>SJYX01016300.1:638405-665142 GCA_006410675.1 Oreotragus oreotragus
AGCCATGAAATTAGAAGATGCTTACTCCTTGGAAGAAAAGATATGACCAACCTAGATAGCATATTCAAAAGCAGAGACATTACTTTGCCAACAAAGGTCCATCTAGTCAAAGCTATGGTTTTTCCAGTGGTCATGTATGGATGTGACAGTTGGACTATAAGGAAACCTGAGCGCCGAAGAATTGATGCTTTTGGACTATGGTGTTGGAGAAGACTCTTGAGAGTCCCTTGGACTGCAAGGAGATCCAACCAGTCCATATTCACTGAAAAGACTGATGCTGAAGCTGAATACTTTGGCCACCTGATGTGAAGAAGTGACTCTTCCTTGGAAAAGACGCTGATGCTGGGAAAGACTGAAAGCAGGAGGAGAAGGGGTGACAGAGGATGAGATGGCTGGATGGCATCACCGACTCCATGGACATGAGTCTGAGCAAGCTCCGGGAGATGGGAAGCCTGGCATGCTGCAGTCCATGGGGCCCCAAAGAGTCGGACATGACTGAGCAACTGAACAATAACAACAAATGCTGTGTAACGCTCCATCTTGTGGATGTATCAGTTTAGTCAACAGATGGTTAGCAAGTGCTCGTTATTTAAGTGTTCTAGGTCCTCGGCTCAGCCCTGGAGCTACAGCTGGGAGCAAGAGACACAGGAGGATGGAGAGAGAAGGAAACGCGGGATTAGAGACATGGGGACGTGCGCATCGGAGCAGCAGGCGTTTGGTGCATCTGTTGTTTCTGATGTTGTAACCAACACCCGGTGGCCTGTGTGGCAGAGGTCACAGCCTGAGCCTCGACTGAGACCCAGATTCAGATGAGCGAGCCAGCCCAGCAGGTAGATGAACCAGCTGACCAGGTGGACAAAGGCCCCAGAGCCATTTGCTGGAGGAGATCAGGGTGGAGGGCGAGGGAGGCAGGGGCTTCCCATTACGTTTCTGGGAATGAGTCCCTGCAGCTGGGAAGGACAGGTTTTCTGCGTGGCCACCTGAAATCCACCCTGGCCCCAAGAGGAGAAGGACTGTGGTCAGAAGAGAAAGTCCTTTCCAGGAGAGCCTCCAGGAGATGCCAAACATAGCCCCATCTCCAGAGACATGCACGGTGCCCCTCGGGGTCAGAGCTGGAAGCCCACAGAGGCGGTGGGCCTGGCGTGGACGCTGCGTCCACAGGGGAGGCCCGAGAGAGGCGCACTAGCTCCGCACGCGCCTGGAGCTCACAGACGGGCAGGCTTTGCGGTCGCCATGGTAACTGCGACTGTGGCTCTTAACTTGGTTTTCTGGGGTCTTGAAGGAATAGTTGCTGGGGGAGGTGCTTTGCACCGGGCTGGAGGTGGTGTGGCAGCAGATGGAGTGGAGGGTTTCTCCTGAGGGGTGGCCAGGACACCGAAGGGAGGTGGTAGCTGAGAAGGGAGCCTGTCGGGCCCATCAGGGTTCTGACCCGAGCAGACCCGAGCCCCAGGAGAGGAGCAGCAGCTGCCCTTCACAGCAGAGTGGGCGGTGTCCCTCCTCCTCCCCCAGGGCACTGAGGACTTGCTGGGGTTTACTTTTAACAACATGATGGATTTAAACAGAATGTTGTTTTAATTTTCATTTTTGTATATTAAAAAGATGGGGCTTTTTTGCATTTCAGTAAATTTTAATTTTCATCCTCTGTAAAATATCTGTTTATGTCTCTTTTGAATTGCTATCTTTATAGTAAAAATGTTAAATAGTAAATTTATGTTCCTTGCAAGTTTTTTCTTCAGTTGTCATCTAGTTTCGATTATGATTTCAATGTAAAAAAAATCTAACCGTGGGAATTCCCTGGTGGTCCAGTATTTCAGACTCAGTGCTTTCACTGCCAAGGCCCAGGTGTGATCCCTGGTCGGGGAACGAAAATTCTACAAGTCACTTGGTTCAACCAAAAAATAAAAATAAAAAATAATAACCTTTATAGAGTCAAATTTATCAGTCATTTTCTTTGATTGTAGCCTTTAATTGTGTGACAGCGAGTCATTCCCTAACTTGCAAATAGTTAGAGTTAATAGATATAGTTTTATATTTTTATGGTTTCCCTTTTTACTTTAATCCTTAGTTTATCAGAAAAATTTTGAAGTGTGGTTTGTGGGGAGGAGCAGATGCAACTTTATTTCCCAGATTGCTAATATTTCCAGCCCTATCAGAGAACTTCCCCTCTCTGTTCTTTTAAAATTCATCCTTTATTGTATTTTTGATCTTCTTTGGAGCTTCTCAAGTTTAGGTTTTTTTTGTTTTTTTTAATCTGTTTACTGAAAGCCATTTCTACTGTGGTGTTAATGTTTGATTTATGGAGGACTTCCAATAATAAGAATATCTGTTCTTTTTCTTACCACTGCACTTTTGAATTAGTTTTCAAAGTTTCAGAAATAATCCTGCTGTATTTGGTCCATTCCATACTGCTTTATTTACTCTGCAAAGATGTCTGAAAAGTAGATTTTATAGCTTCCCCTTTATAGCTGGCTAAATTTAAAGTCAGAAAAAATAAAGAAATATGCCAAAATTGCTAATAAACGTTAGCAGACCAATCTAGGAAACGAGTTTCTACATAGTCCCGTCCATTGGAATATCTCCCATCCTATAAATCTCAGAGATATTCCAGGATTTTGATGATTATATTTAGACAGAAATCCTTAAATGATTCTTCCGAATGTATTTTTTAAAAACATATACTTTATTATAAGAATTTCCAAATTCACCCAAGAAAGTAGAGAGAATAGTATAATAAACCCCCAAGGATTCATCACCCAGTCCAACCACTGTAATATTTTTCCATCAATAAATGCTTTGTGAAACTTGTTAAAATTTTGATGAAACCTATGAAAATATCCAAACTCTTCAATGAATTTTCCCCAGCATAATGTTGTGACATCATCTTGCTTTCCAAAGTAATGAATTTCTGGTTTCTAAAGAAAATATTACAATTAAATTTTCCTGGGACTCTGAGAATTTTCAAAAGGATAATTTTGTTTTTTGTTGGTCTATACTAGTGATAAAGAACCTGCCTGCCAATGCAGGAGACTTAAGAGACTCAGGTTTGATCTCTGGGTCGGGAAGATTCCTAGAGAAGGGAATGGTAACTCACTCCAGTGTTCTTGCCTGGAGAATCCCATGGACAGAGGAGCCTGGTGGGCTACATACAGTCTGGTGGGTTGCAAAAGAGTCACACATGACTGAAGCAACTTAGCACACACGCATAGTTGCTGTTTAATGTTGAATTCGTTTCTGCTGTACAGTGAAAGTATTTTGTTGTTCAGAATCAGTGAAAAATGCAGCCAAAAGATACAGACAGGGATGAGAAGAAAGAAGGGAATTTGCCTTCTCTTGACCCTCGAAACTTCCAGCTCCAGAGATGGCTCACAGGTGTCTCAGACTCCAAACACAGCCACCTCCCCTGGGAGCAAACTGAGCAATTATTACGAATCAACATAGGCTCCGCTACCCTCCGTGTGATGTGGATTGACTGTTTATCAACTCTGGGAGAGCAAAGAATTTGCAATACTTTCAGGAGTAACGGGTAAAACCTTTTGTTGTTGTTTAANAGAATAGTATAATAAACCCCCAAGGATTCATCACCCAGTCCAACCACTGTAATATTTTTCCATCAATAAATGCTTTGTGAAACTTGTTAAAATTTTGATGAAACCTATGAAAATATCCAAACTCTTCAATGAATTTTCCCCAGCATAATGTTGTGACATCATCTTGCTTTCCAAAGTAATGAATTTCTGGTTTCTAAAGAAAATATTACAATTAAATTTTCCTGGGACTCTGAGAATTTTCAAAAGGATAATTTTGTTTTTTGTTGGTCTATACTAGTGATAAAGAACCTGCCTGCCAATGCAGGAGACTTAAGAGACTCAGGTTTGATCTCTGGGTCGGGAAGATTCCTAGAGAAGGGAATGGTAACTCACTCCAGTGTTCTTGCCTGGAGAATCCCATGGACAGAGGAGCCTGGTGGGCTACATACAGTCTGGTGGGTTGCAAAAGAGTCACACATGACTGAAGCAACTTAGCACACACGCATAGTTGCTGTTTAATGTTGAGTTCGTTTCTGCTGTACAGTGAAAGTATTTTGTTGTTCAGAATCAGTGAAAAATGCAGCCAAAAGATACAGACAGGGATGAGAAGAAAGAAGGGAATTTGCCTTCTCTTGACCCTCGAAACTTCCAGCTCCAGAGATGGCTCACAGGTGTCTCAGACTCCAAACACAGCCACCTCCCCTGGGAGCAAACCGAGCAATTATTACGAATCAACATAGGCTCCGCTACCCTCCGTGTGATGTGGATTGACTGTTTATCAACTCTAGGAGAGCAAAGAATTTGCAATACTTTCAGGAGTAACGGGTAAAACCTTTTGTTGTTGTTTAATTGCTAAGTCCTACCCCAGCCACTGGACTCCTCTGTCCATGGGATTTCCCAGGCAAGAACACTGGAGTGGGTTGCCATTTCCTTCTCCAAAGGATCTTTCTGAACCAGAGATTGAGCCCGAGTCTCCTGAACTGGCAGGTAGATTCTTTACTGCTGAGCCACCAACGAGGCCCACCAATACCTAGTAAGCAGGTAAAATGTAAGTTCATTTGTCAGTTAAAACTGAATTGAAGGTGTCTAGCTTAGAGATATGGCAACCCACTCCAGTGTTCTTGCCTGGAGAATCCCAGGGACGGGGGAGGCTGGGGGGCTGCCGTCTATGGGGTCGCACAGAGGCGGACACGACTGAAGTGACTTAGCAGCAGCAGCAGCTTAGACACAGTGCTCTGTGCATCCCAAATATTATTTTCCGAAAAACTCAGTAACTTCTATAGTTTTACAGTTTTGGATAATCAGCAATTTTCAAAAAACTCCACACTGTTTCAACTGGGTGAAAAGAAAATATAGCTGATTCTGGAATTATGGCAAGATCTGAATCTCCTCACCTTAAACTGAGCAATTTTGTATTAACAACCCAACCTTGTCAAAGAAAACACAGGTTAAATCTTTAACAGAAAGGTTGTTCTCACAGAGGAATTTAATGGCTAAGGATGACATTTATTTTATTAGTATTTTTTCAAGATTTCAAGGACCATACAGTATAGCAATATGAATAGAAAAGCACATTGATGTAGATTTTCTTCTACATGAATGCTTTTGTTCTCAAAATTGTAAAGGAAATTCCCGTCACTGGAGAATTTGATTTGGCATCTTCTTTCATAGATGGTGCTATCATTCATTCTGTAAATTTTAGCCACTGCAACTCCAGTTCATCATTCTGCAAATACAGTTGTCACATAAACCTAAAGGATTTTTTTTTCTTTGAAGGAGGAACTATTTTATTCCCAAGTAACCAAATACACTTAGAGTATCTAACAGAAATAAATGGCGCATTTTCTCTCAACCCTTAAAATGCTTTCAATTAAAAAACATTTCCAGAGAGAGAAGAAAATTGCCAATGCAGAGATGTATGTACTAATTGATTTCATTCTGAAATGTCATAGATATTAGGCATTGTGGCAGATTGTAAGATAATATTCATCTCTCTTGTAAAACATATATGCCATGAGGTAAATAGAAAGTATTAGATGTTTTGGCCAGAATAAAGTGCACTTCATTTTGAGGAGGCTTTTGTGCAGACCCCGAAAATGAGTGTCTGTGTCCTTTTAGTGTTTGCGACTTACTTGAGTGGTAATTCTGGGGATTAGCACCTTGGTTCCAAGACTAGAGCAAGGACACATCCCCATGCACTGACCCCTGGGTGGAGTGTCCCACTGCGCTGAATCGGGTATTCAATTTACCCCCCAAACAAGGAATGTTCAGAAGTACCCACTTGCCTGCTGGGATATCTAAACCTGATCTCTGACGTGAATGGGGCTTGTGCTACCAAACAAATCAATTGCTTTTCTATGAAAACTCTAAAAAATCTGAGTTCATTCCCACATGCTAAATTTTGGCAGGAATCATCACTTTTCTAAAGTGAACACTCAGGGAGAATGAGACTGTGACCATGTTTCCAAAGGGGGTCCAGAACTTGCCTTGTGGCTCAGCGCATCTCGGAATGAACATCTCTCACGCCATCACCCTGTGACCAGGTCACTGTGGTCCTGGAAGAGAGGACAGGGATGGATTGGGTTGTGACGGGAGGGACACATGCAGCCCGTCCCCCACCCCCGCTTAGTGACCCCCAAGTTCATCCTGAAGGTGTTGGCACAGCCTTGCGGAAGCTTCCTCTTCTGCAGTCATGGCACCTGGTGCACCGTCCTTGCCCAGGGGCTGCCCAAACCAGACCTGAGCTCCCAGCACCACCAGGGAACTCTGAGGAAGGAGGACACCGAGGGCCATGTGAGTGTATGGCTCACTCTTAACCAGGGCAGGAAGGTCTGCGGGCAGACCATGTCCGCTTACAGCTCCCTGCCGCACCTGCATTCTTCCGGCAGAAAAGAGCCATCAGCACAAGAGACAAGGCCTGGAGGCAACCTAAGGGCCCGTGACAGAGGACGGAGTAAAGTAGATGTGGCACGCATATACCATGGAATACTTCTCCACGAATAGCTAAGCAGATCAGCCCTGAGTTCGCTCAACAGCCAGCAAATGTCTGTTTCCTTTGTTCTCTCAGAGGAAAAACGGCCTTTCCCCCTATTTAGGCTAAACTTTCACTGTGCTCCAGATTCTAAATTCTTTCTATCCATCTTAGATGTTACCCCGTGAATTAGTTCTGAGATTCTTAATTTTTTTTTTCCTCTCTAAGTGGGGCTTCCCAGGTGGCACTAGTGGTAAAGAGTCCGATTGCCAATGCATGACATAAGAGTTCAGTTCAGTTCAGTCGCTCAGCCATGTCCAACTCTTTGCGACCCCATGAAACCACAGCACGCCAGGCCTCCCTGTCCATCACCAACTCCCAGAGTCCACCCAAACCCATGCTATCCAACCATCTCATCCTCTGTCGTCCCCTTCTCCTCCTGCCTTCAATCTTTCCCAGCATCAGGATCTTTTCCAATGAGTCAGCTCTTTGTTATCAGGTGGCCAAAGTATTGGAGCTTCACCTTCAACATCAGTCCTTCCAATGAACACCCAGGACTGATCTTCCTTAGAATGGAATGGTTGGATCTCCTTGCAGTCCATGGGTCTCTTAAGAGTCTTCTCCAAGACCACAGTTCAAAAGCATCAATTCTTCACTGTTCAGCTTTCTTTATAGTCCAACTCTTAAACATCCATACATGACTACTAGAAAAACCATAGCCTTGACCTTTGTTGACAAAGTAATGTCTCTGCTTTTTAATATGCTGTCTAGGTTTGTCATAAGTTTCCTTCCAAGGAGTAAGTGTCTTTTAATCTCATGGCTGCAGTCACCATCTGCAGTAATTTTGGAGCCCCCTAAAATAAAGTCTGCCACTATTTCCACTATTTGCCCATGATATCCCCATCTATTTGCCATGAAGTGAGACCAGATGCCATTATCTTAGTTTTCTGAATGTTGAGCTTTAAGCCAGCTTTTTTACTCTGCTCTTTCACTTTCATCAAGAGGCTCTTTAGTTCTTCTTCACTTTCTGCCATGAAGGTGGTGTCATCTGAGTATCTGAGGTTATTGATATTTCTCCGGGAAATCTTGATTACGGCTTGTGCTTCATCCAGCCCAGTGTTTCTCATGTTGTACTCTGTGTATAAGTTAAATAAGCAAGGTTGCAGTATACAGCCTTGACATACTCCTTTTCCTATTTGGAAGCAGTCTGTTGTTCCCAGTCCAGACATAATAAATGAGAGTTCAATCCCTGAGTTGGGAAGATCCATGGAGGAAGAAATGGCAGCCTGCTTGTGCTTCATCCAGCCCAGCGTTTCTCATGTTGTACTCTGTGTATAAGTTAAATAAGCAAGGTTGCAGTATACAGCCTTGACATACTCCTTTTCCTATTTGGAAGCAGTCTGTTGTTCCCAGTCCAGACATAATAAATGCGAGTTCAATCCCTGAGTTGGGAAGATCCATGGAGGAAGAAATGGCAGCCACTCCAGTATTCTTGCCTGGAGGGTCCCATGGACAGAAGAGCCTGGGGGCTGCAATCTGAAGGTCTGCAGAGGTGGACACATCGAGGAGACCCCGCACCTGCTCACTGCCTGTTCAGCTGAGACTCCTAAGCCTGGGACTCCCAGCCATTCTGTGAAAGCCTCCCCCTGCCCTGTGGTCTTGGTTTGGACCCATCTTCACAAAGCCAAGCGACTTGGAAAGCGCTCCTCCATCAGCTATCTTCATTGTTATTTCTTTTAGAAAATATTAAAGAATTGTTTTCTATTTATTGTTTTCCTTTTTCTAAATATAAAATGATACACATTTGTCATAGGACTTTTGGAAGATCTAGCCAAGCATACAGAGGGAAATGGGAATCACATGTACCCATGCAACTTGAAAATAATACGTGATTGTAATTCATACGTGCATTTCATTCATTGCTGTTGTTCAGTCCCTAAGTCCTGTCCAACTCTTTTCTACCCCATGGACTGCTGCTCCCCAGGCTTCCCTGTCCTTCACTCTCTCCCACAGTTTGTTCAAACTCATGTCCATTGAGTCAGTGAAGCCATCCAGACATCTCATCCTCTGTTGCCTCCTTCTTCTCTTGCCCTCAATCTTTCCCAGCATCCTACATGCACTTAAAAAAATAAAAGTAGGATCACATTTTTCTATTCTGTTGTTTTTCTTTATTGTTAAATCAGAAGCCTCTTCGCCCATTAAAAAGATTTTTAAGTGGAATCTTATCCCACTTTCTGGACTCACCAAAATGTTCGTGCCATATCCTCACTGCTGTTCAGAGCAGGGGTTTGGTTAGATTTTCTCATCCTACGCAACAAAAGCTTCTTAGGCTACCAGCTCTCAATTATGTTCTTTATTTATGAAGGATCAACATCAATTCAAAGCAGAACATCAAGTGACACACACATATTTAGAGGCTCTTGAAGCACATTGCTGAATTATATTTTCAAAAGATGGTTGAATCAACACCTTCTACAGAGAGGAGAGTGGCAGAGGATCCAAGTTCCCTATTCTTGTGAAATCATAGCCCAACCCAAAGCGAAATGTTTGCATTTTAATTTGAGGCCAATTGTGTAACTGTACTTGCATTTACCCTGAGTGTATCGCTCTTTACAAAGAGCCTGCCGTTTCTCGTCTTCTCACTTTTCTTGTAAACTCTTCTAGTTCATTTGCTCACTGAAAGGAAAACGTATGGATTGCTAATTCTTTTCTAGTTAGTTTGGAATACCTTTGCCTTGTGAGGTTCAGCTCAGCGGTCACCTCCTCGACAAAGCCTTGCCGTCCTCCCCCAGGAGCCCTGGCCGCAGACTCCACCTGAGCATCGCAGCCGTGTCTGTGTTTCTCTCCTCCCTCCAGTGCCTGGCATTGGATACTTAGACATTGGTGTTGTGGCTGAACAGTGAATAAACCTCTCTAGCATTTGGCCCGTGTGCTGTTGGCTCTCCTCAGGTTACCCCTTTCCTCCGAAAATAAAGAAGCTTGGTGGGTATGGCAAACCAGAAATCCTTTCGGGTGCTGGTATTCCAAACAAGATGGTCTCAGATAACGTCTAGTCAGGTCTAATTACTTAAAGCTGGACCCTGGATTGTGTCGGCCAGGCCAAAGTTTACACAAGAAACAATTTTCTAATTAACGGTTTCAAAACTGAGTACAGAGGATAAATCTTACTCAGGCTCATGGGGACACAGGTAATCAGCCAGGTGGGTGGAGTCCTTGTTCCGTGTGCCCGTGAGGGTATGTGGGCCTCCCCCTAGAGCGGACTCTGCTCATTTACAATTAAACTCATAGCCCCTCCCCTGAGCCCTGGGCCTGTTGGCCTTTCCCCTGATATGACCTGCGGGAACTTCACTGAATCCAGGAGGGGGCAGGGTCTGATCCGCTGAAGACAGTCTCATAGAAAACCATGCTAGTCTAGACTTAAAGCAGGAGACGTTCTCAGTAAAAATATTTTGAAGCCAAAATAAATAAAAAAGAAAAAGTGGAAAAGAGTCAAGCAGGCAATTATTTGTAATAGAAAAAACTATTGATTTTCCTTTTTTGATACATAGGCTAAATTATCCTTCAAGAAAAGTAGCAATGCATCTTTAAACAGATTTATTGGTTCTGGGAGGGAAAAAATGTATTATTTAACTTCAGTGCTATTGGATTTTTCTTTTATGTGAGATGTAGAAATAGCACCGATGAACAGAAACAGGGGAGGGAAATTCCTTTGAGGACCACGGTTATTTTGGATCCCAGGGTAAGATAGTCTAGTACTTCTCTCCAAGCAGTGAGAGTTCAACCACAAAAGATCATCTTTCTTGCTAAATAAATGACATCACACATTCACAGTCAGCGCGCTTTCCATGAAACGTGAAGTTCCCACGGGTGAGGTGAACAGACCGTGTGATGCCCCCGGTGCTACTTTGAGGCTTCGGCCCTTTGTTACAAAGGACTTTGCCTTCGGCAGAATCCTGTGACTCCTCTGATCCTGTGGCGGTAAGCCCTGCTCTGAGCTGTTCCTATGTGTCTTTCCAGCTCCCCTCCCTCACCCCTTGGCTTCTGAGACGAGAAGACGCAATAACCTGACTCGGGATGCTTCCCACTCTGTTCCAGAAAGGAACACAGAGTCGATGGAGAGCCTCTCCCAGCCCTCGCCCTGAGCCCTCTCCAGAAGAGCCGCGGGCTCACTGGGCCCCACACTTTTGCGGTCACCAGCACCATACAGCCGTCCCCCCAGGTCACCATCTAGCCGTCGTGTGACCTTTCCCCAGGTGTGGTCATCTATCTGTCAGAGGCAATCCCAGGTGACCTTGCTGGACTGTCACAGAGAAAAACTACTTAAAAAGATGGGAAAGCATTTTTCAAGCATAAAGTGCCCAAAAAGCTGTAAAGACATATTTCAAACCACAGCTACAAGCTGAGCCCCTCATCGCGTGGATCCTTCACAGTCAGCAGTTCAGGCACTGGACAGTTTGGGATTTGGTTTTTGATAACAAGGCTCTTTCGGTTGACTAAGGGGATAGTAGCAGGTCTCGACCTAGAGTGAACCTGGAGCCTGTGGTCAGAAATCACCGGGTCTCCATCCCAGCAGGGTGAGTCTGGAGACCACGTGTCCCTTTTCTCCTCTTTCCACTACACGTGGGGCTGTGGTCCCCAGGCTCTCAGCTTTGGGGGATTTCCATTCCTGCAGGAGGAGCTGACAAAAAAAGAGAACGTCAGCGTGTTTGCACCATAGCATATGGTGGGTCTCTCCTCTTTCTGCGATGGTTTGGGGGTTCTGGCTCTTTTTGCTCAAAAGGATGTGCCAAGTCTTTGTGGTCGCCCTATGTTCAAGCGTGGAACTGTGTGTAATAGTCCGGAACTGGGGCTAAGAGCTGTGTTCAGTGCCCAGGGGCTAGAACACCGCCGTGCCTGTTAAATCTCGAATGGTTCTGGTCGCCAGCAGCACACGGGCAGCCTGGGTGCTGTGTTCAGCAGCCCCCTGCTCTGACCCAGGGCCCTCTCTCTCCCTGCTCCTCTCCCTGGGGTGCTTGCACCAGGCATCAGCTCCTCTACCCCCCAATCTCGTCAATCAGGGACCAACGGTGTGTTGTGTTTGGTGGCCTAACGTGTGTCCAGGGAGGCTGGCCCCTTGGCCAGGAGCCCTCATCACCTTCCTCCCAAATGATGAGGTGAGCCTTCTCTCCTCGGGACCGTTGGTCAAGGTCAAGTCAGGAAAAGCCTGCTCAGTGTTTGGAAACGCTGGCTCCTTACGAGAAGATTCTCCAGAAAGACCAGCAACAGACTTTTGTTCGATCTGACTGAGAGGCTTCTGCGTTCAGCCAGGCCACTGGGCTCCTGAGCAAACCAGGTCCAGAATGGAGCACACAGACATCCGTATTCTCCCTGCGTGACAAATGATGTGAATACGGACCCTGCTTTAAAACCCCAGCTAATTCAGGTGGCAGGATGAAGTGTGCCATGTCATAATTAATCCCTCATGTATTGCAAGCAATTTAATGTCAAAATAATCAACAGTCACTTCTTTTACCCTTTTGTGAGTACATAATAAATACTGTCATTTTAGCGGCAGCAAACATCGGATTTCTTTCCTGGTCTCTGAATAACACTATTTGTGACGTAAATAGCAGACCTTCCCCTTCATCTCCCGCTCTGTGAGCCCTACAAACCACACATATATGCACTCCTTAGGGAAACAAATCACGGATGTCAAAGAAAAGCTGTGTGTTTAATTTCTAGTTGGTACATTACGTGGCAATTATTTTAGCTCGAGTCCAAATGCTGGAGGGGTGAACACACAGGGGAAGTGGGGTGGAGGGGAGTGGAGAAGACCCCTCCTGTTCATCCTGTTTTTACCTCATGGATCACCAGCAATGACATGGCAGTTACTATTATTTTCTTTTTTGTTTTTTGGCAGGCAAAGCCACTGCTACTATATGGCTGATGCACTCTTTGATTAAAGTTTGTTCATTTTTTGAGCCAACAGGGGTCAGAGGAATGGTCCAGTGCAGTCTTCCCGTCCACAGGTGGAAGGTGGAGATCCCCGGGTTTACGGCAGCTTCTGCTATGGTGGAGGTTGTGGGTTCATGGTCTGGGCAGCCTCCGCTCCCAGGCCCCCAAGGTCCCTGTGGCTTCGGGTAGAACTTCTCCTGCTAAACTAATAGGGTGACCACAAAGACAGCCCTGGGAGAGAGAGTGAGGAACAGACCATAGTCTCCAGTTGCTTTAGGTGAGACACGATGGACTGAAATTCCATCACAACACTTCACAACACACAGGAAGACCAAAGCATTACCAGATTTTGTGTGACAGTGATTTTTAAATCTTAAAATGGAAAACAGGAGAGCTCCTTCTTAGTGATTATTATCATGAACCTGAGTTTCCCATGAAATCACACAGATTTGCCCTTTGGTAACTTTGTTGTTCAGTCGCTACGTTGTATCTGACTCTTTGTGACCCAAAGACTGCAGCAGGCCAGGCTCCTCCACTATCTCCATCATCTGCCGGAGCTTGCTCAGACTCCTGTCCATTGTGATGCCATCCAACCGTTTCAGGGGAAGTGGGGTGGAGGGGAGTGGAGAAGACCCCTCCTGTTCATCCTGTTTTTACCTCATGGATCACCAGCAATGACATGGCAGTTACTATTATTTTCTTTTTTGTTTTTTGGCAGGCAAAGCCACTGCTACTATATGGCTGATGCACTCTTTGATTAAAGTTTGTTCATTTTTTGAGCCAACAGGGGTCAGAGGAATGGTCCAGTGCAGTCTTCCCGTCCACAGGTGGAAGGTGGAGATCCCCGGGTTTACGGCAGCTTCTGCTATGGTGGAGGTTGTGGGTTCATGGTCTGGGCAGCCTCCATTCCCAGGCCCCCAAGGTCCCTGTGGCTTCGGGTAGAACCTCTCCTGCTAAACTAATAGAGTGACCACAAAGACAGCCCCGGGAGAGAGAGTGAGGAACAGACCATAGTCTCCAGTTGCTTTAGGTGAGACACGATGGACTGAAATTCTTTGTGACCCGAGGACTGCAGCAGGCCAGGCTCCTCCACTATCTCCATCATCTGCCGGAGCTTGCTCAGACTCATGTCCATTGTGATGCCATCCAACCGTCTCATCCTCTGTTGCTCCTTCTCCTCCCACCTTCAGTCTTTCCCAAGTTGGATCTTCACATTAGGTGGCCAAAGTAATGGAGCCTCAGCTTCAGCATCAGTCCTTCCAATAAATATTCAGGGTTAATTTCCTTTAGGACTGACTGGTTCTATCTCCTTACAGTCAGACTCTCAAGAGTCTTCTCCAGCATTCCAGCATCATTTTGGTATCTATTCAGCCAGTATTTATAAAGCCCCACCTCTTAGATACTAATGCATATTTTTCAGATGCAAGAAACACAATTGCATAAGTTTTGCACTTATCACAGGCTTCTTTCCACAACCAATTATTTCTTTTTAATTCATATTAAGTATCTACATGCCTGGGTCAGGAAGATTCCCTGACTCATCGGAAAAGACCCTGATGCTGGGAAAGACTGAAGGCAGGAGGAGAAGGGGACGACAGAGGATGAGATGGTTGGGTGGTCTCACTGACTCAATGGACATGAGTTTTAGCAAGCTTTGGGAGTTGGCAATGACAAAGAGGCCTGTTGTGATGCAGTCCATGGGGTTGCAAAGAGTTGGACATGACTGAGCTACTGAACTACATGCCAAAAACTCCAGACAGAGGCTTCTGCAACATGGAGATAAATACAACCCAACTTAAGACTTAGCTCAACACACACACATTAACCAATAATCACAATAAATTGTAGCGACCTTGTGGATGTGAGCTCCTGGAACACAAGAGCTGCTCTTTCTGCCTGGATTCTCCATTCCTGCTATAAGACGGGGCACAGTGTATGTGTTCTATAGTTATTGGGGTGATCAAGTTCCCTTTGACAGACAGAGAAGATTCAGATATCAGATATCCACATGATCCAGGGGAAGGGAGAGTGTGAAGGACATCAGCAAGTAGTCAGAAGATTCCTGAAATCTCAAAGTGGCTGCACATTCTTAGCCATCGTTAATCTTCTTTTGCATGACTTTAGTACATGAGATAACCAATAGCCCCAAAGAGATCCCAGGTAGGGGGCACACAGGCAGAGCAAGTAGGGGCAGAATCCCCTGCTGAGTTGGTGGGATGGCAAAGTGCAAAGGGGACCCAGACATGCTGGGACACTGCACGTTTCACGGAGATGCTGACCGTGAAGCCAGTTTGCTCACCATCAGGAGGGCTGTAACGACCCACCTCGCTGCTCACTCCCTTCCTGCAGACCAGCCGTCATCAGAGTCTTTACTACTGGGAAGACCACTTCTGTCCAGGAATTGTCCAGCTCCCTATAAAGTGGCTACAGTTGTTCAGGGCAGCGGTGGGAATGGTGGGAACACAGCCCTTTCGCAAAAGCAGCATTGAAAACCGCCAAACTCAAGTCTCCCTTTTCAAATAAACTTATCTTTGAAAACTGCTTCTGGAAGCCTTCGCTCTAACAGGAGAGTTTCCTGGTTTATGAGCTAGTGTTAAAATCCTAAAACCAGAAGCTCCTCGAGGAGGGACTGACACACCATTTACTGAAGTGCTGCCATGAAAATAATACTTGGCAGTGAAGCCGCTATAAATCCACACACGCTCGTGCGCAAAATGCCTCAGCCCTTTTATACAGCTTTCTCTTTAAGAGGACACACAGCAGCACAGACACAGCTCTCTCCCCCCCCCCTTCCCATGATTCCTAGCGAATCTCTCCAGACAGACGCCATCCCGCGGCAAAGGAAGGTCCCCGGATGTGAGGCGCTGGCACCACCCGGCCGTTTGCAAGACAGCAGAAGACGCAAGACTACGTCTCCAGTGCCATTGTTGAGTTACGTGATATGACAGCTTCCATGCAACCGATTAGCATGACTCAACACAATACCCACTTTGCAGCGCTAGTATCGAAAACTTTCATCTCGGAATATAAGAGGAAAAAGACAACCTAGAATGAACGGTAATGATTTTTCTGGAATGTTAGCAGATGATTCTATAAGATTCATATATCGATGGGGATGCACACTAACAGATGTATGTCCGCCTCGTCATCTCAGGCAGCTCTGTTTTCATTCCACAGGCTCCACGAGAATATAGGCGTGCTTTCCCAAATGCACGCTAATGTTTTCTCACAATTTGAAACAGCATGATGATGGGGTGGTACATAAAATTTCCTGATACACTAAAGACCCTTCTGAGAGTCCCACATATAGTCCCCGAAGTTTAAGCCACAGATAATTGTGCCTCGCCCACCAGCTTCTAAAATAAGAGTAAGACTGCACACCGGATGACATTTCCATGAGTTGATAGATGACTTCTGCTCTACAAGGTGGTGGCACAAAGGTCCTGGGCACCCAACAGGGGTAAACACGTTCTCTTTCCTTTGTCTTTCTCTCCTGAAAGTGTGCTTTAAAGAAAAAAGAAAATCCATCCAATTATTCCCTTTGAAAAGAATATCTTAACTTTTAGCCAACTGAGAAAATTGAAGGACTTGAGGATGTAGTAGATTTCTTTTGGCTATGCCAAAAGAGGGGACTGAATTGTAAGCAGCTTTACTGGTCCATTCTTGAGAGTTCTGAATGCCCAGCAGCCTTTCAAGGACACCACTGACTCTTCATCAGACAGAATTTGACTGTGGAAAGTCCTCTTCGTTGGAAGGTGGTACATGGCAAGGCCTCTAGGGTCGTGAAAGAGCAGTCACACATCCACACAGTTTCCTTGCTGGTCCCAGGTGGGTCCCCACTCCCAGGGCGATGATGCAGACACTCTCCCCAACATGGTTTCTCAACCCCACTCCTCCTCACACCTCCCACCACCTCGAGGGCTACAGAGGGAAAGACAGAGACTGTTTTCTTTTGCCAAGTTGTGCAATAATGAAGTGATAGTTGTGTGCTGACTTTTACTACATCCTGGGCAGAGTATTAAGTACTTTTATATATAGTTTTTAATCAGTAAACCTACCTTGTTATATAGGTGATATGAACTTCCCTGGTGGCACAGATAGGTAAAGAATCCACCGGCAATGTAGGAGACCTAGGTTTGATCCCTGGGTAGGGAAAGAGCCCTTGGAGAAGGGAATGGCAACCCACTCGAGTATTCTTGCCTGGAGAATCCCATGGACAGAGGAGCCTGGAGGGCTACAGTCCATGGGGTCCCAAAGAATCAGACATGACTGAGTGACTAACACTTAGCTGACTTAACTATAAGTGTAAGCCCTTTTAACAGATGAGAAAAAATGTAGNAGAATCCCATGGACAGAGGAGCCTGGAGGGCTACAGTCCATGGGGTCCCAAAGAATCAGACATGACTGAGTGACTAACACTTAGCTGACTTAACTATAAGTGTAAGCCCTTTTAACAGATGAGAAAAAATGTAGTTTAGAGACTACAACAGTTGGCCCCTTTTCCCCACAACCCTGCACCAGCGTTTGGACTCAAGAAGGAGTCAGGGGCTGGGTGGTATCATCTTCCCCCAGGGAGCTCTCATGGCTGTTTAACAACAGCAGGAATTAGGCTAAAAGGTGTAATCCAGTTAATAAGTAATTATTGAATGCCAGCTATGTGCTCAACACTGAGAAAGAAGTAAGAAGATAATTAAACCTACTTCACCTTTTTTCCCTCCGATCCTTTAACCTTCGCTGCCTAAAAGGGTCACTCTGTTAAGCAGCAGGAAAAAAAAAAAAAATCAGGCCCAATTATTCTTTCTCCACTTCTGTAAGAAATTATCATCCAATTATTTTGGTACTCTATTGATGAAATTTGTCCAAAAGAAAAATAAACATAGAAGTCGTTTAGAGTTCTTAATTTGATCGCCTTTTAAAAAGTTAATTTAGACTTACTTAGGTCTAAACTATCTTAGAGAACAAAATCTTGGCCCCTGGAAAGACAATTGATCATCACAGGAACCATGCAGCTCCCTTTAGTGTCTGTATCTGAGGGGAGGCAGGGCTCCTGGGAACATGCAAACATTTTATTTAACTAACCAGGTTCTCACAGCTTTGAATTTCTGTTCTTGCAACTCAGTTCATCTTTTCTTTCAAGTCATCCATCAGCAGTGCTGCAGTTGTTCAATTGCTAAGTCGTGTCTGACTCCCTGAAACACCATGAACTGCAGCACACCAGGCTTCCCTGTCCTCCACCATCTCCCGGGGTTTACTCAAATTCCTGTCCATTTCGTCAGCGATGCCATCCAATCATCTCATCCTCTGCCACCTCCTTCTCCAGAGGGAAGTCAGTTCTGACCCCCGGTTGGAATTTCTTTGACTTGCTTGCTGTTGCTGTTGTTATTGTCATCAAATAGAGTGGTGTGCCTCAGAGAATCCTGCCTCTCTGCCTGACTGTTAAACTCAAGTGCTTTTGTTCAGAGCCCTGTCCACCTGTAGCTGGCAGGAAGGAAGAAATTAACTCACTTCCTGCCTGAGGCTTGCCATCCTAGGAGATATTTGCAAGATGGGTGGCTTTTTTACTTTGTTTCCTCACCTTCCCCCATCTCTGATCTATAGAAGAAACTGGCCTCCAAACCCAGGTCAGATGGTTATTCTGAGACATTATTCTATTATTCTGCCATCTTCTCAGTTAACTGGCTTTCTGAATGAAGTCGTATTCCTTGTCTCACCACCTCATCTCCAATTCATCGGCCTGTCGAGTATCGAGCAGAGAGAGCTAGGTAACTAAGGAATCTTAGGTGGCCCTGCGATTCAGTAGGTATCTTCTCTCTTTCCATAAATAAGATTTAAATTGCCTAATGGGATCTTTTCAGTACAAAGCGTCTCCATTCCCACCACTGAATTGCTCATCCTCTTGGCTAGGTCTCCGTCAAATCACCTTTATGAGTCATACAAATTGCTACATGACACAGACACAGAAACCAGGATTTATTGTCAAGAGAGTTGAAATAATCCAGCAGAGGGAACAGGCTCTGACTTGAACGTTGAGGTGTAGACATTACAGGCATGATGTTCTTACCAATTATGGATACAAACAGATCAGCTATAATCCGAGAGCCAGAGACAAAGTATTTATTACAAGTTATTAGGATAATCGTTTCAATCACCCTAAAAGTTCATTATGTTTTAGGATTTTCAGTTTTAAGATTTTCAAAAGTTATAATGACAGGATTGATAATTTATGGGCATCATGCAAGGATAATGAAAACAAATGCCTTGATTTGTGAATTTGTATGCCAGCTTTATGCATACAAATAGACTTTAAAAATCCTATTGTGTTTTATAGCTTCACATAAAAAGCAAAACAACCTCATGACTTGGAAGTCGGGCTTGTGAGTCTTAAATGCTCCAGTCAGATGACTTGGTTTCTCCATTAAACTCACGTCAGTCTATGAGACAGTCTGATTGGGAAGATTTGGGAGGAGAGCTCGGTGCCTTCCAAGTATTACTGTGCTATTAATCACCCAGGAATCCTAGTGAGACATAGGCTCTGGTCCCCTGGATCTGCAGTGGACCGGCCCATCTCTGCTGTTAACAGGTTCCTAGGTAACACTGATTCTGTGGTCCATGGGCCACCTTTGGAACCACTGACCATTGCTCCCGGGACTTCCCTGTTGGGTATGGTATGTGTACACGTTAGTCGCTCAGTCACGCCCAACTCTTTATGACCCCATGGACTGTAGCCCTCCAGGCACCTCTGTCCATGGGATTCTCCAGGCAAGAATACTGGAGTTGGTTGTCATTTCCTTCTCCAGGGGATCTGCCCAATTCAGGGATTGAACCCAGGTCTCCACACTGTAGGAAGATTCTTTACCATCTGAGCCACCAGGGCAGTGGTTAGTGCAGGGGGCGGTGCAGGTAGGACCCCGATCAGGAATTAAGATCCCGCATGCCTCGAGCTGCTGCCAAAGAAAAAGAAAAGGAATGTTGCTCCCGAAGGTCTTATCTCCAACTAAATCCCAGACGGAATGATTCAGATACAAGAAAAGAAAGAGCTACTATACCGCATAAAGAATATGATACCCAAAGATAACCTGCAGAGTGTATTCAAAGCAGCATGGTTTCAAGAACACATAATAAACACCTTTTGTAATCTTATGGCTTTGCAATGTTTGTTTAACTCTGGGACCTCGATTCTGTGAAGTTTCTTATCACCCCTTCACCTTCCACAAAGTCAGCACTCTGGATGAACAGACTTGCAGTAAAAGCCATTTTTTCGCTCTTGGTCCTCCCCCTCCTCTTCTCTTCTTGTTGTTATGTCTTTTTCTGGGAAGAAGTTATTTTTTAATTGAAAACTCCTGGCAGCACCTTTTAGAGAGGTATTGACACATAAATTCCTCCATACAGTTGTCGGGGCCAGCCTGTCCTGAGCACAGCAGAGCAGCAGCTCACAGTCCTGGAGGTTCATGCAAAGGGAGTCCTTGACCACCTCAACCTTCTTGCGAAGAACAGACTGTAGCATCACTTCTCAAAGCTCCTGACAGATATATCCGAAATCTACAGACTGGTCAGACTGTAAATCCATTTACTAGAAATTCACTTGTGAGAATAAAAACCTGGGGCATTTATGAATGTTACACAACATCTTCTCATTTCATTTTAGCTCTTTATCCCACATGTTTTGGTTTAACATGACTTGTGTTTAATTCTCATGGAGAATTATAAGTGTTAACATTTTTTTTTCTATTTCCCTGACTATAAAGCAATTTAACATCAAGGCCAAGTTTTTAGGAATGGATTATCCAAGGGCAGACAAATCATTTGGTTAAAAATGTGTTCACTGATAGTATCAATTCAAGACTTCAGACTAACATTTTATGAAATTCTATAGCTACAAACACTCAACTCTGACATTTCATACCTCTTTTTCTGAATGACTACAGCCCTGTTTGGAAAACCATCTCCAAAAGAAGAAGCTGAATCCAACAAGGATAGATTTATATTTGACTGTAAAGTGGCAAACTGCTTTGTAAATCTCAAACTTCCAAAGCCACTAAATGAATCACATTAGTTCAACATTGGCAATATCCATATTTTACTCACACAAAACATGCACACACAAATTAAGTTAAAACAGTATATAACATATCATTGAACTTATGTAAATGAATATTGATATAAAATCAGGTTAGTGTTTGAAAGACCTGGAAAGGTAAATAATGTCACCTTCTACTTTCTTAATCTTAGTTTAACAAATATATTTTTATTTGTGTTCCTAAATTTTCCCCAACCATTGGTATGGTTTCATGATTTCTTTAAAACTCTCAAATATATTTATTCCATGAAGCTTTTCTTTTCTAAAAGTCTTCTCTTTTCATCTTAAAATGCATGAATGCCAGGAAGTTCCAATTTTATCTCAGTATTGACTTTTATGATGATGAATATGCTTTTCTTTCTTTTCCCCTTTATTTGTATAGAAATCACATGATACAGTTTTCCTTTCTTTTTGATTAAAATGCTATATTTGATTTTCCAGGAACAAAGTAACTCATAAAGACCAGAGTATGATAAAACTTTGAATCTGAAAAATAGCCAGATGGACCAACAAAGCGATACAGAATAACCCTAAATCAGCAGTATCCATAAATCAGACATGCCATTCAAATTCACATTTGTAATACAATTTATTTTTGAAAGAATTTACAACTGCTCAAGCATCACTGTTTATTAGGTAAGGGAGGGATCTGAGTGAAGTGTTTATGTCTTATTAGTTCTTTTTATAACTATTAATTTAGACAATCCGTAACATATAAACAGTCTCAGCTGCATCATCTAAACTTGGCAAGTCACTTTGTGGATTCACACACTGAACTGGGTGGACTGATGGCTTTTACAATCCCTTTCAGCCCTGAGATGCTCTGATTTGATTAAGAAGATGCTCCAGGCAGGTACAGAGGGGTCTGCCCACAGCCTGAAAGGATCAAATACCATACCTGAAATGACACTCACATCCAGAGTAAGCTTTGCATTTGGAGAAACCAGAAAATTTCACAGTTTTTATGATATATTCTTATCACTTTCACATTATGAAGCAAAACCTGTAGTCGCTTCATTTCTTACTTAAAATTACACAAGTTCATTTTCCTAAATCTGATCCTTCAAAGCAGTCCTGTTCTCCTTTATGCAAGAACTGTCTGGGTCCAGATCACTGTACACTAAACTATATTCTCAAATATGTCATTGAGATTTCTTCCTTGAAGGTGGAAAGTCACCAGCTTAGGAGGGAAATCTTCCTGAATGGCAGGATATGGCCTGGCTGATTTGGGGAAATAGCTTCTATTTTTAACCCAGGTGGTATTTTATACTTATTACATATCAAGTTTTCAGAGCAGTACAGAACACATGGGACACGATGGTGCAGGACCATTTTGAGGGGTTTCTAACAAACTGAATCTACACGTGTTGTTCTGTTCTATCAGTGATATGAGAAAGAAATGTTTGGTTTTTAATTACATACATATGATATTCAGCAGGCACTCGAAGCGATATTTTAAGCTCCCTCCGCTTTGTTTCAAGGTCTGAGTGTATTCATTCCTATGCAAATCATTCCGTGACAGAGTTCGCTGTCATGTTGATGCTGGAGAAAGTAACTTCTGTATATTAGTTCCAAGAAAGGAGAAATCCCAGGAGGATAGATGAAGATTAGGGAAGCAAATCAGGACAAGGCCTTCTAGCACCCCAAGTCTTTTTTTTTAATTAATTTATTTTTTATTGAAGGATAATTACTTTACAGAATTTTGCTGTTTTCTGTCAAACCTCAACATGAATCAGCCATAGGTATACAAACATCCCCTCCCTTTTGAACCTCCTTCCCATCTCCCTACCCATCCCACCCCTCTAGGTTGATACAGACCCCCGTTTGAGTTTCCTGAGCCATACAGCAAATTCCCATTGGCTATCTATTTTACACGTGGTAATGTAAGTTTCCATGTTACTCTTTCCATACATCTCACCCTTTCCTCCCCTCTCCCCATGTTGTAAGTCTGTTCTCTATGTCTGTTTCTCCATTGCTGCCCTATAAATGAATTCTTCAGTACCATTTTTCTAGATTCCGTATATATGTGTCAGAATACAGTATTTATCTTTCTCTTTCTGACTCACTTCCTTCTGTATAATAGGTCCTAGGTTATTTTAAAGCCAAATTTTGAGGAACAGAATCATTGTGGAAGGGTAGTTGTGACTCATGTCAGATAAATGCCCAGCATGGGCCAAGTTCTTCATTAGAGTCACAGATAATAGTTAATGAGGATCAACCACAACAGGGACGAAACTATCCAGTGAAGGCTTCCCCTGGGCCAGCCGCCCATCACAAGCTCCATGGTTTTCATTCCTAGCACACCTTTTGGGAAGCAATGCAGGTAAGTTGTACTTTGGCCACCTGATACTAAGAGCTGACTCATTGGAAAAGACTCTGATGCTGGCAAAGATTGAAGGCAGGAGGAGAAGGGGATGACAGAGGATGAGATGGTTGGGTGGCATCACTGACTCAATGGACATGAGTTTGAGTAAACTCAGAGAGTTTGGTGATGAACAGGGAAAACTGGTGTGCTGCAGTCCATGGGATCTCAAAGAGTTGGACACAACCGAGTGACTGAACTGAACTGACAGGTAAGTTGAGGAAGGGACATACATGTACATAATCACAAAGGTGAGTACTTTGAGGGGCTCTGAGTGCCCTGAGGTTTATAGATGTTGTCATTCATCTCTCACTGATCCTCATCCAAATTCTGTCCTAATTCCCAGAGCACTGATGGATGAAACACACTGTCTGAGCCTTGAGACAATAAGAGATGGAAATACCAGACCAGAAATCTGTATGCACGTCAGGAAGCAACAGTTAGAACTGGACATGGAACAACAGACTGGTTCCAAATCAGGAAAGCAGTATGTGAAGGCTGTATATTGTCACCCTGCTTATTTAACGTATATGCAGAGTATATCATGAGAAATGCTGGGCTGGATGAAGCACAGGCTGGAATCAAGATTGCCAAGAGAAATATCAATAACCTCAGATATGCAGATTACACCACCTTCATGGCAGAAAGTGAAGAACTAAAGAGCCTCTTGATGAAAGTGAAAGTGGAGAGTGGAAAAGTTGGCTTAAAGCTCAACATTCAGAAAACTAAGATCATGGCATCCAGTCTCATCACTTCATGGCAAATAGATGGGGAAACAGTGGGAACAGTGACAGACTTTATTTTGGGGGGCTCCAAAATCAATGCAGATGGTGATTACAGCCATGAAATTAAAAGATGCTTGCTCCTTGGAAGAAAAGCTATGACCAACCTAGATAGCATATTCAAAAGCAGAGACATTACTTTGCCAACAAAAGTCCATCTAGTCAAAGCTATGGTTTTTCTAGTGGTCATGTATGGATGTGAGAGTTTGACTGTGAAGAAGGCTGAGCACCAAAGAATTGATGCTTTTGAACTATGGTGTTGGAGAAGACTCTTGTGAGTCCCTTGGACTGCAAGGAGATCCAACCAGTTGATCCTAAGGGAAATCAGTCCTGAATATTCATTGGAAGGACTGATGCTGAAGCTGAAATTCCAGTACTTTGGCCATCTGATACTAAGAGCTGACTCATTGGAAAAGACCCTGGCGCTAGGAAAGACTGAAGGCGGGAGGAGATGGGGGACAACAGAGGATGAGATGGTTGGATGGCTTCACTGACTCAATGGACATAAGTTTGAGTAAGCTCCGGGAGTTGATGATAGACAGGGAAGCCTGGTGTGCTGCAGTCCATGGGGTCGCAAAGAGTCAGACATGACTGAGCAACTGAACTGAACTGAGCCTTGAGATGACAGGAGTAACGTTTTAGCCAAGACTCAGGAAGTGTTGAAACAGACAGATTTAAATGGTAGGGGAGGAGGGAGGCTGGATGCAATTGGACGCTGGGAGGTGGAGGAGGAAAGAAGAGCCACATGGGGAGGAGGCCCAGCCCAACGACACCTCCTTTCTAGTCCCGGAAGCCATTCTGTCAAATTCTCTCCTGCAGTCGTGGTTGAAGAGAACTGTGGTCAGCAAAATATTGTTGGCATTTGGTAACATTGCCGTCAGCTGGAAAGTCGTTTTTCCATGTCTGTTTCCAGTTTCCCTTTCCCCAACTCAGTATGCATTGCTCGGGGGGTCAGTACCTAGGAAGGTAAGCAAGAGAGCCCACGCCACAGGGCACTGGCTGAACAAAGATTCCTACATTTTATGAGACAAAACGGGCTTCTCTGACCACCTGGTGACCGCCTGAACTCCAGCAGCCAGTGCCTACAAGAGCGACTGTGAGGTCACCTTCCGGTCATGTTATGTAAGGAAACAATGGTTCTCAGAGAAGGGGAGGAAGGTCACAGTTTTTCAAGTACCGACTGATCTTAAGGACTGCCGTCCAGAGAGAAAGAGAATATCAGTGTTTACCCTTCATTGGCCCTAATTGTACCTTAACAAGGTAGAATTTTGTACAGAAGATGTCTATATGCTAATCCAATATGAGTCCATTTACTTTCATAAATTTCTTCATGGAAAGACCGTGAGATAAAAACAAATTGTAAAAGCCTAACAAGTAAATAAAATATAATATTGGCAAATTAGAATAGCACCCACCAAATATGTGGCACAGAAGTCTCTCTTTACATGTTTGTTAGTATATTAGCCTTGTAAGTATTTATCATTAGAAGTAATTATTATACTTTAATATAAAATATGAAAATTCAAAGTTTATGTTTATAAAAATAATAAACTAGAAATGTATAAACCTTAAGCATTAGCTTTAATTTCAAAATTAACTTATTATATAAAATTGGTGTGATAATATTTTTTATTGATCATCTGTAATGCTCTAGAATTATTCAGAATTTACTATTCCGTTGTTGAGTAATCAGTTTGCTATTCCCTATAAGAGAACATGTCACTAAAGTTCAAAGTTACTGTATGTTTCTTGCTCAGATAAACTTGAACCATGGCAACGATATGGTGCAGCAATATTATAAATACCACGACAATATTTGGTGTTCAAATGGGTTCTCCTTTTCATTCAGCAGAAGCTGACGATTTTTTTTTTTCATTCAAAATTGACAGTTTTGCAATTTGGGAAAATATGAATTATTACCAGTTCTCCTACCTTCTTTCAGGTGTAAAGTGAAAGTGAAAGTCGCTCAGTCATGTCCAACTCTGCGACCCCACGGACTTCGTCCATGGAATTCTCCAGGCCAGAATACTGGAGTGGGTTACCTTTCCCTTCTCCAGGGGATCTTCCCAACTCAGGGATTAACCCAGGTCTCCCGCACTGCAGGTGGATTCTTTACCAGCTGAGCCACAAGGGAAGCCCACTTTTCAGATATAAAGAACCTCTTTTCAGGTGTACACCACTTTTCAGGTGTACAGAAGGCGTTGATCACTTTCAGGTGAATGGCCTATGACACAGAGAGAAGAGCAGAGTGGAGACTCAGCCAGAATTCTGAGTTGCAAAGTCATGGTCAATGCTTATTTTAGCACTTCCTGAGATTAGCAGCACGCCTGAAACACAAGCAAATGTCCAAGGTCAGAAATTTTTATTTATTTTCTAAATAATTCAGGATATTTCAAATCTTATTAGAATTTCTCATTATAATGCACACATTCGTGCTATTGTTTGATCTCAAAGAAACTGAAATAGGTCACTTAGTGCAAACAATACTTAGATCGGCATCAATCACAGGGGAGCCCTGTGGGAGGAGATATTGCCATATGTGCCCTAGTACCTTCTAAAACGTTCACAATGCCAAACTCAAAAACCCAGACAAATAGGGAACCGTGGCTAATGAACCCTTGGTTTGAACAATGGGATGGTGGATGTGTTTAGGGGTAGAGGGTTAGATAAGTTTCTTGAATGTTCTCATTCAAGAGCCTTTTCTCGTAGTTTTTCCCTCTGAACCTGAGAGCGTGCATGCTTTTTGACCTGTAGAGCACAGCCCTTTGTTGCTGTCCAGTTGCTCAGTCATGTTAGACCTTTGCAATCCCACGGACTGCAGCACTCCAAGTTCCCCTGTTCTTCACTATCTTTCAGAGTTTGCTCAGATTCATGTCCATTGCACCAGTGATGCTATCTGACCATCTCATCCTCTGTCACTCCCTTCTCCTTTGGCTTTCAATCTTTCCCAGGATCAAGATCTTTTTTAATGAGTCTGTTCTTCACATCAGGTGGTCAAAGTATTGAAGCTTCAACTTCACCATCAGTCCTTCCAATGAATATTCAGGACTGATTTCCTTTAGGATGAACTGGTTGGATCTTTTT
>SJYX01016301.1:0-144195 GCA_006410675.1 Oreotragus oreotragus
TTATCAGTAGTGTGGTAGCGTATTCCCCTTTCTTTCAAGGTTATAACCTTGCCTTTTCTCGAGCTTAACAATGTAAGTTACATTGTTGGTTATAGAAAATTTGGAGGGAAAAGAAGCAAAGGAAAATATATGAAGGAAAGAAATAGCAATATCCCTTTTCGTGTTTACTTCTGGCCTTTCTTTTGTTTTAATCAGGTTATGAACTCGCTGTAGGGCAATGGTTTTAAGTACAAAAGCTCTTGAGGGACGAAAAGCACCAAAACTAAGTTAGAAAAACACGATAGAGGAGAAAAAGTACAATAGGTTAAGGGTAATAGTATTTAATGAACGTTTAACAGATTATCTCATTTGCTGTGCACATCATCTACAGGAGGAAACAGGCTCAGAGATTTAAAAAACTTGCCTAAGGTTACACGGCTCATAAACGGGTAACGAGTAAGGGGTTTGAACCCAGCGGTTAAACTCTGAACCTTAAGTCTGGGGAGAGGGTGAAAAATTGCATGGAAAATAGATGGTGGCAGACCGGCTTTGTATTTCTATAACCGTCAGATGGTGACTAGTTCCCAGGAGCAAGGCTTCATAGGATCAGCTTTGCAGTAGTGCGCCATAAAACAGCTCCCACTAATACGTACCTTGAACCATATAGCTATGTGCTTGTTACTGACCAGAAGCACTGCCCTCTCCCATTAGCAGTGAAAGGTGAGGGTCTGCACCAGCGCTGGTATTAGATCTTGCAATTCGAAGTGCAGCCTGCACTCTAGCAGCATTGCCTCAGTCCAGCAACTTGCATCGTCCAGCTGGATGATAAAATTGCAGGCTCTTGGACCCCATCCTGGAATTTCTGAATATATGGTCTGACTATATCCGTGGGTGGTTTCTGTGCATATTAAAGCACTATCGTAAACATGTCCTTCTCCTGCCCTTTTTTGTTGAGATAGGTGGGATGGTAGAAAGATGTGAAGGGAGCCTGCTTGTGGGAGGGAAGGCAGATAGGAGGTTTTGTTTTTTTGTGGCATTTCAGTTTCCTGACCAGGGACTGAACCTGCACCACAGCAGTGAAAGCCTGGAATTCTAACCACTAGACTACCAGGGAAATTCCCTGTAAGGAGGTTTAAAAAGAGGATCAAATAAGGAATGTCAGAAACTATCACAAGATGGGCCAGAAGAAAAGTAGGAAATCAGAATCTATAAGATTAAAAAAAAAAAGGGACTATGTTGAGTTAAGCAGGTTCATCTTGGGAAATTCACTGACAAAACAGACACAGGGCTGTTCTGTGACTGATTTTCTGTGTTGTCTGTGACTGACTTTTCTGTGTTGTCTGTGACTTTTGGCTGAGAGTCCATTCAAGGGCTGGAGAAGGGCAGCCCCTGCCCATTCATTCCCTCCCCTTCAGTGGATAAAGCAGGAGTTCCCTGAATTCTAGTGGAGGGCAAATCTTGGCCTGTTTCTGACATAGGAGACCAGGAAGTGATAGAGTTCCTCCGGGATGATATATACAGGTTGCACTCTGTAAGTGGCCTGGCATGGGGGCTGGTGTGGGTGCCTGTATATGCACATGTGGGCTGGAGGGAAAGGGAAGTGATTGGCTGACAAGACAGGACAGGAATCAGTGAGAGACTTCTCCAGAAAGTCACAGAGCTATGACCTCTGGTACCTTGAGAGAGCCAGGTGGCAGGCCTATAGAATTTCCTGTAGGTGGGTGGTTCTTAGAGTCGATTTTCTGAAGGTCTCTGAGTGGCCTCTCATGCCTCTGAATAGTAGCAAGCTGTTGAGATGCTAGCAATTTTGGTAGAGGCAGATGTGAACCAAAGTGTCCTGGGTGTAGGAGTAGCAAGTAGTTCTCACCATGCCCACTGTGTTAGGGGCCTGGCTGTGTTGCCTGAAGGAGGAGTTAGGATGCCCATCAGTATATACTCAGTCTGAGGATGGTCAGTCTGTGCAGTAGGCAGGAGGCTGTGTTGACATGGGAAGGTTTTGCACAGAATACAAACAGTGGCTGCAGCATGGAAAGGCAGCAGATGGGCAGCCCTCAGAGTTGGGAGAGACCAACAATTAATGGAGGAGGTGTGCAGCAGATGGTACAGGTGGGAGTGTGTATGGGTGGGTGCAGGGTTTGAAGAGCACTGGACTGATGGGAGTATCTAGGCCCACTCTACTCTTGTAGTAAGGGGCAGGTCTGAAATGAGGTCATTGCTGATGGTGTCCTAAAGGTATTTGGATGCTGGGAGTGGGTGCAGCCACCCTACTGGTACTCTTAGGACTGTGCTCAACGTGGTAGAGGGTGTAAATGTAACTCTGAACTCATGCCAGATATTGATAGACTGTGTTGATGGTCCAGGGGGGTCCTGGGTGAATACCCCAGCACTGGAGGGGGAGCCTCTTTGGGTAAATTATTTGCCCCAGCTATGTATTTTATGGCCCATGTGGTTCTAATGGCCCCCAAGGTTAGAGTCAGGTACTGCTAGACTGAGCCAGGATTTGGCTGTCACTCACAGGTTTAGCTTGATCAAAAAACTGTCACTGATGTCCTCAAAGACTGAAGGACTTAGAATAGGCCAGCCACTATGTTTCCTTGGGTATTTTTACTTTTCAGGCAGGCACTCTGCCTCACCTAGTTTTAATGTCTCCTCTTCTCTATACTTATCCAAGCCCTTCCTATCCTTTTTTATTTTGTCCACGTGGCAGGGTTTGTGGGATCTTAGTTCCCCGACCAGAAATCAAACCCGTGTCCCCTGCAATGGAAGCATGGAACACCAGGGAATTCTTCTTTTCCTCTCCTTTAAAGCCCAGCACAAAGTCTAATTCTCCCTGGACCTCTGGGTTCTCCTCAAGGATCTTCCCCATTGTCTGAAGCACTTGAGAACTCTCCACACAAGCCAGCCCCTCGATTGTAGAGGACAAACAACCCTTAATCTGTCTACCCATCTCCTTCATGTAGGGGCACAGTTCCTTCTTTTACCAAAAATGCTCACAGACCAGTCTCCCAACTCAACTAGGTCCATCAGACCTTTCTTTGGGGATCTTGGACTTTGTACTTTCGAGTTGAGCAGAGCAGTCAGTCCTGCTCTAGAGCGGGAGTAAAAGCCATAGTTGCAGGTGCATTTATCCTTGTTGTTCAGTCACTAAGTCTTTTCCGACCCTTTGTGATCCCATGGGCTGCAGCACTCCAGGCTCCCCTGTCTTTCACCATCTCCTGGAGTTTGCTGAAATTCATGTCCATTGACTCAGTGACGCTGTCTTAACATCGAATCCTCTGTTGTCCCCTTTCTCCTTTTGCCTTCAGACTTTCCCAGCATCAAGGTCTTTTCCAATGAGTCGGTTCTTCACATCAGGGGGCCAAAGTATTGGAGCTCCAGCTTCAGCATCAGTACTTCCAATGAATATTCAGGATTGATTTCCTTTAGGGTTGAATGATTTGATCTCTTTGCTGTCCAGGATGTGTTAGGAACCAGATATCCTACCAGAAGGAGCTGCACTGTGTTGATAGTAATGAAGCCTCAAGAGAGGTAGAGATGGGTCAGATGGACCCTGGCTGCAGGGGTTCTGAGGCCTAACCACACCCCTGCTCCACCCAAGGATAGTTGTCTAGCCCTATTTTAGTGTCCATGAACCAGTCATTCATTCCTGTTTTTGCTGGAGCTGGTTCGAGTTGGCTTTTTGTTATGTGTAATCAAAAATGCCTACCTATACACTTTTCTTGTCTTCCAAAGATAATGAATTATGAATAATTTATATTATAAAGCAATATGATAAAGTGGAAAGAACATGCACTTTGGAATAAAATGAAATATTTTTAATGCTATTTCCAGTAAGATACTTAATCTCAGAGAGACTGTTTTATAAAGGAAGGAGTGGTGGCTAAATTCAAATAATGATGAGGACTAAATGAGAAAAATGAGTAAGTGAGATTATAAATGAAAATGCCTGGGATGTAACAAGCAATAGGAAATGTTCCATTCTCCTTTTCTCCTTAAAGGCAGGCTTCTATTCTGTGACTTTCAGTATCTCCATTCTGTGATCAATGAATTAAAAAACAGAAACTGAATTTTACCATCTGTTAAGCTTTTTGGAGAGTAAAGAAGGAAATAAAAATCAAGTGAACAAGCAATTACAAACATTAGTTTGAAATGTCAATCAATATTGCCTTGAAACCTGAATCTCTTTTTCCTAGTTCACTATCACCTAAATCTCCCAAAAGGTTTATACTTTTATAATTAGGCCAACACAAGATATAATTTATAAAAACTAGTGACACTGTGCTTTATTTGAGAAGAAAATAAAAGGATATGATTGGAACTCTGTCAGGATGATCTTCAACATTTTGCCCTAACCAAGGTATTATTAATTTTCCAACATGTTAGTATAAGGTAGAGTGCTGCTGACTTCTTAGAGAATTAGAAAAAGGTTGAAACAAACTCTAAAGGTGAGTCCTTCAGGAAGGTAAGTGAGCTGGTTTTCTGTTTCTTTAAAAACTCTACCCAGGAATATCATCCAAGTTAAATGAAGACTATACACAGCAGCACCAAAAGGGCTATTTACAAGAAGAATTTTTCTTCAAAAGAACTCACTTGAATGCACTGAGAAACTGCATCTTAGCTAAGAGTAGTTCACTAAGGAACAGAGCCATCTAAATGTCTAACTAGTATTTAAAGTTGTCAAAGGCTGGGGATGTGCAAATTTAGCAGCAAAAGACTCTTGTTTCGCTTCAAGGGAAAGTGATGGTGGTCAGAGGGGCCAGTTCCAAGGGCTGGTCCAAGGGGGGCCGCTGGTCTTGGTACTCTGCCACATGCCCATTGCGGTGGTGCCCATACTCAAACTTGATTCGAAGCTCACCAATCTTGGATTGGGGAAGAATATCTGGGATCCACTCGATGATGAAAGGTGTTGGCTCCTTTTGATCTGGGGAAGTGTTGCCTGAAGATAAAAAAGAAAAGAAAAAAGAATTGATTAGGACAATTTCAAAATAAATGTTCACAAATTTTAAAAGGAAAAAGAAGTAAAAAAAGAAACTATATAAGAAGGAAAAAAGGTCGGGGGGGGGGGGGCACNAAGTGTTGCCTGAAGATAAAAAAGAAAAGAAAAAAGAATTGATTAGGACAATTTCAAAATAAATGTTCACAAATTTTAAAAGGAAAAAGAAGTAAAAAAAGAAACTATATAAGAAGGAAAAAAGGTCGGGGGGGGGGGCAACAAGAAGAATCAAGGCAAGGGAAAAGTGATTACTGCTCTATCGATCCAAAACAAAATTTCAGGGAACTGTCTGGCATTCTCAAATAAAGTAGGACCCAGCCTTTATGAAAATAGGGCCAAAGGAATCATAAGGAGAGGCCAGGCTAAGAGGAACAGACAGCTGGATGAGATGAGAAGGGAGACTAGCAAGAAAAGGTCAAGTTTCAAGGAAACCAGAAAGAAAGAATTAAAATCCAAACGGTTCTAAAATATATTACAAATCCATAATAACCACAAGAGTGTTGTACTGGCATATATCTTGACAGACGAAAAGAACAAAACAGAAAGATCCAAAACGGGATACAAAAAGAAGAATTTAAGGTAAGGCCAAAATGGTATTTTCAATTAGTGTAAGAAATATAACTGTTTCTTATAACAAATGGGGTACATCAGCTACATAATTATCTGGAAGAAACTAAAACATGACAGAATTTTACTTCATAATTTACATGAAGATAAAGTCCAGAATATTAAAGATTTAAATGTGGAAAAACTAAGGTTAAAGAATGCTCTTGAATAAATATAAAGTACTAGCAGAATTAAAAATAAGCATATGGTATCACCTCTAAAACAAGGAGACAATAAGCAGAAAACATGGTCCATTTAGCAAAAAACAGAAAAAACAAAAAGACGGGGCTTTTCTGGTAGCTCAATGGTATAAAGATTCTGCCTGTCAATGCTGGAAACACAGGTTCAGTCCCTGATCTGGGAAGATCCCACGTGCTGACGAGCAACAAAGCCCATGAGCCATAACTATTGAGCCTGTGCTGTAAGCCAGGGAGCCGCAACTACTGATGCCTGTGCACCCTAGTGCCCGTGTTCCGCAATAAGAAAAGCTGGTGCAATGAGAAGCCTGCACAGGGCAGCTGGAGAGTAGCCCCTGCTTGCTGCAACTAGAGAAAAGCCTGCACCGCAAAGACCCAGCACAGCCAAAAATAATAAATAATAAGAATAAAAAAACAAGAAGACAGAAGAACAACTATATTATAGTAAAGGGGATATATTAAAATCAGAAAAAATAAAAACAATATAATACTGATAAGAGATCCAACAAGAACAAAGTGTCACAAAAAAGTTAAAAGGATGGCAGTCATCAGAAAAATGTAAAACGAAAGCTGGTGTCACTGTTGTAATACTGAGTAAAGACAAAGGGCAAATGTTATTTTAAAATTGATGAACTGTTGCTATAGGCTGAATCTATATTCTCTAAAATTGCTGCCTAATATTACTATATCCTCCCAAAATTCATAAATTGAAAACCTAATCCCCAGTGTGACAGTACTTGGAGGCGGGGCCTTTGGGAGGTGATTAGGTCATGAGGGAAGAGCCCTGATGAGTGAGACTGAATGCCCTTATTTAAGACCCCAGAGACATCTATGCCCTTTCTGAAATGTGAGGACACAGACAGAAGGCTGCTGATGGCTATCTTTGAACCAGGATGCAGGCCCTCATCAGACATCGAATCTGTAGGAATCTTGGACTTCCCACCCTGCAGAACTGTGAGAAATAAATCTCAGTTGTCTAAGTCACCCAGTATTTACAGTATTCTGTTATAGCAGTCCAAATGGACTAAGATAATATATTTACATTGACATCTGTCAATAACTCTAATGTACGAAAAAAAAACCACTGCATTATAATACTTAAAGGCTTTTTCAATATCAGAAGGCATTTAGAGAAACAAAACTGTAGTAGGAAATTGTATTACAACTCTGCTATCTAAGTTTTATAAATCTTAAAGCTATACAAAATTTTATATTGGATAAATAGTAACACGTCTGCTAGCACAAATTCATATCGTACATTAGGTTAGTGAGAAAATATTTTTAAATTCCTTTAAAAATTTGAAAAGGCACATCTTCTGAACTCAAAGTAATAAAAGTAGGAATGGATACTTAAGAATATAGAAATCAAAAGCCTCAACCAAATAGAAATTTTAAATACAAAGTATTGGGAACACAGAAACTAAACTATGATTATAGACTATTTAGATATTAATAATAAGAACCTTAAATGTTCTTATGAAACATGAATTTTAAAAATTAACTGATAATTCCAAAAGGTATAAAAATTAAAAAGTTCCAAGAAAATGTTAGAAAAAGTTTTTAAAGAGTTTGGAAAGTTTAACAGACAAAAGTGGAAAATAGTTCAAAACATACAAATCATTTTCTATATAACTATTACCAAGACCCAAAAAAGATAGCCTCCAAAAAAGAAATTGGAGGCAATTAATAACCCTCTTGATGAAAGTGAAAGAGGAGAGTGAAAAAGTTGGCTTAAAGCTCAACATTCAGAAAACTAAGATTATGGCATCTGGTCCCATCACTTCATGGGAAATAAATGGGGAAACAGTGGCTGAATTTGTTTTTCTGGGCTCCAAAATCACTGCAGATGGTGACTGCAGCCATGAAATTAAAAGATGCTTACTTCTTGGAAGGAAAGTTATGACCAACCTAGACAGCATATTAAAAAGCAGAGATATTACTTTGCCAACAAAGGTCCATCTAGTCAAGGCTATGGTTTTTCCAGTGGCCATGTATGGATGTGAGAGTTGGACTATAAAGAAGGCTGAGTGCAGAACTGATGCTTTTGAACTGTGGTGACTGGACTGGAGGAAACACAAGCTGGAATCAAGATTGCCGGGAGAAATATCAATAACCTCAGATATGCAGATGACACCACCCTTATGGCAGAAAGTGAAGAGGAACTAATAACCCTCTTGATGAAAGTGAAAGAGGAGAGTGAAAAAGTTGGCTTAAAGCTCAACATTCAGAAAACTAAGATTATGGCATCTGGTCCCGTCACTTCATGGGAAATAAATGGGGAAACAGTGGCTGAATTTGTTTTTCTGGGCTCCAAAATCACTGCAGATGGTGACTGCAGCCATGAAATTAAAAGATGCTTACTTCTTGGAAGGAAAGTTATGACCAACCTAGACAGCATATTAAAAAGCAGAGATATTACTTTGCCAACAAAGGTCCATCTAGTCAAGGCTATGGTTTTTCCAGTGGCCATGTATGGATGTGAGAGTTGGACTATAAAGAAGGCTGAGTGCAGAACTGATGCTTTTGAACTGTGGTGTTGGAGAAGACTCTTGAGAGTCCCTTGGACTGCAAAGAGATCCAACCAGTCCATCCTAAAGGAGATCCTGGGTGTTCATTGAAAGGACTGATGTTGAAGCTGAAACTCCAATACTTTGGCCACCTGATGCGAAGAGCTGACTCATTTGAAAAGATCCTGATGCTGGGAAAGATTGAGGGCAGGAGGAGAAGGGGACTACAGAGGATGAGATGGTTGGATGGCATCACTGACTCAATGGACATGGGTTTGGGTGGACTCTGCGAGTTGGTGATGGACAGGGAGGCCTGGCGTGCTGTGATTCATGGGGTCGCAAAAAGTCAGAAATGACTGAGCGACTAAACTGAACTGAATACTTATGAATAGATAATAAAAAATCCTAAATAAAGTATTAGCAATTAGAATCTACATATATATTAAAAGAAAAAAGACCACATAGGATTTATTCCAGAAATGTAAGATTATTTCAATATTAGAAACTGATTCCTAAAATTCATATTGGACATCAACTGTACTTAAATTTCATTGCACTTGGGTCTTTAGAGGTTTCTCAAAAGATGGTGAAAAGACATTTAAAAAAATTCAATTCCAGGGAGCTGCCTGGTGGTCTAGTGGTTAGAATTTAGCACTTTCACTGCTATGGCCCAGGTTCTATTCCTGGTTGGTGAACTCCTGCAAGGTGTGTGGCAAGGCCAAAAAATAAATGAATAAATAGAAATATTACAAAGTAATGTCTCTGCTTTTGAATATGCTATCTAGGTTGGTCATAACTTTTCTTCCAAGGAGTAAGGAGTAGCTTTTTCCAGAAATGTATTCTATATGAAATACTAATGGCATTCCCCTGAAAAGAGTCCACTGGTCAAATAAATTGGGGAAAATTTAAGTTACATAAAGTTCAATACAAATCTTTATTTCAAGATCTTTTTAATATGCAAGTTTATAGGATGAGTTACTAAGAGTGACACATTATATTGTAAGACACTACTCACTACTGCCTCCCTCCTCCAATTGTAACATTTTCTGAGATCTCAATGTATCTTACAACTAGGCAAGTTTTCATCTGGCAAAATTTCTTTTCCAACTAAAAAAGTTATTACAAAGTTGACTGAACATCTTACATTCAAGGGTCTTTAAATCAAAGAAATACAGTATGTAGCATTTTTCAAACTTATCAGATCATGGAACACTTTTTTCAGAGAATATTTATCACTATCTCTTCTTCAAGACAGTTGGAAAACGCTATGCTGGGGGAGTTTTACTATAGTAAAAACAATAATTTTACTATAATGAAAATCACAGCTGCTAGCCTTACTATTATTCACTGTTGCTCTTGAAGTTGTAGGTAATTTAAAAAGATAAAGACAATGGTATAAACATTTGATAGGAAACAAGTTTGTCATCATTTTTCAAGTGATATAATTAATTTCCCAGAAACCAAGTGGGTAAACAACTATCATCACTAATAGGAACTCATTAAGGACAGCAATTTGATAGTAATTATACCAAAATCTGGAGAAGGGCATGGCAACCCACTACAGTATTCTTGCCTGGAGAATCCCATGGACAGAGGAGCCTGGCAGGTTACACGATCTTTGGGGTTGCAAAGAGTCAGACACTACTGAAGTGACTTAGCATGCATGCATCCCAAAATCAAGAGCTTCCCATACACTGGCAGTAACAAGTTAGACACATGATAAACATCTTACTCACAAGAGTAGCCAAAAATATATTTCACAGGAGTTTGACAAAATAATTACAAATTCTAATTTTCTCCATGACATAGTTCACTGCCCTGAAAGTGCCTATAGCCTAGTTAGTGGAAAGACAGGTGAGTGAGTACTGGATGGCCAGGGGTGAAGGCTCCGACTGCCTGGGGTTGAAGATCAGCTCTACCACTTCACTAGCTGTGTAACTCTGGGCAGGTTACTATACCTATCTTTACCTCGGTTTATATCCATCTGTAAATGGGGATCACAGTAGCTACCCCTGAGTAGGCTGATGAGCATTAAATGAATTAATCTGTATAAAGCACTTAAAATAACAGCCAGCACAGAGCTCATTAAGTGCATTTTTGTTGCAGGTGTCATTACTATTAAAATGCCTCAGTTAAAAATAGACAAAGCAAAAGCAATTCATCAAATATAAATAACTAATTGAAAAACTTACTCTCATTAATATTTGAGGGAAATGTAAATTAAAAGAATGATAGGATATTTTTTGCCTATCAGATCAACAAAGATTATAAAAAGAGAAACTCATACATGGTTAGCAGGAGTAAACTGTAGAATTAGTACCATCTTTCTGGAGAGCAGTGTGACAAAAAAAGTAAAAAGACCTAACAACGTAAATGAACTCTGACGCTCCAATTTCACTTTTCTCTTTTAAATGATCTTATTGATTCCTAGTTGCGCTGGATCTTCGTTGCTGTGCAAGGGCTTTCTCCAGTCGTGGTGACTGGGGACCACCCTCTAGTCGTGGTGCTCAGGCTTCCTGTCGTTGTGGCTTCTCTGTTGCACAGCTCAGGCCCTGGAGCGCGGCCTCAGGAGCTGTGGCACCCAGTCCAGTCCTAGTTGCTCCGAGGCTTGTGGAATCTTCCCAGACCAGGAATCGAACCTGTGACAGGTTCGATTGGCAGGCAGGTTCTTTTCCACTGTGTCACGGGGGAAGTCCTCCAATTTAATGTTTAAGAATTTATCCCCCAAAATATCCTAAATAAGTTAGGAAATAATTAAGGCCACAAAAGGTTTTTCTAAAAGGAAGTTAATTATAAAAGGAAGCATTGTTTATAATAGCAAAACGTTTGATATAACTTAAACTCAGGGTTGATCAGAGTGAGATAACTTAATGAATGAATTTTATGCAGCTGTTTAAAAATGTCATTTTCACAGTAGCCAAAAGATCAAGTAATCCAAGTATCCAGACAGATGAATGGATACACAAAGTGTAGTCTATACATATCATGAAACATTTCTCAGCCTTAGAAAGAAAATTTGACATATGCTACAACGTGGATGAACACTGAAGACATTATGGTACATGAAATAAACCAGTAACAAAAGGACAAAAATTGTCTGATTTTAATTTAAGTAGTCAAATTCATACAGACAGAAAGTGGAATGGTAACTAGGGTTGGGGGAGGCAGGAATGCAGATTAGTATTTAATGGGGACAGTTTCAGTTGAGGAAGATGAAAAACTTTTGGAGACGAATGGTAGTGATGGCTGCATAACAATGCCAAAGCACTTTATGGCAGAAAAATTTTAGGCTTAAAAATGGTTAAAATGTTAAGTTCTATATTATATATGTTTTATAATAAAAGTCTAAAATAATGTTGAAGACAGACAGGGAAAATGGTTCATGACATATTTTTAAGTGGAAAAAGCTATTTAGATATGATACCATGTTTCAGAAACTCTATGCACAGAAAAAAAAAAAAAGAGTGCACACCAAAATCTTAATGGTGATGTCATCTATGGTGGGTGGGATCGTGCTGTGTGCTAAGTCACTTCAGTCATGTCCAGCTCTTTACAACCCCATGGACAGAGGACCCTGGTGGGCTTTTCCTGCAGCCTGCCAGGCTCCTCTGTCCACAGGATTTTCCAGACAAGAATACTGGAGTGGGTTGCCATTTCCTCCTCCAGGAGATCTTCCCGTCTTCTCTTTTACGTCCCCTGCATTGGCAGGCTGGTTCTTTACCACTAGTGCCACTTGGGAAGCATGGTGGGTGGCATTATTGGTGGTTTTTATTTTTCTTTATGCTCTATAGTGAAATCTATGATTTCTATATAATGAACAGGTATTACTTCTCTAATTTTATTTTAAAAGCAGTGGCTCAAATGAAACAAAACACCTTATCCCATGACTGCCTTTGCAAAATGCATGAATGTGTCTTCTTTGCTTAAGGTCAAGACCCAAAGTCCAGGACAGCATAATACAGACAGGTGACCTTCAGAGGAAGGTGTGCTATTGAAACCACCAATTTACTTACCAACTTTGAGAAAAGTTTTTAGTTCCAAGGGTCGCAGCACTGGTTGCTTTTCTATACGACCATAGGTTTCTGCTATGCTCTCTACTTCTACTTTAGGACACTTAAACAGCTCATAGGTCCCATCTCGGTTCTGGATAAAACTCCGGGTGATTTCCAAAGGCATCTGGATATGGAGACAATACCAAGAAAGGTGAGAAAGGAAAACCTTTACAAGTAGACAAACACTGGATGAAAGTAGGTTTTATTCACTCTTTCAAGTGCACTCAAAACTTTTCCTTGTATTTTCAAGTAAATTTTTTCAACAATTCTGCCTTTTCTCCTATGTATTTTTCATGGATTTCCCTTTTTAAAAAATTTTTATTTTTACTTTATTTTACTTTACAATACTGTATTGCTTTCCCTTTTTTTCTACAACTTTAATTTGAACTCCTGCCAAACCCTAGTGAACTGAACCCCTAATACCTTCATGGCTACATAACTGCTGCTGGCACAGATCTGCTCTAAAGTCATTTTATTCCTTCCTCACTGCTCTGCTGGCAGCAGTCTTCTCCTAAAAACTCTACCGACAATACCTACAGCTCATGTCTTGTGTGCTTCCACCATCCTTGGCACTGAGTCAGACAAAGCCTGAACTGAGTTTTATCTTTGCCACTAAACGGCAGGCTGAGCTTCCCATAGCCTGTTTCTCATCTGCAAAACACAGTCCATACCAAGTCATGGCTGTGAGCTGGAATGGGGTAATATAGGCAAGTGATGTGCAACAGAAAGAAGCTCAGCAACTTGACTTTACTCTGGGTTTTTTCGGTGCCTCCCTGCACATCATGGGTTTCTTTCTGTGACATCCTGCATTTAAAGAAGTTCCTCCATTGTCTTTAGGGCTAACATAAGACTTCCCTAGTGTTCACATGTAAGTTCTACAGATAGCAATTTATTATTTTTCTGAACATAATAATGCCTTGCAATCAAGCTAATCTTAATGTATGAAATCACATGATGTTGAGTTTTCCACAATATTTCATTATCATAGGAAGGGAAAATCCTCAAGTTTTTAGGATCTGCTTGAAAAAAATGTTTAAAAATGTCTAATATAATCCCTGTAAAAAGGAACACAAACGAAGAATCATTTCTGTAATGAGAACTCAACTGCAGTTTGGAGAGGGACACTAAATTGTGCTGGACCTACTGACTTCACAAGCAGCATATCATCTCAGATTATATATGTACTTCCCAGGTGCCTGCCAGTTAATCTAGGGCTCACCACAGATAGTAGGGGAGCATTATTTAATTTACAAGAAAAAGCATCCTTGTTTTCTCATCCCAAAGGCAAAGAAAAAAGGGTGCTCCAATTTAAAAAAGAACACAACCTCAAGTTGCAGTGAATACCTATTAAAATCAGAGTTGGAACCATAAAGTCACGAATGTTCCTGAATAATCTCTTAGGATGAACAAAAGGAATTCTCTGTAGTGTCCATAACTCAACTAGCTGGTGCTTCCCGCACTTGCTTCTTTCTCTTCCCCACTCTGCCCTCCCAGTGTTGTAGAAATCAGCTCTTACCTCCGGGGTATCTAAGATTTGTTTAACCTGCAGGATATTCGTGATATGCCAGGTATACTTGGAAAAGGTTCCCAGTGGCAAGGCATCTTTGCGAACAAAAGCTTTAAGGTAAAAAAAAGTGGACAAAATTAGACTACTGAAAAATAATGGCATTACCTGTGCTCTTTCGCTGAGTTTGTCATTTTAGTTTCTAGAGTGTTCACTGAAGTGGTATTCGTGCCTTATAGAGTCTTGCTCTCTAAAAAAGAAATCCTGGGCTTTCCTGGTGGAGGCTCAGTGGTAAAGAATCTGCCTGCCAATGCAGAAGACATGGGTTCAAGCCCTGGTCCCAGAAGATCCCACACGCTCTGGAGCAACTAAGCCCACGTGCCACAGCTACTAAGCCTGTGCTCTAGAGCCTGGGAGCTGCAACTGCCGGAGCCTGAGCACTCTAGAGCCCGTGGTCAGCAACAAGGGAAGCCACTGCTATGAGCAGCCTGTACGATGCAACTAGAGAGCAGACCCCGCTCTGCACAACCAGAGAAAAGCCCACAAGCAGCAAGGAAGATGCAGCACAGTCAAAAAAAAAAAAAAATCCTATTTTTTCTTTCTGGCTGTACTGCATGGCTTGCAGGCTCTTAGTTACCTGAGCAGGGATCAAACTCAGGCCCTGGCACTGAAAGCACTGAGTCCTAATCACTGGACCACCAGGGAAATCCCTAAAAAAGGAATTCTAGAAGCAAATCTATAAACAGGGTTTTGGCAAAATGTGGTGAACCAAATGATATGGATTTTGCTAGATTAAGTCTTTGATGCTTCCCTGAGATACTAATTTTGGGCATCTTAGAAACTTCTTCCTTTGTTTCATAAAACTACAGACACAAGACTCCATTATAAAACAGCTTCTTACAACTTTAGATACATCAGAGGTCAAATCCGAGTCCTTAAAATAATTACATGGAGTTTAAACTTTGCTCATGCGGTTGCCAATCTATTACCCTGCCTCTGGATTATAAAGGAGTTCCACTGAAGGGCCTAAAAACATCTAAGGGATGGGTTAAAATTAATACATTAGATCTCAAGTGTAAATGGGAAGAATCAACATTGTCTCAAACGTTAGAGACATAAGGTGTAAAGATGGGAGATTTTTATGGCCCTAAATGGAGTGATTCACAGTATGTACCATTTAAAGTGAAAGTGAAAGTGTTAGTTGCTCAGTCATGTCCAATTCTGTGATCCCGTGGACTGTAGCCTGCCAGGCTGCTCTGTCCATGGAATTCTCCAGAATTAAACTTCAGTCCCTATTATATCATCAAATATCAATTTACTGAAGAAATAGCTCTGATTTCCAGCTATAGACACTCTTGGGCTATTTGCCCTTGAGCAATCTTTTCTTCCTCCTTTTTCCTCCCTCATTTTCCTATACTACCTAATAAGTATCTTGAGATCTCTAGTAGAAAGATATTATATAAAATCAAGAAATAAGTATCAGAATACTGTAATGGTAAAATGTACCAACCCTGAGAATCGCTCCAAGAAGAAAATCTCCCTCCATCAAAAATCAGGAATCGTGAAAAACAAGTTTTAGTATTTGACACATACTGTAATATGCTTCCAAGAAGTCAGCCCAAATAACAACTGGAGCTTGCAATGCTTTTGTTGAAACTGGCTCATATCTAGAAAATACCCAACTTCTTGGTGGGCACCATCATTGCCCTTCATTGGTAGTTTTTCTGTCAAGTTGTGGTTTCTGAATCTTTCCGTCAACTCTTATTAGAATAAGCATGAAGCCTTTGAAGTGTATGATCATTATTCTAAGAGCTGATGGGCTAAGGCGTCATGCTCTGAGCATGTAACTAGAAGACCTAATCCTGAAAATCCTGCACAGTTTTCCCCAAACCTAATTCTGTAAGGTCCAGACATCTATGGATATTCCTAAAGAAACATCTCATACCTGTGGTAGAGTTGGGAAGACGTTTCTTCGCGCTGCCGATGGATATTCTCTGCTGCAGGGCATCAAAAAAGGACTGAGGAATGTGGAAAACCAGTGGCTCTGGTTTGCCTACAGGGAATAAGAGAACTCATTTAAAGAAACACAAGTGGGCTTTCTGGTATGGAGGAAATGGAACTGACGAGCAGTAATAACTAAAAATACCACCAAGATTTCTTTATACCGAGGCAAAAACGAGCTGTGATGGACCTTTATGAGGCTAGCATTGTTACTTGCCCTCCTCCTGATCCCTTGCAATTATAACCGATTCTTGTCATCTACCAAAAGTAACTTTTCTAGTCCTCAATTTTGTAAACGCCACCACAGCACAGACTTCTCCCTTTAAAGAGGACATGAAATGAGAACGAGAACATTGAGGCTGAGGTGAGAAGGTAAACTTGATTTGCTCCTGCTCACTCTCCCAGGCACTTGCTGCTTGCATTCATGCTCTCAGGTGGCCAGAACTGTGAATGCCAGAGACTGCAAAGCTAGGACACTTTATCCAATAAGCACCAGTCTTCTCTCTGATCTGAAGGTAGGAGAACTGTTTGACAATATTTAACAAACTTCTTTAAAAAACTTGCAAAACACTAGGTTAACAAAATGTCAACAGAAAGACTGTTCAGGGGAGAGGTTGAAAAAATTCAGTTTTTCTTACTAACTCTGCCCAAGGGTCAAGCTCCAACAGAGCAAAAACATCCAGAACAAAGTGGATTAATAGGTAACTTCCACCTCCCTGAATGCAACTTAAAGAGCAGTTCTTAAAGACAGTTCAGATACCTTTTTAGAAATAAAGATCAAACCAAGAAAAATAAAAGGTTTTCTGGAATTTCATACTAAGATTTTACATCCTTTCAATTGATTTTACCTGGTTAATTGAATGCAGAANACAAAGTGGATTAATAGGTAACTTCCACCTCCCTGAATGCAACTTAAAGAGCAGTTCTTAAAGACAGTTCAGATACCTTTTTAGAAATAAAGATCAAACCAAGAAAAATAAAAGGTTTTCTGGAATTTCATACTAAGATTTTACATCCTTTCAATTGATTTTACCTGGTTAATTGAATGCAGAATGTCAATAACAAAACAGTCACTGCTTTTGAGCCACTATAATATTAATATAGGGGCTTCTCTGGTGGCTCAGATGGTAAAGAGTCTGCCTACAACTCGGGAAGACCTGGGTTCAATCCCTGGGTTGGGAAGATCCCCTGGAGAAGGTAATGGCTGTCACTTCAGTATTCTTACCTGGAGAATTCCATGGACAGAGGAGCCTGGTGGGCTACAGTCCACAGAGTCACAAAAAGTTGGACATGACTGAGTGACTAACATACTTTTGAATATTAATATATATATACAGTTGATTTTATTTTTAGCCATGTGGCATGACTTGCAGGATTTTACTTCCCCAACCAGGGACTGAACCTTCGCCCTCAGCAGTGAAAGTGTGAAGTCCTAACCACTGGACCACCAGGGAATTCCCATATAGGCAGTTTGGAGAAGTTGCTGAAGAAAGGAATTTTATTTTTTTATGGTTTCTAGCCATTTTTTAAAATATTAATTTATTTTATTTTTAAAATAAATTTATTTAAAGAAAGGAATTTTAAAGTCTTTCATCTTGAAATTAGATTATAGGCTACATGCAAAGATCATTATGATTCTAAAACTCACCAGAACTCAGCTGATGGGGTTTATAAATTAATTTTAAAAAACCCTTGTAAAAGACACAGAATCACAGTGCTGGAGGGAGCTGATGGTGACTTTGACAAAGGTGGTGGTAATAGAGATGGTGAGAGAGGGTGGTATAAGGAATGGGATGAAAAAGGGCCATAGTTTACAGCTTACATTATTGTCAATGTTCTATTTTATGTTTTGGGGGGTGGGTTAGTAGGTATTTATTATATTATTTCAAATAATATATAAATAAATGAAATTTTAAAAGAAAAGAAAAACAGGCTCTCTTTTTAACCTTTCCTATTTTTTCTTTTTAATGATCTTCTATCTTTGCAACATGCAAAATCTTTAGTTGCAGCATGTGGGATCTAGTTCCCTGACCAGCGATCAAACCCAGGCCCCCTGTACTGGGATTGTGTAGTCTTAGCCATTAGACCACTAGGGAAATCCCTAAACTTCCCTAGTTTATTTTGTTTTTCTAAAAGTAACTTCTAAAATTTTATTTCTGAATAAATTTTATTTATTCTGAACCAAGGTATATAAAACTAAGCATGTATTTCAACACCTCCATTCTTGTTCCTTTCTTCACCATGAAGCCACAATTGCTCCAACCCTTCAACTCATCTCCTCCTACTGAGTGTCTACTATTCCCTTTGGGGTGCTTTGTATTTAAAATGATATTCATAAACTTCAACATATTCAGCAAAGAACATCAAAATGTTGTGAGGTTTATAAATAATGCCATGAGGAGTGTTTGAAGACCTGAGATGTATCACTTGGAAAAGAGAAGACCTGTCATGCAGGCCAATGGGTGTTTGCAGTGGGAGGGACTGTTACTTGAAAACGGGAACAGAAAATTACTCCATGTGGCTGGAGCGCAGACTAAAACCAACAGGAAGTATTATTAGCAAACATTTCCCTTTAGTATGAGGAAAACCCTCCTCACAGCTCTCACTGTCCAACAATGTTATGAACTGCCTCAGAAAGGAGTGAGCTGCTCACCACTGCGCAAAACCTGAAAGCCATCCATCAAGGATACTTTTCAGGCAATGGGTGAGGCCTGGTAGATGGTTCCCTTCTGAAATTGCTGAGGTTCTATGAGGCTATCATGATCAACCTGAATCCAGCTTGTGTTCTCCAATCTTCCTTAGCATATCTGTGCTATGTGCTGTGCTTAGTCGCTCAGTCATGTCTGACTCTTTTCGACCCCATGGACTGTAGCCCAACAGGCTTCTCTGACCATGAGGATTCTCCAGGCAAGAATACTGGAGTGGGTTGCCATGCCCTCCTCCAGAGCATCTTCCCAATCCAGGGATCGAACCCAGGTCTCCTGGATTGCAGGCAGATTCTTTACCATCTGAGCTCTTTACCATCTTTGCCATCTAAGGGAAGCCCTTAGCATATCCATGTAATTTTATATAACTACCTTAGTCTCACATGTTTTTTCCATACTTTTTTCCTCCCATGCTTAATCCTCCCATTAAGTTTGAGGATTTAGAATGACCTTCTAAGTAAGGCTTGTTATCTCCCTCATCAAATACACACCCACGCATACCCTAAGACCAAGGCTGTCTACTTTTACTTATTATTTGCTGTGATTTTTCTTTTCCATCACTAAATTAAATTTTGTTGGTCCTGCATTTTAATTATGTGATTATTCCTTTATTTCATTTAGATTTCTACCGTCTTGTGGTCCAATGCCCTCTAGACTGAAGCCCAATTACTTTTTTTTCAAGACAGAGTAGAGCTATACACAATCACTTTAGTTTCTCTGACTTTCAGCAACAGCGCAGTTAGATGACCATACGTACCATCAAACTGATAGTGCATGGTTTGATGGATGCGTTCTGTGACACTGGCCAGCCAGTCTTGGAAGGATAAGGTCACTTGTGCCTCATCTAACAGCTGACCACAGGCTAGGAAAAAAAAACAAACTCTTCATTAATTTTTATCTTTTCTTACAGAATTTAAGTTAACAGTTAACTGAACTCTGAAAAAGCTATGGAGTTTATACTATATAAAAGAGCAACAAGCCGAAAATCAATGACAGTAGGTAAATTAAGTGAAATGGAATACTGCAGGATTTTCTTTTTAAAAATCCATCTAGAGAAAGAAAAAAAAAAAGAAATAGAAAGCTCTAAGAGACTAATGGGTTTAAGATTATTAACCAGAGAAAGTTTGCAGCCTTTCAACATCAAATTGCAAACTGAAAAATGGTTGATTTAGAGCCATTAATTGACCAGATTCCTGATGAGTATGTCTATATACTGACCTACCGTTCTATTTCTTATTTCTTCTCCTGAAATGTCTTCATGTGTCATGTGTCTTCAGACACATGAAGACATTTATCCCCTTTTATAAAGACATAAAGATGCCAAAACTACTATCCATTTAAAATTAAAATTCTCATAGGTAAAAGCATCTAATGATAAGCTGGATTAAAAGCTATTTTTTTCCTTTTATCAAAGTGATACTTTTAATTTGTTTACTTCCTCACCTTCTACAAACATTTGTTCTTGGAATGTGTAAGTTCTTAATTAGTTAGTTAATTAAGATTTGGTCTTGTACTATTTGCTGACATGACTGAAGTAATTAGCATGCACATACACATGCACCATCTGCTACTTATGTATTTATTGGTCTTGTCTTCAAAACCAAAGTGTAAGCATAGAGATGACGTCTAATTTTTAATCAGCCAGCCAAATTATATTGAGAGTTAAGAAGATGTTGATCCCCAAACATACAGGCTTAATTAACTCTTCTGCACAGAAAAGTGATGTGTATATATATATATATATATATANGGCATGACTTGCAGGATTTTACTTCCCCAACCAGGGATTGAACCTTCGCCCTCAGCAGTGAAAGTGTGAAGTCCTAACCACTGGACCACCAGGGAATTCCCATATAGGCAGTTTGGAGAAGTTGCTGAAGAAAGGAATTTTATTTTTTTATGGTTTCTAGCCATTTTTTAAAATATTAATTTATTTTATTTTTAAAATAAATTTATTTAAAGAAAGGAATTTTAAAGTCTTTCATCTTGAAATTAGATTATAGGCTACATGCAAAGATCATTATGATTCTAAAACTCACCAGAACTCAGCTGATGGGGTTTATAAATTAATTTTAAAAAACCCTTGTAAAAGACACAGAATCACAGTGCTGGAGGGAGCTGATGGTGACTTTGACAAAGGTGGTGGTAATAGAGATGGTGAGAGAGGGTGGTATAAGGAATGGGATGAAAAAGGGCCATAGTTTACAGCTTACATTATTGTCAATGTTCTATTTTATGTTTTGGGGGGTGGGTTAGTAGGTATTTATTATATTATTTCAAATAATATATAAATAAATGAAATTTTAAAAGAAAAGAAAAACAGGCTCTCTTTTTAACCTTTCCTATTTTTTCTTTTTAATGATCTTCTATCTTTGCAACATGCAAAATCTTTAGTTGCAGCATGTGGGATCTAGTTCCCTGACCAGCGATCAAACCCAGGCCCCCTGTACTGGGATTGTGTAGTCTTAGCCATTAGACCACTAGGGAAATCCCTAAACTTCCCTAGTTTATTTTGTTTTTCTAAAAGTAACTTCTAAAATTTTATTTCTGAATAAATTTTATTTATTCTGAACCAAGGTATATAAAACTAAGCATGTATTTCAACACCTCCATTCTTGTTCCTTTCTTCACCATGAAGCCACAATTGCTCCAACCCTTCAACTCATCTCCTCCTACTGAGTGTCTACTATTCCCTTTGGGGTGCTTTGTATTTAAAATGATATTCATAAACTTCAACATATTCAGCAAAGAACATCAAAATGTTGTGAGGTTTATAAATAATGCCATGAGGAGTGTTTGAAGACCTGAGATGTATCACTTGGAAAAGAGAAGACCTGTCATGCAGGCCAATGGGTGTTTGCAGTGGGAGGGACTGTTACTTGAAAACGGGAACAGAAAATTACTCCATGTGGCTGGAGCGCAGACTAAAACCAACAGGAAGTATTATTAGCAAACATTTCCCTTTAGTATGAGGAAAACCCTCCTCACAGCTCTCACTGTCCAACAATGTTATGAACTGCCTCAGAAAGGAGTGAGCTGCTCACCACTGCGCAAAACCTGAAAGCCATCCATCAAGGATACTTTTCAGGCAATGGGTGAGGCCTGGTAGATGGTTCCCTTCTGAAATTGCTGAGGTTCTATGAGGCTATCATGATCAACCTGAATCCAGCTTGTGTTCTCCAATCTTCCTTAGCATATCTGTGCTATGTGCTGTGCTTAGTCGCTCAGTCATGTCTGACTCTTTTCGACCCCATGGACTGTAGCCCAACAGGCTTCTCTGACCATGAGGATTCTCCAGGCAAGAATACTGGAGTGGGTTGCCATGCCCTCCTCCAGAGCATCTTCCCAATCCAGGGATCGAACCCAGGTCTCCTGGATTGCAGGCAGATTCTTTACCATCTGAGCTCTTTACCATCTTTGCCATCTAAGGGAAGCCCTTAGCATATCCATGTAATTTTATATAACTATCTTAGTCTCACATGTTTTTTCCATACTTTTTTCCTCCCATGCTTAATCCTCCCATTAAGTTTGAGGATTTAGAATGACCTTCTAAGTAAGGCTTGTTATCTCCCTCATCAAATACACACCCACGCATACCCTAAGACCAAGGCTGTCTACTTTTACTTATTATTTGCTGTGATTTTTCTTTTCCATCACTAAATTAAATTTTGTTGGTCCTGCATTTTAATTATGTGATTATTCCTTTATTTCATTTAGATTTCTACCGTCTTGTGGTCCAATGCCCTCTAGACTGAAGCCCAATTACTTTTTTTTCAAGACAGAGTAGAGCTATACACAATCACTTTAGTTTCTCTAACTTTCAGCAACAGCGCAGTTAGATGACCATACGTACCATCAAACTGATAGTGCATGGTTTGATGGATGCGTTCTGTGACACTGGCCAGCCAGTCTTGGAAGGATAAGGTCACTTGTGCCTCATCTAACAGCTGACCACAGGCTAGGAAAAAAAAACAAACTCTTCATTAATTTTTATCTTTTCTTACAGAATTTAAGTTAACAGTTAACTGAACTCTGAAAAAGCTATGGAGTTTATACTATATAAAAGAGCAACAAGCCGAAAATCAATGACAGTAGGTAAATTAAGTGAAATGGAATACTGCAGGATTTTCTTTTTAAAAATCCATCTAGAGAAAGAAAAAAAAAAAGAAATAGAAAGCTCTAAGAGACTAATGGGTTTAAGATTATTAACCAGAGAAAGTTTGCAGCCTTTCAACATCAAATTGCAAACTGAAAAATGGTTGATTTAGAGCCATTAATTGACCAGATTCCTGATGAGTATGTCTATATACTGACCTACCGTTCTATTTCTTATTTCTTCTCCTGAAATGTCTTCATGTGTCATGTGTCTTCAGACACATGAAGACATTTATCCCCTTTTATAAAGACATAAAGATGCCAAAACTACTATCCATTTAAAATTAAAATTCTCATAGGTAAAAGCATCTAATGATAAGCTGGATTAAAAGCTATTTTTTTCCTTTTATCAAAGTGATACTTTTAATTTGTTTACTTCCTCACCTTCTACAAACATTTGTTCTTGGAATGTGTAAGTTCTTAATTAGTTAGTTAATTAAGATTTGGTCTTGTACTATTTGCTGACATGACTGAAGTAATTAGCATGCACATACACATGCACCATCTGCTACTTATGTATTTATTGGTCTTGTCTTCAAAACCAAAGTGTAAGCATAGAGATGACGTCTAATTTTTAATCAGCCAGCCAAATTATATTGAGAGTTAAGAAGATGTTGATCCCCAAACATACAGGCTTAATTAACTCTTCTGCACAGAAAAGTGATGTGTATATATATATATATATATATATATATAAATTTATAAGTTATGTTCAAATCAAGTCATTCTGTCTCAAAAATTCAGAATGATATTCCTGTTACTACCTTTCAGTGTTTTCAAATTTCACTAATTTTGTATTTCTTAACAAATATTTATCATTGTATAACTGTAAAATATGTTTCTTCTTCAGTTTTGAACCACCCATACCAACTACATGTGGGTAATGAGCAACAAAAATAAAATATTCTACAAAATCCATGATGCTAAAGCATGTCAGTAATTTTTGTTGCATTTGTTATTTAAAAGACAATTTGGTTGTGAGCCTGTTTGAGGCAGTGGGATAGCAATGATCTTGGCCTCAGTGCCTGCTATTGTTTATCTAGGGGGACAACATGCAACATTTCACGTGATTATATTGCTTTGGGCTTATTTAGGATAATTTTCCACCTCTTTACCCTATTCTGGGGAAGGGACACTTACCCTGCCTTTTTAATGAAGAAGCAACCACAGGCTTTTTCAGGCCACTTTTCCTTAGATTACTGCTCACTGCATCTGGAGGCAGCAGGGAACTGTTCGTCTGCGTACCTAAACCACAAGCACTATAGTGTTTAACGAGATGTCTGCAGAGTATAAATCAATTCAACATTAATTTCTGAAGTNGGAGAAGGAAATAGCAACCCACTCCAGTGTTCTTGCCTGGAGAATCCCAGGGATGGGGGAGCCTGGTGGTCTGCTGTCTGTGGTGTTGCACAGAGTCGGACACAACTGAAGCAACTTTGCAGCAGCAGCAGTTCATATTTTAAATATAATAATACAAATTTAACATTAGTAGTGATAAATTCTCCTTTTGCTCTTTCTTCAAAAAAAATGTTTGTGTACCGTTAATGCATTTAGGTCCTTGGATGCTAAGCACTATGTCTTATATTTCATACATTTAGCCTTCAATGATTTCTTGATAGGCATAGTCTTAGAGCAGGAACAAAAGTTTTATAGCTGCTTTTGCGAAATGCCAGACTGGATGAAGCACAAGCTGGAATCAAGATTGCTGGGAGAAATATCAATAACCCTTATGGCCGATGACACCACCCTTATGGCAGATAACACCACCCTTATGGCAGAAAGTGAAGAAGAACTAAAAAGCCTTGAAAGAGGAGAGTGAAAAAGTTGGCTTAAAGCTCCACATTCAGAAAACTAAGATCATGGCATCCAGTCCCATCACTTCATGGCAAATAGATGGGAAACAGTGGAAACAGTGGCTGACTTTATTTTGGGGGGCTCAAAAATCACTGCAGATGGTGACTGCAGCCATAAAATTAAAAGACGCTTACTCCTTGGAAGAAAAGTTATGACCAACCNAAATAGATGGGAAACAGTGGAAACAGTGGCTGACTTTATTTTGGGGGGCTCAAAAATCACTGCAGATGGTGACTGCAGCCATAAAATTAAAAGACGCTTACTCCTTGGAAGAAAAGTTATGACCAACCCAGACAGCATATTAAAAAGCAGAAAAAAAAAAAAAATAAAATAAAAAGCAGAGACATTACTTTGTCAACAAACGTCCATCTAGTCAAGGCTATGGTTTTTCCTGTAGTCATGTATGGATGTGAGAGTTGGACCGTAAAGAAAACTGAGCTCTGAAGAATTGATGCTTTTGAACTGTGGTGTTGGAGAAGACTCTTGAGAGTCCCTTGGACTGCAAGAAGATCCAACTAGTCCATCCTAAAGGAAATCAGTCCTGAATATTCACTGGAAGGACTGATGCTAAAGCTGAATCTCCAATACTTTGGCTACCTGATGTGAAGAGCTGACTCATTTGGAAAGACCCTGATGCTGGAAAAGATTGTTGGTGGGAGGAGAAGGGGATGATAGAGGATGAGATGATTGAATGGCATCGCTGACTCAATGGACTTGGGTTTGAGTAAGCTCTGGGATTTGGTGATGGACAGAGAAGCCTGGCATGCTGCAGTCCATGGGGATGCAAAGCAATGGACACGACTGAGCAACTGAACTGACCTGCCTACATTAGAAAAGAAGAAAGGTCTTAAATCAATAACCTACTTGTATACATTAAGGAACTAGAAAATGAAGAGAAAATTAAACTGAAAACAAGCAGAAGGAAGGAAATAGCTGATCAGAATTATATAAAATAGGGAATATAAGAATGAAGGGAAAAAAATCAAAGAAATCTAAAGTTGTCTTTTCGATTGGGCTTCTCTGGTGGTCCAGTGAATAAAACTCCATGCTTCTGCTACAAGGGACACAAGTTCAATCCTTGGTTGCGGAACTAACATCTCACAAGCCGTGTAGTACAACAAAAAGAAAAATTAATGAATAAAAGTAAAATAAAGTTGTCTTTTTCAAAAGGATAAACAAAATGACAAAACTTTAGCAAGGCTGACCAGGAAAAGAAGACTCAAATTTCTAAAATCACAAATGAAAGCATAGACATTACTAAGAACCTTACAGAAATTTTAAAAAAGATTATGAGGGAATACTGTGAGAATTATATGCCAATTATAGCTCTAGATAACCTGTGTGTGATGGGAAGATTCCTAGATTTGCCCCAACTTCCCAACTCATTCTATAAAGCTTGTATTACTCCAATACCAACAAAGACATTATAAGAAAAAAAAAAGTCTTTAGATCAATATCCCTTATGGATATAGGTGCAAAGATCCTCAATAAAATACTAGTGAGCCAAAGCCAGTATTATAATTAAAAGATTGTACAAAAAAAAAAAAAAAGATTGTACACCTTGACCAAATGGGATTTTATCTCAGAAATGCAGGGAAAATTCAATATATGAATGTAAATCATTTTTATATAACATATTAAAGAATGAAGGGGGAAAAAAAACTACATGATCACCTCAGTGGTTGCAGAAAAAGTACTTGACAAGAGCCAATACCATTTCATGATACAATGCACAGCCAACTAGAAGCAGAAGAGAATTCCCTCATCCTAAAGAGTATGAAAAATCACAGCTTAGATCGTACATAATGGTGAAAAGCAAAGATTTCCCTTAATCTCAAGAACAGGGATGTTTCCTCTTGTCACTTTTGTTCAACATTGTACTGGAGGTTTACCTAGGACAATTAGCTGAGAAAGAGGAAAAGACATCCAAACTGGGAAGAAACAAGTAAAATGTCGTGCACAGATGACATGATCTTCTGTATAGAAAAATCTTGAGTACACATGCACACACAAACTATTACACTAATAAATGAGTTCAGCAAGTTTGCAGGATACAAAACCAACACACAAAAATCAGTTGTATTTCTATACACCAGAATAGACAATCCAAAAATGAAATTAAGAAAATTCCATTTACAATAGCATCAAAAGACATACAAGACTTGTATATTGAAAATTATAAAACCTTGTGGAAAGAAATGAAAGAAGACCTAAATGAATGGGAAAACATCTCATGTTGGAAGATTTAATATCATTAAGATGATAATACTTTCCAAATTGATTTAGAAATTCAACATAATTCCAGCTACATTTTTGCAAAAGTGACAAGCTGATTCTAAAATTCATATGGAAATGCAGGGCACACAAAATAGCTAAAAGAATCTTTTAAAAAAGAGTAAAGTTGGAGAATTTACATTTCCCAATTTTAAAACTTACTACAAAGCTATGGTAATCAAGACGGTGTGGTACTGGTGGAAGAAGAGACATATTGGGTATTCCCATGTAGAGGAATGAATTTGGATACGTATATTGTACTACACACAAAAATTAACTCAAAATGGATAGAAGATCTAAATGTAAAAACTAAAGTTTTTTTTAGAGGAAAACTTAGGCATAAATCTTTGTGGCTTTTGATTAGGCAATGGTTTTTAGATGCAATATACGACACCAAAAACAGAAGCAATAAAAGACAAAATGTTTTAAATTGGGTTTCCTCAACTCTAAAAACCCTTGTACTTCAAGGAGGACACTATCAAGAAAGTGAAAAGATAACTCACAGAATGGGAGAAAATATTTGCAGATAATATATTTGGTTAGGAATCTGTATCCAGAATGTACTAAAAATATGTATATGCAACAATTAAAAAGACAATCTCATTTTAAAATGAGCAAAGGACTTGAATAAACATTTCTCTAACAAAGATATATAAGTAACTAATAAGCATATGAAAAAATGCTTACTATTATTAGTCATTAGCAAAATTGCAAATCAAAACCACAGTGAAATATCACTTCACACTCACTCAGCTCAGCTCAGCTCAGTTGCTCAGTCGTATCCGACTCTTTGTGACCCAGTGAATTGCAGTGGGCCAGGCCTCCCTGTCCATCACCAACTCCTGGAGTTCACTCAAACTCATGTCCATCGAGTCAGTGATACCATCAAGCCATCTCATCCTCTGTCGTCCCCTTCTCCTCTTGCCCCCAATCCCTCCCAGCATCAGAGTCTTTTCCAATGAGTCAGCTCTGTGCATGAGGTGGCTAAAGTACTGGAACTTCAGTTTCATCATCAGTCCTTCCAATGAACACCAGGGACTGATTTTCTTTAGAATGGACTGGTTGGATCTCCTTGCAGTCCAAGGACTCTCAAGAATCTTCTCCAACACCACAGTTCAAAAGCATCAATTCTATGGTGCTCAGCTTTCTTCAGAGTTCAACTCTCACATCCATACATGACCACTGGAAAAACCATAGTCTTGACTAGACGGCACATGAACAGTATGAAAAGGCAAAATGATAGGATATCAAAAGAGAATCTCTCCAGGTCGTTAGGTGCCCAATATGCTACTGGAGATCAGTGGAGAAATAACTCCAGAAAGAATAAAGGGATGGAGCCAAAGCAAAAACAATACCCAGTTGTGCATGTGACTGGTGATAGAAGCAAGATCCGATGCTGTAAAGAACAATATTGCATAGGAACCTGGAATGTCAGGTCCATGAATCAAGGCAAATCGGAAGTGGTCAAACAAGAGATGGCAAGGGTGAATGTCGACATTCTAGGAATCAGCGAACTAAAATGGACTGGAATGGGTGAATTTAACTCAGATGACCATTATATCTACTACTGCGGGCAGGAATCCCTCAGAAGAAATGGAGTAGCCATCATGGTCAACAAAAGAGTCTGAAATGCAGTACTTGGATGCAATCTCAAAAACGACAGAATGATCTCTGTTCGTTTCCAAGGCAAACCATTCAATATCACAGTTATCCAAGTCTATGCCACAACCAGTTATGCTGAAGAAGCTGAAGTTGAACGGTTTTATGAAGACCTACAAGACCTTGTAGAACTAACACCCAAAAAAGATGTCCTTTTCATTATAGGGGACTGGAATGCTAAAGTAGGAAGTCAAGAAACACCTGGAGTAACAGGCAAATTTGGCCTTGGAATGCGGAATGAAGCAGGGCAAAGACTAATAGAGTTTTGCCAAGAAAATGCACTGGTCATAGCAAACACCCTCTTCCAGCAACACAAGAGAAGACTCTACACATGGACATCACCAGATGGTCAACACCGAAATCAGATTGATTATATTCTTTGCAGCCAAAGATGGAGAAGCTCTATACAGTCAACAAAAACAAGACCAGGAGCTGACTGTGGCTCAGATCATGAACTCCTTATTTCCAAATTCAGACTTAAATTGAAGAAAGTAGGGAAAACCGCTAGACCATTCAGGTATGACCTAAATCAAATCCCTTATGATTATACAGTGGAAGTGAGAAATAGATTTAAGGGCCTAGATCTGATAGACAGAGTTCCTGATGAACTATGGAATGAGGTTCGTGACATTGTACAGGAGACAGGGATCAAGACCATCCCCATGGAAAAGAAATGCAAAAAAGCAAAATGGCTGTCTGGAGAAGCCTTACAAATAGCACTGAAAAGAAGAGAGGCGAAAAGCAAAGGAGAAAAGAAAAGATATAAGCATCTGAATGCAGAGTTCCAAAGAATAGCAAGAAGAGATAAGAAAGCCTTCTTCAGCAATCAATGCAAAGAGATAGAGGAAAACAACAGAATGGGAAAGACTAGAGATCTCTTCAAGAGAATTGGAGATACCAAGGGAACATTTCATGCAAAGATGGGCTCGATAAAGGATAGAAATGGTATGGACCTAACAGAAGCAGAAGATATTAAGAAGAGGTGGCAAGAATACACAGAAGAACTGTACAGAAAAGATCTTCACGACCCAGATAATCATGAGGATGTGATCACTAATCTAGAGCCAGACATCTTGGAATGTGAAGTCAAGTGGGCCTTAGAAAGCATCACTAAGAACAAAGCTAGTGGAGGTGATGGAATTCCCGTTGAGCTGTTTCAAATCCTGGAAGATGATGCTGTGAAAGTGCTGCACTCAATATGCCAGCAAATTTGGAAAACTCAGCAGTGGCCACAGGACTGGAAAAGGTCAGTTTTCATTCCAATTCCAAAGAAAGGCAATGCCAAAGAATGCTCAAACTACCGCACAATTGCACTCATCTCACACGCTAGTAAAGTAATGCTCAAAATTCTCCAAGCCAGGCTTCAGCAATATGTGAACCGTGAACTCCCTGATGTTCAAGCTGGTTTTAGAACAGGCAGAGGAACCAGAGATCAAATTGCCAACATCCGCTGGATCATGGAAAAAGCAAGAGAGTTCCAGAAAAACATCTATTTCTGCTTTATTGACTATGCCAAAGCCTTTGACTGTGTGGATCACAATAAACTGTGGAAAATTCTGAAAGAGATGGGAATACCAGACCACCTAACCTGCCTCTTGAGAAATCTGTATGCAGGTCAGGAAGCAACAGTTAGAACTGGACATGGAACAACAGACTGGTTCCAAATAGGAAAAGGAGTACGTCAAGGCTGTATATTGTCTCCCTGCTTATTTAACTTATATGCAGAGTACATCATGAGAAACGCTGGACTGGAAGAAACACAAGCTGGAATCAAGATTGCCGGGAGAAATATCAATAACCTCAGATATGCTGATGACACCACCCTTATGGCAGAAAGTGAGGAGGAGCTAAAAAGCCTCTTGATGAAAGTGAAGGAGGAGAGCGAAAAAGTTGGCTTAAAGCTCAACATTCAGAAAACGAAGATCATGGCATCCGGTCCCATCACTTCATGGGAAATAGATGGGGAAACAGTGGAAACAGTGTCAGACTTTATTTTTTTGGGCTCCAAAATCACTGCAGATGGTGACTGCAGCCATGAAATTAAAAGACGCTTACTCCTTGGAAGAAAAGTTATGACCAACCTGGATAGTATATTCAAAAGCAGAGACATTACTTTGCCGACTAAGGTCCGCCTAGTCAAGGCTATGGTTTTTCCTGTGGTCATGTATGGATGTGAAAGTTGGACTGTGAAGAAAGCTGAGCGCCGAAGAATCGATGCTTTTGAACTGTGGTGTTGGAGAAGACTCTTGAGAGTCCCTTGGACTGCAAGGAGATCCAACCAGTCCATTCTGAAGGAGATCAACCCTGGGATTTCTTTGGAAGGAATGATGCTAAAGCTGAAACTCCAGTACTTTGGCCACCTCATGAGAAGACTTGACTCATTGGAAAAGACTCTGATGCTGGGAGGGATTGGGGGCAGGAGGAGAAGGGGACGACCGAGGATGTGATGGCTGGATGGCATCACAGGCTCGATGGATGTGAGTCTGAGTGAACTCCGGGAGATGGTGATGGACAGGGAGGCCTGGCGTGCTGCGATTCATGGGGTCGCAAAGAGTCGGACACGACTGAGCGACTGAACTGACTGAACTGACTGACTAGACGGACCTTGGTTGACAAAGTAATGTCTCTGCTTTTTAATACGCTATCTAGGTTGGTCATAACTTTAGAATGGCTATAATAAAAACAAACAAGGAATAATAAGTGTTGACAAAAATATAGAGAAACTGGAATCTTCATTCATTGCTAGTGAGAATATTAAAACGTTGCAACAACCTTGGAAAAATTTCCTCAAAATTTTAAAAGTAGGATTATCACATAACAAGGGCCTCCCTTGTGGCTCAGCTGGTAAAGAATCTGCCTGCAATGTGGGAGACCAGTTTGATCCCTGAGTTGGGAAGATCCCCTGGAGAAGGAAAAAGCTATACCCACTCCAGTATTCTGGCCGGGAGAATTCCCAGGACTGTATAAATCATGAGGTTTCAAAGAGTTGGACACAACTGAATGACTTTCACTTCATCACATAACACAGGAATTCCCCTCCAGGTGTTTACCAAAGAGAATTGAAAATGTATGTCCATACAAAAACTTGTATATGAATATTCATAGAAGGATTATTTGTAACAGCCTCAAACTGGCAACAACCCAAATGTCCATCAACTGATTAGTAGATAAACACAATATAATATGTCCATACAAGTGATATTATTCAGCCATAAAAAGAAATGTAGCTTTCCCGGGGAGCTCAGACAGTAAAGAATCTGCCTGCAATGCAGGAGACCCAGGTTCGATCCCTGGGTAGGGGACATTCCCCGGAGAAGGGAATGGCAACCCACTCCAGTATTCTTACTTGGAGAATCCCATGAACAGACCATGCAGTCGCAGAGGGTTGGACACAACTGAGCATCTAATGCTTTCACTTTACTTTGACCACCTGATGCGAAAAACTGACTCATTGGAAAAGACCCTGATGCTGGGAAAGACTGCAGGTAGGAGGAGAAGGGGACAAGGATAAGATGGTTGGATGGCATCACTGACTCAATGGACATGGGTTTGAGCAAGTGTTGGGAGTTGGTGATGGATAGGGAAGCCTGGCATGCTGCAGTCCGTGGGGTCGCAAAGAATCAGACGTGACTGAGCGACTGAATTGAACCTATGGTTCTATTTAAATGTGGTGGCCAGAAGAGGCAAATCTATAGAGCCCACAAGTAGGTTAGTGATTGTCAGTAAGTGGAAAATGACTGGGCAGTATATATTCGTGATGATTGCACAACTATGTGAAAATACTAAAACCCACTAAATTGTTCACTTAAAAAATTTAAAATAAGAATCAGCCTCAACAACATTTTAAAACTTTGAAGGTAGCTAATAATACCTAACACTTTCTAACACTATTGTTGGCATTCAAAATTCACTGTAGCTATTAACTCATTCAGTCCTTATTACAAGCCTATGACAGTCCTGTTACTAGGAGGAACGCTGAACTTAGAGAGGTTAAGTAACTTGCCTATGGTTTCACAGTTAAGAAAGGGACAGAGCTAGGGTTCAAACCCAAGCAGTAGACATGGAATCCACTCAGCTTACATTATTTGACCTGTCATTGTCACTATGCAACAAAGTCCCAAAGGAACTGGTAAACAGGAAATATTTTCATAAAAAATAATTCATGATGACAAATATTATTGTACCTTCTAGAGGTTATTGGAAATTTTAATCTTTTTAAACAGAAAAATACAATAATTTTTCTTGATTATTAAGTATCCTGGGTTAGGGAAAGCCCTTTCCTGGAACCTAGACTTCAGATGTCATTGGTAGCAGGCACACTCAAAAGCTTCCATACGAATTCTCTTTGAAAAGTGTGTTTTTATTAAATCTTTGAGTTCTATTTGTAGCACTCAATAGACTTTGAAATATTCACTTTATTTTGAAGTGGCAGCTGGAGAAAAAAAAAAAAAAAACCAGGATGGGGCATTTGCCTCTGATAGTTAACAAGGGCCAAGTTTCTTTTAATGCTGCCAACTCAAGCAGACTCAGTGAGGCTTGTGCTGCAAGCTGCTGTTAACAGTGGGATTCAGCTCATACTGGCGAGTCTGGCCAAGGTCCATTTTGTCTCTGCACAGAGGGGAGCTCTTCAGAGCAAGTGAGGGCTTATTCTCTGCCATGCCAAGATTAATCTGCTGTGTATTCGCTCATGTTCATGATCAAGAATCTTGAAAAGAAGGTCGTCTTTTGTCCTAAAGAGAGCTATTTGATTGAAAGCATTCACAAATACCCAATGTAGTCATTGTTTATCTTGAAAACAGGAAAATCATCATGTGAAACCGTAACGGAGGGACGCAGAATAAGGAGAGTGCATAAGTGCTGGAGATGGAGTGACTGTTTCCACTCTTGCCCACTGTCATCCATTGTCCACACGGCAGCCAGAATGAGAATGAGGCTAGGAAAAAATTGACATCAGGGCGTTCCTGGTGGTCCAGTGGCTAAGACTCCATGCTCCCAAAGCCTGGGTTCGATCCCTGGTCGGGAACTAGACCTCTGTGCTGCAACTAAGACTCAGGCACAGCCAAATGAATAAATTTCTTTCTAAAATTGAGATCAAAAATATTTTACTTTCTTAGTGGCTTTCACAATGGCCTGTAAATTCCTACAAAGTCTAGCCTTAGATGCATATCTGAGTCCATCTCCTACTTCTAGATTCTTCAACAATAAATTGCAAAGAAAGAGTGGGAGGGAGAACTCTTAAGTTTGAAGAAACTTAAGAAACCTATAAAGCACATGCAATGTGTGCATTCTGGTTGGACTCTGAATTGAATAAAACTATAACAAATTATGAGGCAGTTGGCGTGACTTGAACATGGATAGGATATTTGTATCAAGAATGGTTCAGTTTTCAACTGTTAAAAATGGTATTGTGATTATGAGTTTTTTGTTTTTTTTTTTTAAAGAGCTCTTACTTTTAAAGATATTAAAATCCAGGTGAAATATTACTATATCTGTGATTGTCTTCAAAATAATCTAATGAGTTGAGGAGGAGTGTGGCAGTAAAAATAAAACAAGATTTCTATGAGGAGATAATTGCTGAAGTTGGATGTTGAGTACATGGGATTTTTAAGCTATTCTTTCTACTTTTCCTACAGTCCTTGATTTTCTGGTCCACTTGCCCTTTTTTTTTTTTTTCCCCGTGTGGCTTATAGGGTTTTAGTTCTATGACCTGGGATCGAACCCTTGCTACGTGCCCCCTGCAAAGAAAGTGCAGAGGCCCCTCCACTTGCCATTTCTATTAGTTATCTCCAAACCCAGGACACTATCATTGTTCTCTTTACTGATTCTGAAACTAAGGGACCCTGTTGGGACTTCCCTGGTGGTCCGGTGGTTAAGAATCTGCCTTGCAATGCAGGGCACTCGGGTTTGAAACTAAGATCCTATATGCTGTGGAGCGACTAAACCCACGTAGCTCAACTGCTGAGCCTGAGAGCCACGGCCAGAGAGTCCATGCTGCTGCAATGAAAGATCCCATGTGCTGTGGCTAAGCCCAATGTGGCCAAATAAGTAAATAAATAAATAAAAAACAAACCCAAACCTGTTGATTGAGATTGCTGCAAATTTCTACCTGGTCCTTTAACTTTTTCCATGAGGTTCTCCAAAATTTATGTGGGTGACATTCTCAGGCCCTTAGATCTTGTGACTTCTCTACTCTAACTGAAGACCAGTCTTTCATTTCACCTTTGAAGACTGAGGCCACCCAGCATGAGATCTTTCACTTCCTCTTTGCCTTCTGAAACCCTTTCTTTCACTGAATTTTCTTGACATTTACCATGCTTCATTCCTGGATAAATTTTATGCTCAATCGTTATTATTTGACTGATCTTCTACTATGTGTAATATTTGTCCATTTCAAACATAATTCAGATGGGCTCAAAATCCAGAATTCAATGATAGAAAGTGTATATCATTACAAAAATCTCTCTTCATACTCATATATGCAAACTTATATCAAAGGTCTTAGAACTTTCTCTTCTATAGCAGACATGGAGATAGTCACAAGACAATCCCCAAAGGTGAATACATTTGGGTAATTGCATCTGGAAAAACTCAGTAAGAGAACAAAACCAGTTTGCACAATGAGGAAGGATCTTTGAATTTAAGCTTTTTTGTTAATATGGTTCAATATTAATATACCTCTTGATTTAGAAATCATGTTTCAGGACTTCCATGATGGTTGAGACACCACACTTCCAGTTCAAGGGATGGGGGTTCAGTTGCTGGTTGGGGAACTAAGGCCCTACATACTATGCAGAGAGGCCAATAAATAAATAAATACTTTTGTTAAAAATAAATCATGGTTCAAGGTTGGTATTTTCGAGTTGGTACTTTAAGATTTCTATAAACATCTAAAACAACAATCCTTTCCCTCCTGAAAAGAAAGTAAGGTTGTAACTTGTCTTATGTTCATCTTTGTATCACCAATGCTTAGCACATAGTAGATGATCAAAATGTATTAGCTGAATTAATTAATATATAATCAGTTTGAATATTTACCTTTTCTATTTATTCATTTAACTAAAATTTATCAATAGTCTCCCATGGGCTATGAAAGATATTATCACATGATCACCCAGGGAAAGAGCTGGTTGTTGTTCTTCAGTCAATAAGTCGTGTCCAACTCTTTGTGACCCCATGGACTGCAGCACGCCTGGCGCCTCTGTTCTCCACTATCTCCCAGAGTTTGCTCCGTTGAGTCGGCGATGCTATCTAACCAACTGAGAGCTGGAGCTGGAGGGATACGCATATACGAAGGTATGAAGAAACTTGGTGTTCTGGGAAACAGAAACAAGGAAGTTTGGCTGGAATGTGGCAACACTTTGGGAGAGAAGTAGGAGAGAGGGGTCAGATATGTAACCAGAGGTCAAATCTTGTGAGGCTTTATAGGTCACTGTAAGGACTTTGTGTTTGAAGAGCAATGGAAAGCCATCAGAAAAGCAAAATATTATGGTCTGATTTTTTTTTTCTAGCCTTACTCTCATTCTTACCACTGTGCAGACCGTGGGTTTTAAGTGGACAAGAGTGGAAACAGTCAGCGTTCTTGCTGTCTCCAGTACTGGCACCGTCCTTACTTTTGTGTACCCCAGTTCTGATTTCATATGATCATATTCCTGTTCTCAGGATGAACCTGACACCTAGAGAGGAAGATCAGGATGCTTAGCCATATCTAACACTTAAGTCAGGGGTGAAAGAAATGCCAGAGGTGGCAAGAAGAGATAAAATAAAAAGCAAATACATCTCTTCTCGTTAGTCTTTAATGTGGTTGAATCCCTTTAAATGAATAACTAGTTCATGGACAGTCCCAAATATTATAATTCTATAAATACACAGATATACATAAAAAAGATGTTCATTGCGGCATTATTTGTGGTAGTAGGAAAAATTCAACAGATTCAGTAACTTTCAAGATAAAGTTGGTTAAATGAGTAATGGTACACACAGTGACTAAGCCCAGAGCACACACACTCGTAAATGTGATGGGATACCATGCCAGGATTAAAAACAATGAAAGAGATCCATACATAATGACACAGAATTGTACCCACGATCTATTTTTGAATGGAAAAAAGCAATGTCAAAATATGACTTTATGTTGTGAAACTAATAATGAGTCAGTGTTTAATAGGATTTGCACGGAGAACGGTGCTTCTCAGGGAAGCCTAACCTGAGCTCCCTCTTTAAAATTGCACCCACCCATCTTGCCTTCCTAACCTTCTTTGCCCTGTTTTGCTTGCTTTTTGTTTTTGTTTTTTTTTTTCCTCCATAGCCCTTACCATCTTCTAATGTACCATATAACTTAAATATTTATTATGTGTTGCTTTTCTCCCTCTGGAATGTAACATCTATGAGAACAAAAGTATTTGTTTATTTTGCTCATGGATGTCCAAGAATCTAGCTAGGGCATTGCCTGGCATATGTACGTGCTAAATTGCTTTAGTTGTGTCCAACTCTTTGTAGCCCCATGGACAGTATCCTGCCAGGTTCCTCTGGCCCATGGGATTCCCCAAGCAAGAGTACTCGGAATGGGTTGCCATGCCCTTCTCCAGGGGATCTTCCTGACCCAGGGATTGAACCCACAACTCTTATGTCTCTGGCATTGGCAGGCGGCTTCTTTACCACTAGTGCCACCCTGGAGCCCTGGGGCACTCAATAAATATTTGTTGAGTAGTCAATGAAAGGAAGGATTCCAGGGGAGTAGGAAAAGGGGGCGTGTGGGGACTTTATGCTTTATACATTTTTTATTGCTAGAATATTTTATGATTATACAAATATTTTACCTTTAAGATATATTTAAAATGACATTTAATTTAATTACAAATTCTGTACTTAGTTTTGAAAAGTAGAGTATCATTGGTCCCTCTGGTTTTCAGAACATAGGAAAATGAAGGATGTGTTCTACATGAGTCATGGCCAGCAGCAAGAACCTTGCCCAAGAGTAAACGTGATTAACTACAGCCCATGCTTTGTGTAGAGGAAAAGTTAGTTTAAGTGTCTTCATCCTGTATAAATGTCCATTGATTTATGTTTTTCTCCTTTGACCATTCACTCCTTGAGTGCCAGAGTGAATCTCAATTTTAAATTCCTCTAGACATAGCGCGAGATTCCCAGGTGGCTCAGTGTTAAAGGATCCGCCTACCAGTGGCAGGAGACATGGGTTCGATCCCTCGGTCGGGAAGATCTCCTGGAGAAGGAAATGGTAACCCATTCCAGTACTCTTAGCTGGGAAATCCCATGGACAGAGGAGCCTGGCAGGCTACAGTCTATGGGGTCGTAAAATAGTTGGATATGATTGAGTGATTAAACAAGAAGAAGAAGAAGGCATAGCTCAGATCTCATCTCTTTCTTGAAATGTCTGGGACTGAAATGTCACGATCTTTAAGTAATCTGTCATTCTTTATATATGTACAGTGAACACAGAGCACAAATTTTCCTAGGTAATCCAGATTTCAAATTCTTAGACAATTTTTCTTCCCAGACTTCTCAAAATGTCCTAAATTCCAGGATTTCAGCATCCAAGCTACGTTTCCTGCACAACTCAGTGACTCTGAGGAGAGGCACAGAAAATGTGATACGTTTTAGAGCAGGAGACAGAATGACATCTTGGAAAGAATGTAATCTCTGAAGTGAGATCCCTGGAATCCTTGACTTGGTCCTTTACTGGCATCATCTTGAGTGACTCTGAGTATCTGTTTTCTTTTCTTTATTCCCAGGGATTGTAAAATCTAGTCTGAAGCAAAGTTGTGAGAATTAAATGAAATCATGTACATAAACCAGCTACTTCAGTGTCTAGCACAGAGAGGATGCTTAATAAATGGCATCTTTTACTATTATTAAGAAACAGTAATAGAAGGATAGCAGTTTACTCCTGCTATGAGTCACTCACTTCTTGTTTCTCTGTACTATTTTCCTATCTGTGCATTTTTTTTCTCTTGAAGACCTGCTGCTCAAGGAAGTTTTAATTTTTTTATATTATTTATTGTGCCTAAAACAGCAATGGACATAATAAATGCCTTATTGATTGAATAAAGCAAAACAAGATGTTTGGCCTCTGAGTTTGGGCATTAGAATTTATCACAAGGTCCTGCTGTATAGCACACCGAACTATATTCAATATCTTGTGATAAATCATATTAAAAAATATGAAAACATATATGTATGTATAGCTGAATCACCTTGCTGTACAGTAGAAACACAACATTGTATTAAGTCAACTATACTTCAATAAAATAAAATTTTAAAAAAAGAACTAATATTGAACTGCTAGCATTAACAGTGTCTGTGGGACATCAACAAATATATAGTTTTTAAGTTAGCAAAAGTGAAAGTTAGTTGCACAGTTTTGTCCAACTCTGCGATTCCAGGGACTGTAGCCTGCCTGGCTCCTCTGTCCATGGAATTCTCCAGGCAAGACTACTGGAGTGGTTTGTCATTTCCTTCTCCAGGGAATCTTCCCTATCCAGGGATCGAACCCGGGTCTCCTGCATTGCCAACTGAGTCACTAAGGAAGCCCTTTTAAATTAGAATAATTATTAAGCACATATTTATTGAGTGCCCAATATGTGCCAAGTGCTGTGCTAGGTACAAGAGAGGAGTGAAAGTTGGAAAGAAGAAAAATTTCAATTACTGGTTAACACTGCGATAAATGATATCCATACTTCCATTATTTTTGTTACTATAAATAGCAGTTTTATCCCTTTGCTGCAGTTCTGTCATGTTTGGTATTAAGACCAAGTTACTTGACATTGTATGTGCTTGGCATTAAAAACAGGATAAGAATTCTCTTTTCAAAGGGGGCATAGTTAACTGTTAGACTGTCTGCCAAAGCAATTTTTTCTCCCTTCCTTTAACCTCCCAAGGAAACAAATCAGTTACATTCTAAGCAGATGCTTGCTCAGAGAGTGGGCAGCGAGCCCTGTGTGGGCAGCCTGCTCGTTTAATTTTATGCAAGATCTTTGTGCTTTTTATTATATTAATTAGTGCCTTGGCAAGGTAGAATGGAATTTTTAAACCAGTGGGGGGTTTGCTGCTCCCTTAATTTGCAGTTTGTGATGGCTCTTTTGTTTTTGTTTTGTTGAATCTTTCCACTCATTAAACCCTTCAATCTAGCCTTAGTAACTCTCTGTAATGCTAGAGCTTGGGGAAGTGATGTGGAAAGAGGGTTGGTGGCAGTGTATTGGCTACGGTTACTCTAGGCACCTAAGTATTTAACTACAGGAATGAGCTCTGAGAGAGACGTCGCCACATTCATTGTATGTGCTTTTCAGGGAAGTGTAGAAAAATTCATCAATCTTTTATTCAAGCTTTAGATGATGCAAATAAAAAGCACTTGATTTAGACATCCTGCACTGGGGAAGAGACTGAGGGAAAAGCATCAGCCCGGAATGTTTTATTTGCGGATTTGTGTAATTGAATGTTGAGAGTTGCTTTAACAACAATGTTGAGAATGAACTGCTAATCTCACCACTGTTAGAGGGCAAAGATTCTCCTTCTGTTACTGTATCTCGTTCTCATCAGACCCATCTTAATTTCATGCCTCATTCTCAAATTCTAAATGAATCTCCTTTCTTTCTCCCAGGGTAGGCTGGATCCATGGCTTTGCAGGGAAAACGACAAGGCCAGCTCTTGCACCCCTCTGTCCAACACCTATAAAATGGAAGACATTGTTTATTAAAAATATTCGGAAGTGGGGTTTGGGGGAGAATGGATACGTGTATATGTATATGTCTGAGTCCCTTCCCTGTTCATCTGAAACCACCACAACATTGTTAACTGGCTATACTCCAATACAAAATAAAAAGTTTAAAGTTTGGAAAAAAAATTTCAACACAAAAAATATTTGTGCTTGAAAATTCAAACTGAAAATATGGGGCCTTAGTGTGGGACAGAAATGCTAAGGAGTTCTTGCCAGGAAATTTTGAGAATCAAGACGTGATGAAGTAGTGATTAATTCAGCAGTGTTCATGAAACATCTCATTTAAAAACAGGTTTCTCTTATGTTTTCTTAAATATTGTTGTTGTTCAGTTCCTAAGTTATGTCCTACTCTGCAACCACGTGGACTGCAGCACTCCAGGCTTCTCTGTCCTTTACTAGCCCCTAGGGTTTGCTCAAACTCATGTCCATGGAGTCAATGATGCTCTTCATATCTAACCATCTCATCTTCTGCCACCCACTTCTTTTGCCTTCAATCTTTCCTACTATCAGAGTCTTTTGCAATGAGTCAGCTCTTTGCATCAGGTGGCCAAATTCAGGTTCATTATCAGTCCTTCCAATGAATATTCAGAGTTGATTTCCTTTAGCACTGACTGGCTTAATCTCCTTGCAGTCCAAGGGACTCTCAAGTGTCTTCTCCAGCATCACAATTCCCACACATCAGTGCTCTGGCACTCAGCCTTCTTTGTTAAATTCCCAGTGGGATAGGTAAATTCATGCAAAAAAACCATAACCAAAGTTCTTCCAAAATTAATGTAATTTTTACTTTGCAAAAACTATTACTTATGGGATTTCCTTGGAGGCCTAGTGGCTAAAACTCTGTGCTCCCAACGAAGGTGGCCTGGGTTCCATCCCTGGTCAGGGAACTAGATCCCACATGCTGCAACTAAGAGTTAATCTGCCACAATTAAAGATCCTGCAGGCTGCAACTGCGATCCAGCACAGCCAAATATATAAATAAATATTTAAAATTACTACTCTTCTGAGAGAATCCATTTGTAACTGCTGAGTAGGCAGTAAAATGCAATGGCAATCTTATCCTCCTTTCCCAACCATGAGACCATGGCAGATGCTTGGCAACCACTGGGACCCTTAAATAAGTAAATAAATACATTCTTTAGGAAAAAAAAAAAAAGACCTGAATATGAAGAGTTATTACTTAAATCATTTAAGATAAAGTAGTCAAATTATAAATGAACACGTAGTATAGACTCCAAGTTCTGTTATGAAAAAACATTAGACACAGTATCTAAAACTGATTTTATAGCTTCTTTTTGCATTCTCTTTTTATTTGTTTTTCTAAGGAAGTGATGCTTGAAAGGGTACATGTCACATTTTTTGAAGTGTTCCTTCACTGATAACGAGAAATGTGTGATTTTGAAAACTGTGACTAAGACTTTTGAGCACTTTGAAAAATGTCTAGGTTTTGAAAAGTGTAATTATTTTGGAAATGTCATAGTGTTAAGTGTTTTGTGGAAGACTTATGTAAGGTGTTTGTGCTGTGTCTGAATTTTTTATTTTTATGGGACATGGTCTAGAATAGGTAAGAAATAGTAATGACACTTTTTCTTAGAAGGTATGTTTTCATTATAGTTTAACTTCCCTTTAATTTTATTATGCAGTATTTATTATGGTTGGTTATAGATCGACGGCATCACTGACTCGATAGACGTGAGTCTGGGTGAACTCCGGGAGTTGGTGATGAGCAGGGAGGCCTGGTGTGCTGCGATTCATGGGGTCACAAAGAGTCGGACACGACTGAGCGACTGAACTGAACTGAACTGAACTGATAGATCAATGCCTTGTTGACTATATAAGGTTGTTGTTGTTTTGTCCCTCAGTAGTGCACAACTTTGTGGTGACCCATGGACAGAGGAGCCTGCTGGGCTTTCGTGGGACTTTTCCAGGTAAGGATACTGGAGTGGGTTGCCATTTCCTGCTCAGAGGATATTCCCTACCCAGGGATCAAACCTGCGTCTCCCGCAAGTATCCTGCTTTGGCAGGCAGATTCTTTACTTCTGAGCCACCAGGGAAGCCACTGGGTATCTGTGTGGCTTATCATCTTATAGAGGAAGAATTTTATCTAGAAAGTGACAGCAGTTTCTGTCACACAATAGTCCCTCAAACTCCTTTGAATATCCTTGTAAGGAAATAAAATGGTGTAAAATGGCATAGAAATATGGACCAAAACAAATGATCTTTGGAGCCAGATAAACCTAAACCTTGAATTTAGGCTCCATAACCTACTGGCTGTCTTGTTTTGAACAAGTTACTTAACCTCTTTTAACCTCAGTTTTCCAATCTATAAAATGGGAATTATAATAATACCTACATCTTAGGCTTGTTGTATGGGAGACAGGAAAAACTGCACATAAAAGTGCTTAGCACATTGCCTGGTACATAGTGATACTAGAATTGGATGACTATAATGATTTCTTCAAAGACTGTCACTTTATAAAGATAGACCTCTGTCGTTTTAGGAAACAAAGACACATCTCTTTCTTATATACAATGTGATCTCATTCATAGACTGTTATGTTGAGTGAAAATCATAGATTAGGAATCAGATTCAAGATTCTATAGGTGGGTAAAGAAGATAATGCTTTCCAAGTTTCAGCAGAACAAACAGAGTTCAGTGGGAGGGATCTAAAAAGAGACACAAAAACATACCAAACTAGACTGTAGGATGGAAAAAATAACAGTTCACAGCACAGTGAAAAAGAGCACAGCCTCTGTTGCCAGTCTACTTGGGTTCAAATTCCAGCTTTACTACGTGAGTAATGTGGTAGGGGCAAGTTACTTAACCTCTCTGTGCCTCAGTTTCTTCTAAAATGAGATACATAAAAATACCTAAAAAAGCTGTTGAGATGACTCCCAGAATGAATATTCATTAAGTGCTCAACACGGTGCCTGGCATATAGTAAAATCTATGTAGATATTTGTTCAATACATAAATGTGATAGTTTTCGTATTACATTAAAACAACTCCATGGACTTCCCCGGTGGTACAGTGGATAATGAGTCTGGGTGAACTCCGGGAGTTGGTGATGAGCAGGGAGGCCTGGTGTGCTGCGATTCATGGGGTCACAAAGAGTCGGACACGACTGAGCGACTGAACTGAACTGAACTGAACTGATAGATCAATGCCTTGTTGACTATATAAGGTTGTTGTTGTTTTGTCCCTCAGTAGTGCACAACTTTGTGGTGACCCATGGACAGAGGAGCCTGCTGGGCTTTCGTGGGACTTTTCCAGGTAAGGATACTGGAGTGGGTTGCCATTTCCTGCTCAGAGGATATTCCCTACCCAGGGATCAAACCTGCGTCTCCCGCAAGTATCCTGCTTTGGCAGGCAGATTCTTTACTTCTGAGCCACCAGGGAAGCCACTGGGTATCTGTGTGGCTTATCATCTTATAGAGGAAGAATTTTATCTAGAAAGTGACAGCAGTTTCTGTCACACAATAGTCCCTCAAACTCCTTTGAATATCCTTGTAAGGAAATAAAATGGTGTAAAATGGCATAGAAATATGGACCAAAACAAATGATCTTTGGAGCCAGATAAACCTAAACCTTGAATTTAGGCTCCATAACCTACTGGCTGTCTTGTTTTGAACAAGTTACTTAACCTCTTTTAACCTCAGTTTTCCAATCTATAAAATGGGAATTATAATAATACCTACATCTTAGGCTTGTTGTATGGGAGACAGGAAAAACTGCACATAAAAGTGCTTAGCACATTGCCTGGTACATAGTGATACTAGAATTGGATGACTATAATGATTTCTTCAAAGACTGTCACTTTATAAAGATAGACCTCTGTCGTTTTAGGAAACAAAGACACATCTCTTTCTTATATACAATGTGATCTCATTCATAGACTGTTATGTTGAGTGAAAATCATAGATTAGGAATCAGATTCAAGATTCTATAGGTGGGTAAAGAAGATAATGCTTTCCAAGTTTCAGCAGAACAAACAGAGTTCAGTGGGAGGGATCTAAAAAGAGACACAAAAACATACCAAACTAGACTGTAGGATGGAAAAAATAACAGTTCACAGCACAGTGAAAAAGAGCACAGCCTCTGTTGCCAGTCTACTTGGGTTCAAATTCCAGCTTTACTACGTGAGTAATGTGGTAGGGGCAAGTTACTTAACCTCTCTGTGCCTCAGTTTCTTCTAAAATGAGATACATAAAAATACCTAAAAAAGCTGTTGAGATGACTCCCAGAATGAATATTCATTAAGTGCTCAACACGGTGCCTGGCATATAGTAAAATCTATGTAGATATTTGTTCAATACATAAATGTGATAGTTTTCGTATTACATTAAAACAACTCCATGGACTTCCCCGGTGGTACAGTGGATAAGAATCTGCCCTCCAATAGAGGGGACATGAGTTTGATCTCTAGTCGGGCAAGATTCCACATACTTTGGAGCAACTAAAACCTGTGTGCCACAGCTACTGAGCCTACCCTCTGGAGCCTGCATGCCGTGAGTACCGAGGCCTGCATGCTGCAACGACTGAAGAACTTGGGCCTAGAGCCTGTGGTCTGCAACGAGAAGCCACCGCAAGGCAAAACCCATGCATTGCAGCTAGAGAAAGCAGCAATGACCCAGAGGGAGAACAAACAAATTGAAAAAAACCCAACTCCATATTTAGATCATAAGGGTGACTTCATATGAAGAGAGGGGCTTCCCTGGTGGTTCAGATGGTAAAGCGTCTGCCTGCATTATGAGAGACCAGGGTTCGATCCCTGGGTTGGGAAGATCCTCTGGAGAAGGAAATTGCAGCCCACTCCAGTATTCTAGCCTGGAAATCCCATGGATGGAGGAGCCTGGCAGGCTACAGTCCATGGGGTCACAAAGAGTCGGATACGACTGAGTGACTTCAGTTTCAGTGTGAAGAGAATCTCAGAAGATACTTGTTTATATAACAAAACTCACTTTTGCATTTTCACTACTTCTCCTATTTTCTTTTTTTTTTTAAAAAAATGGATATTTATTTTGATCCATTTAGTTGTGCGAGAGGAAAGCTAAGTCATTTATCTTTTCCAAATTTTTTTTTTTTTTTGGTGTGTGAACTTGTTTTGCTGGACACATAATTTGCTGTTCAGCCTTAATGCTTTCACCAGTACTTTTGGACTGAACAATAAGGGCATGGAAAAGTTACTGAAGAAGTGGTCTTTGAGGGGCTTTTATTTATTCCTCCAGCTCAGATGACCAGAGGGACCAATACAGAGTATGCTGGGACCAAGATTGTCAGCGAGCCTCTACCATTGAAAGCTGCTGCTGCTGCTGCTAAGTTGCATCAGTCGTGTCCAACTCTGTGCGACCCCCTAGACGGCAGCCCACCAGGCTCCGCCGTCCCTGGGATTTTCCAGGCAAGAACACTGGAGTCGGTTGCCATTTCCTTCTCCAATGCATGAAAGTAAGAGTGAAGTCTCTCAGTCATGTCCGACTCCTAGTGACCCCACGGACTGCATGCAGCCTACCAGGCTTCTCTGTCCGTGGGATTTGCCAGGCAAGAGTACTGGAGTGGTGTGCCATTGCCTGCTTTTAAGATTGAAGCATTTCATTTTCGATGAGGCCATAACTGATTTCTACTTTATAGCAGGAAGCTTTGATTCTTGATAAAGATCTGCTTGTTGCTCTTTATGCATCATTATCATAGGCTGTGAAGTCATGTTTGGGGAAAAGCAGTTCTTTTTCTGGGAACATTTTATTGGATAGTGGTTTGATCTTTTATTTTTTTGAAGCTGTAGGACTAGTATAGAAAAGACCCTGATGCTGGAAAAGATTGGGGGCAAGAGGATGGGGGATGACAGAGGATGAGCTGATTGGATGGTATCACCGAATCAATGGGCATGAGTTTGAGAAAACTCTAGAGATAGTGGAGGACAGAGGGGCCTGGCATGCTGCAGTCCCTGGGGTTGCAAAGAGTTGGACACGACTGAGCAACTGAACAGCAACAGTGGGATAACTTCTAATTAAAAATACTTTTATTTACTAAAACTCAATTTGTTTTTCCTAATATCTAATTTTTTGTTTACTGATCAAAACAATTTCAAATCTGGTAATTATAAATGAAGAACAATCTCGTGAACTAAGAAGGAACTTTCTTGTACCAGGGAATCCTCTCTGCCCAGTACTATGGGACCATAAAATGAGTAAGTTGGCTGAAACCATGCACAGCAATCTTCAATAGGAAGAACTGCAAGTATTCTGTGACTTTCTGTCAAAACATTAAAAAGTCTAACTGTTGGTTATGAATGTTTAAGAAAATTGAAAAAGAGTAAAACTAATATTTATTTAGTGTATTATGATTTAAAACATTAAGCATATTGAGAATGTAAGTGTTTGTAAAAAACTTATCACAAATCATTTGAATAGTGCTTGCTTTCTTATTGCAGAACTTGCAATATGGAATGAGCAACTTCTCTGCGCTTTGGCTTATTCTCATATTTTTTTGTAAGTTTGGATCAGCTTCCAAAATTTTATTCTTTGTGCTTTCAGTGTTGTCAAATATCTTTGAGAGTTGTGTTAATGTAAATTTTTTTTTGCTCTTGTCTTTTCCCTTGGAACATCTTTATTCTTTTTATTACAATTGCTTTCTGCATTTATGTCAATAAGTTTGCCTTCACTAAATTTCCTTTCTGGCTGCACATATAATGTCAACATTCCCATGGCCCATGCTTTCTTTATAACTCCATTTATGTTCGATTTGAATTTTATTTCTAGCAATATTACTTTTTGTTTATTTGTTGTACTTTCATCTTTCTTCTTCCCTCATAGCTCAGTCAGTAAAGAATATGCCTGCAATGCAGGAGACCCAGGTTCGATTCCTGGGTCAGGAAGATCCTCTGGAATCTGGAGAAGGAAATGGCTCCCCACTTCAGTATTCTTGCCCGGAGAATCCCATGGACACAGAAGCCTGGCAGGCTACCATCCATGGGATCACAAGAGTCAGACAGAACTTAGTGACTAAACCACCACCATCTTTCTTAGCCAATTTTCTCTTTCAAAGATTCATTTTTGAAAGATGTCACAGGGGTTTATTACTAGGAGACAAGAGAGGACCACACAGCTGCATTTTTGCTGTATAAGTGTGAACTAAATTGCAGGTATGCAATGACCAATCACTGACAACCTTCAAAAGAAGTGACGTGATTGGTCACTGGTCATGCGTACATCAATTACTTACACAGTGATTTGTGGACTAAAAAGCAAGCAGTAAAGTTGGTACTCTATGTAATTATACTCAATTACTGTACCAGGGTGCTGGAGAAGACTCTTGAGACTCCCTTGGACTGCAAGGAGATTAAAGCAGTCAGCCCTAAAGGAAATCAACCCTGAATATTATTTGGAAGGGCTGTTGCTGAAGCCGGAGCTCCAATACTTTGGCCACCTGATGCGAAAAGCCAACTCATTGGGATAGATCCTGATGCTGGGAAAGATTGAAGGCAAAAGGAGAAGGGGGGTGGCAGAGGATGAGATGGTAAGATAGCCATCACTAACTCAATGGACATGAATTTGAGCAAACTCTGGGACATAAGAGGAGGATAGAGGAGCATGCTACCGTCCATGGGATCACAAAGAGCTGGACACAGCTAGAGACTGAACAACAGCAAACTGTACAGGATAGCAGAGTTTGAGCCCCTGTTGTTGGGTGGTGGTGTTATTTAGCTATCCTGTGGTAACTGAATTTTGTGAGTATCAGAACCACGCAAAGACAAGACTAACGTGTCTTGCGTATAACTTGTGTGTTTTCTGTAGTGTAAGTTGAGGGATGTTAAAGAAATGGCTCTCAACATATTGCCCGAGTGATAATTCTAGAACACTTATTTGACTGCAACATTCCACAGCTGAAGATCCTTGAGTGACTCTTTTGTACGTGGGTGCATGCTAAGTTGCTTCAGTCATGTCTGACTCTTCGTGGCCCTGTGGACTTTAGCCTGGCAAGCGTCTCTGTCCGTGGGATTTCCCAGATAAGAATACTGGAGTGGGTTGCCACTTCCTTCTCCAGGGATATTCCCGATCCAGGGACTGAACCTGCATCTCCTGCATTGGTAGGTGAGTTCTTTACCACTAGTGCCATCTGGGAGATTTTTGTGCAAGATTGTGAAAATGACCACAATCCTTCATCTTCCGTGTAGCCAGGCCCTTTACAGTATGACTTTTCAACTCCTCCCATTAAGATGTGAAATCTGTTTCCCCCCTCCTTGAATCTTGGGTGACCTTGTGACTTGCCTCAGCCAATAAGATGCAGCAATGTTCTGCTAGTAATTTAATACATTTCCTCTCACTCTCTTGAGATCCTCCTCTCTACTGTGTAAACACATGGGCAAACATAATCAGGAAACGACTGTCCAACTAAATTTACACCAAAGTGCTCATACACAGAATTATGAGCTAAGTAAACACAGTAAGTACCCTACATACGAACAAATTCTGTTCTGAGAGCACATTCGTTAGTTAGTCCAATTCATTTGTAAATCTAACAAAATTAGCTTAGGTACCCAAGTAGCACAATCGGCTATATAGCACTACATTGTAATAGGTTTATAATACTTTTCACATAAATAATACATAAAAAGTGAATAAAAATAAAGAAAATGTTTTTAATCTTACAGTACAGTACTTTGAAAATTACAGTAGTGCAGTACAACAGCTGGCATGCAAGAACTGGCATTGAGTGAACAAGCAAGAAGAGCTACTGACTGAAGGAGGGAGAGGAGGTGGGAGATGGCAGAGCTGAAGGATCATCAGCAAAAGAGATGGAGGGCAAGCTCCAGCCTCAAATATTTTCACTTTTGTTTCTATGGTCACCTCTTGGCGCTTCTTAGCGGTACCAGCTACATCACTGGTCTTTGACTCTTGCTTCCGGACATCCTGGACTTGAAATAAAGATACTGTACTACTGTGCTCTATATAGTACTGTGCAGTAAAGTACACAAAAGCAAAGCCATTTGTAGAGGATTCACGCATGTGACAATGTATGCCAGACATGTGAGCTAACTCACATGATTGGACATGTGGAAGGACATTTGAGTCTTTGAAAGTTTGCAGCTTGAAGGTTTGTATATAGGGGACTTGCTGTATCTCTTTTTTAAGTCATTAAGCTTTGGAGTAGTTCGTTACATACTGATACATAGCTAAATCCCCCCTTGCTTATAGGATCAATTCTAACCACAAGGCCTCCCAGTCATGACTTGGACAACCCTAGCAAACAGAATTTCCCACTTGTAACAGTAACTTTCTCTACTTTTGTGTAATATGAGATGAAAATCAAAACAAACCAAAAATAGTTGGTGCTGATAATTGCTGAGTATTTTTTTCTTTTTAAAACATCTTTCCTTCACTTAAGCTTTGTGAACAAAAAGAAACAAGAGAAAATTTTGTAAAACAAGCAATTCAGTCTTATATTCAAATAAGACTTGCTCAAGCAGAAAATGTATACTCCATTATTTAATTTATATTAACATTTCCTTGCCATATTATAGGTGGGTTACATAACCCCCATATTAATATTAGGGTTAATGTGGTTTTAAAATAAATTCAACACATTTCCACTACATGGAGCTGTGGGCCTGACTTTGAGATTATTCTTTGATTAAACTATAAAAACCAGCCTAATCAGATTCAAAATAATGTTCCCGGTCTAATTATGACAGTCTATACTACTGATAATGTAATTTATGTGGTCGTTCTATACAAATTATTGTAGGTACACCTTACTGATTAGCACTGTTTTTGAAAGTTATTTCTTTACAATAACTGAAATCTATTACCTTGCAGTTTCTATTCATTTGGACCCAACTTTGCTTCTTAGGGATACATAAAACAGTCTAAATCTCTCTTCCACATGGATGCTCTTCAAATATGTAAAGATAGCAATTGTGTGCCTCACGAGTCCTTGCCTCTTCATTCTATTTCTAATACTGACATGTAATTTTCTCCCAAGATTCTTGTCTTTTCCATTGCGCCAACTTATTCCTCCCCATTGGTTAGAGTTTGTCTCAGAGTAGCAATTTCCCCTAGTCATGTCCTTTACATGATGCTACTGTTGAGCAAAGTCTGAAAATTTTTGGATCACTGCTTTTCAGCTGATTCAAATACAGCAGTTTTATAAACTGCACTATGAAAGTAACATCCTTTCTTTTTCTTCATGTTGTCTGTGAGAGCAGAGACTCTAGAAATAATCCTGAAACTATTTTGAGGACAGAAAAAAGTTAGAAGAGGTTGCTTTTGTTCAGTTGCCAAGTTGTGTCTGACTCTTTGCAACCCCATGGATAGTAGCACGCAGGACACCTGTCCTGCTTCCCAAGTGGCACTAGTGGTAAAGGACCCGCCTGCCAATGCAGGAGACAAATAAGACACGCAGGTTCAGTCCCTGAGTTGGGAAGATCTCCTGGAAGAGGGCACAGCAACCCACTCCAGTGTGCTTGCCTGGAGAATGCCATGGACAGAGCCTGGCAGGCTATAGTCCATGAGGTCACAAAGAGTCAGACACAACTGACGTGACTTAGGATGCACATCCTATCTCCCAGAGTTTGCTCAAATTCATGTCCATTGAGTCGGTGATGCTGTCTACCCATCTCATCCTCTGCCACCCTTTTCTTCTTTTGCATTCTGTCTTTCCCAGCATCAGTGTCTTTTCCAATGAGCTGGCTCTTCACATCAGGTGGCCAAAGTATTTGAGCTTCAGCTTTAGCATCAGTCAGCAAATTTGGGAAACTCAGCAGTGGCCACAGGACTAGATAAGGCTAGAGTTCAAGTATGAATAATTACATTTGTTAGGCACAAGTTGAGACTATTCTAGAATTGTTTTTATCCAGTGTCCTTGTTTTCAGTTCATTTCAGTCACTCAGTCGTGTCCGACTCTTTGCGACCCCATGGACTGCAGCACACCAGGCTTCCCTGTCCATCACTAACTCCCAGAGCTTGCTCAAACTCATGTCCATCAAGTCAGTGATGCCATCCAACTATTTCATCCTCTGTTGTCCCCTTCTCCTCCTGCCTTCAATCTTTCCCAGCCTCAGGGTCTTTTCCAATGTGTCAGTTCTTTGTATCAGGTGGCCAAAAGTATTGGAATTCTTGTTTTAGGTGGATTTTTATCCTTGGAGAATGACTTGTTTTACCTCACATCTTGCTTATGTTAATTTAATGTTGCTGTTTGAGCCTCTAAGGCCATTTGCTGTTGTTCAGTTGCTCAGTCACGTCTGACTCTTTGTGACCCCATGAACTGCAGCACCCCAGGAGCTCAGGAAGGAAAGAAAGCTGCCATCTAGCAGCCACCAGGCTGCAGCCATTCCCTAAGGTGAGCCCTGAGGATAAGGAGATCAGGATGTGAAAGCAGGGTACTGGCTTCAGATAGCTAGGTGGAATCTAGAAAAATGGTACAGATGAAAATATTTACAGGGCAGGAATATAGATGCAGATGTGCAGAATGGACTTGTGGACACAGCGGGGGAAGGGGAGGGTAGGACCAGTTGGGAGATTAGGATTAGATTAGGTAGGGATGTAACCTACCATGTGTAAAACAGATAGCTAGTGGAAACCTGCTCAGTGCTCTGTGATGACCTTGAGGGGTGGGATAGGGGTGAGGGGGAGGGAGGCCCAGGAGGGACGGGACATATAAATAGATACAGCTGATTCACTTGGTCACTGTACTGCAAAAACTAACACTACCGTTGTAAAGCAATTATACTTCAATACAACAAGAGAGAAGAGGAACGGAAGAAGGGTTACTTAATCATTGTTGCTGTTTCCTTCTTGCTAAAAAGGCCCTTTGAAGCCCCGAGGCTCTTCTCTTCTGGGAGAGGATGATACATAGTCTCTGAAAGAAAATATCCATTTGATGCACCTTATTAAATTTGAGTTCCCTGTAGCTCAGACAGTAAAGAATCTGCTTGCAATGCAGGTGACCTGGGTTTGATCTCCAGATTGGGAAGATTCCCCTGGAGAAGGAAATGGCTTCTCCTCCTGGAGAAGGAAACCCACTCCAGTATTCTTGCCTGGAGAATCCCATGGACAGAAGAACCTAGTAGGTTACAGTCCATGGGGTCGCAAAGAGTAGGACATGACTGAGCGACTAACACAATGCTACTCAGTAAGTGAAAGGGAGGACAAACTATTAATGAGATACGTGACTAAGAATGGATTGTAAGGAAATCCAGTTTTTTCCTTCATTTGTATCATTAAGCCCTGGTGGGAGGAAAGGAGGTTTCCTCCTTTTTGTTTATTTCATTATTTCTCTTTCTTGGAGAATCTTTTTGTTTTACTTATTTTGTCAAAATTTAGATGAAGGAATATAAAAGATAGTACTCTTTTACTTCAAATACTTTGAGAATTTACTGAGTCATTTTTCTGGCCCAGTAGTAGATTCATTCCAGATGGAGCTTCAAAGAGGTTTTTTTTTTGCTCAAGGTTTATATAATAATAAAAATTGCTAAGTCAGAAGATTCTGTTTAAAGCACATGTTTTCTCTCTCAATCTGTCTAATTCTCTCTCGACTCCCATCTCTCTCTGTTTTTAATGCTCTACAGATATTTAACATTGTTTCTGCTCCCTTTTTTGGATACCACCAAGTTTACACTGTTGAACCGCACGGTTCCGCCCTGGAGTCCATCGCCCAAGACCACCAAGACACAGGATCGATGCAAATAGCAAGAGGATTTATTGAACCGGCGCGCCGGGGTTCTGTCCTCCTTAAGCAAGGAGCGAACCCCGATGACAGTTACAGAACAGTTTTTAAGCACAAAAAACCACATTGGGCGGGGAGGTATAGATATATCATGATTGGTCACAATACTGCTGACCTTTACAAGGATAGGCTTGTGAGGGTCTGGCGATATAATTCTGTGGATAACACACAGTTTACACAACTTGTTTTTCTGACTCTGGAAAGTCAAACCTTCCAGGTCAGGGTCTGTAAGCTACAAACCCTCCAGGTCAGGGTCTGTGAGTCACAAATAACAGAGATAAGAGATAACCTTTCAGTTGGTCTGGAAAATCCCTAAATCTTACAGGTTACTTCCTCACATTCCCCTCTTCTTCTTGTTCCTAATTTCAATCTTGAAATCAATAGTCGGGATCCCCTTGGGGAAGGGTGGTGAGCAGGACGATGTACGGTCCTTTCCAGCGGGCTTCAAGGGTCTGCTGTCGGTGCCGGTGAACGTAGACAGAGTCTCCCACCTGGAACGGGTGAGCTTCTCCGGGTGTCCCAGGCTGATAGGCTTCAGCGAGCTGTTCCCATATCACCCTCTGCACCAGCTGGATTCCTTTCAGCCTAGCATATAGATCACCGTTATTAAACTTGCCAGGGTCAAATCCCTCCTGTACGGACAGTATAGGGGGAGGTGCCCCATACAGGATCTCAAAAGGGGAGAGATTGAAGCGGGAGGGGGTGTTCCGAACTCGGAACAATGCCAAGGGAAGGAGCACTGTCCAGTCTGTAACGCCAGTCTCCAAGGACAATTTAGTAAGGGTCTCCTTCAAAGTCTGATTCATCCTTTCTACCTGTCCTGAGCTCTGGGGTCTATAAGCACAATGTAACTTCCAATCGGTCCCCAGAAATTTTGCTACTTCCTGGCTCACTTGGGCGACAAAAGCTGGTCCATTATCTGACCCTATCATCTTTGGCGCTCCAAATCGGGGAAAGATTTCCTCTAAAATCTTCTTGGCGACTACGAGCGCAGTCTCATGCTTAGTTGGAAAAGCCTCTACCCAGCCCGAGAAGGTGTCTATGAATACGAGCAAGTATTTGTTGCCATATCTAGCAGGACGTACCTCTGTAAAATCTACTTCCCAGTATGTTCCCGGTCGGTCTCCACGTAATCTCTTTCCAGGCTCTGTTCTATTATGACCGGCATTTACCTTCTGACAGGGTACACAGGTTTGAACCACTTGCTCAGCTATTTTGAGAAGTCCAGGGAGTTCCCACCCATCCTTGACTAGCAAGGAAGTCAGCTTCCTGGCTCCCAAATGAGTCCACCGGTGCATCTGGTCTAATATCTTGCGGGCCTCTGATAAGCTTCTGCTATTCTCAAGTGAGATGGGTGTGTCAGCCACCAGCACTTCTGGTACTATCTCTTGACTAGCCACTTCTCGGGCAGTCTTATCGGCCAAGTTGTTTCCTCTAGTGACCGGGGACTGATCTTTCTGGTGCCCGAGGCAGTGGATTATGCTAACCTTTTTGGGTAGCATGAGGGCAGCTAGTAAGGCCAAAATCTCATCCTTGTTCTTAATTTCCTTGCCTGCTGAAGTTAAGAGCCCTCTCTGTTGGTAGATTGCTCCATGGACATGTGCCGTGGCAAAAGCATACCGACTATCGGTATAAATGTTGACCTTCTTTCCTTGGGAAAGCTCGAGAGCTTTAGTCAGGGCAATCAGTTCAGCCTTCTGGGCGGAAGTCCCTTGAGGTAAGGGAGCTGCCCAGATCACGTTAGTCCCATCCACTATTGCCGCCCCCGCTCGCCTCTTACCTCCTTCTAAGAAGCTACTCCCGTCCGTATACCATGTCACCTCTGCATCCGGGAGTGGGAGGTCGGAGAGGTCTTTGCGGGTCCCATGGGCTTCAGCTAACACCTGTTGGCAGTCGTGCATCACGCTGGATTGATCGGGATCAGGGAGCAGCGATGCAGGGTTGAGTCCAGTGGCTGGCATGAATCTTATTCGGTCCGAATTCAGAAGCAGAGTTTGATAGTGGGTCATCCGGGCATTGGTGAGCCATCTTTCGGGGGGTTGCCGGACCACACTCTCCAGGGCATGAGGAGCAGTGATAGTAAGGTTTTGTCCCAAAGTCAACTTGTCTGCGTCCTTGACAAGGACGGCAGCAGCGGCTACTATTCGCAAGCAACTGGGCCAGCCGGCGGCTACAGGGTCTAGTTTCTTAGACAAGTATGCTACTGGTCTGTTCCAAGGCCCCAGTTTCTGGGTGAGGACTCCCTTTGCTATGCCATTCCCTTCTGCCACAAAAAGGTGGAAAGGCTTGTCAACATCTGGGAGTCCCAGGGCAGGGGCAGACAGTAGAGCCTGCTTAATGTTGTCAAACGCCGCTTGCTCCTTTTTCCCCCATATGAAGGGCCCTTTTTCTTTAGTCAAGGGATACAGGGGGGCTGCCATGTCTGCAAACCCAGGTATCCAAAGCCTACAGAATCCGGCTGTCCCCAGAAATTCCCTGACCTGACGGGGATTTTTCGGAGGTGGTATCTTGATCACTGTCTCTTTCCTTGCCTCCGAAAGCCATCGCTTTCCATCTTCGATTAAGTACCCCAAGTAACTAACCTGTTGCTGGCAGATCTGTGCCTTTTTTGCCGAGACCCGATATCCTAGGGAGCCGAGCTCGATCAATAAGGCTTCGGTCCCTTTAAGGCATTCTTCCTCCGAGTTCGCCGCCAGGAGCAAGTCATCTACATACTGCAACAGAGTTACCTGGGGGTTGGTGGCACGGAAATGCGCAAGGTCCTGGTGGAGTGCCTCGTCGAAAATCGTTGGAGAGTTTTTGAATCCCTGGGGCAGTCGAGTCCATGTCAGCTGTCCCGAAATCCCCAGAACCGGGTCCCTCCATTCAAAAGCAAAGATGGGCTGGCTTATGGAACTAAGTCTCAGACAAAAGAAAGCATCTTTAAGGTCCAATACCGTATACCATTTCCGTTCGGGGGGAAGAGTGCTCAACAGGTTGTAGGGGTTGGGCACAGTTGAGTGTAAGTCTGCCACCCGCTTGTTCACCTCTCTCAGGTCCTGCACAGGCCGATAGTCACCTGAATCAGGCTTTCGAACCGGGAGCAAGGGGGTGTTCCAGGCTGACTGGCATTTTATCAGTATTCCTAGTTCAAAGAGCCGCCGTATATGGGGGCGGATCCCATCTCGGGCCTCCTTGCCCATGGGGTACTGGCGGACGGATATGGGGGTAGCAGAGGCCTTTACCTCAACTACTATTGGAGGTTGATGTTTTGCTAGCCCCACGCCAGATGTCTCGGCCCATGCCAGGGGAATTTTCGTTATCCATTTTTCCATCCCGGCTGCTGAGGCAGGGAGACCCTCGAACAGGCGATGTTCGTCTTCCAATTTTAAAGTTAAGACCTGCAGAGGTCTCCCCTCTTTGTCAGTCACTGCGGCCCCTTCAGGACCGAAATGAATCTGAGCCCCAACTTTTGTAAGCAAGTCCCGTCCCAGCAGGGGATAGGGGCATTCAGGAATCACCAGGAACGAGTGGGATACCCGGCCCACGCCAAGGTCCACTGTTCTTCGGGTAGTCCATGAATATGGTTTATTCCCGGTAGCCCCCTGTACCCAGGCTCTCTTGGTGGTGATTGCTCCCCCCGGTTGTAACAGGACCGAATGTTGGGCTCCAGTATCCACCAGAAACTGCACTGGCTTCCCCTCCACTTTTAGAGTTACCCGAGGCTCGGGGAGGGGCTCCGAGCCCTGACTTCCCTAATCTTCTTCCTCTAAGGCCAAAACCTTTTGGGAGGGAGTTTTTCCCCTCTTCTTCTTGGGGCAATCCCTCAACCAATGTCCTTTCTCTTTACAGTAAGCGCATTGGTCCTTGTCTAAGGTCAGTTTAGTTGTCGGTCTGACCTTTCCCTGGTCACTCTTATCTTTTTCTCTTATTACAGTGGTCAGGATTTTGGCTAGATTTTTCTCTTGTCTCCTTTCTCGTTTCAACTCTCGCTCGTCCTGTTCTCTCTTCCTTCTCTCTTCCTTTTCTTCCTCTGTCTCTCTCTTGTTAAATACCTTATCTGCCTCTCTAACTAGATCTTGGAGGGAGAATCCCTGTAATCCGTCCAGCCGCTGCAGCTTTTTCCTAATGTCCGAAGCTGCCTGGTCAATGAAAGCCATAGCTATGGTGGCTTTATGTTCTTCAGACTCAGGGTTATATGGGGTAAATCTCCTGAATGCCTCCATGAGCCTATCTAGGAATACCGTGGGTGACTCGGAAGGTCCCTGGGTAATCTTTCTTACCTCTGCCAAATTTGTAGGGCGTCTTGCGGCCCCTCGGAGACCCGCCACCAGAGCCTGGCGATAGACTCTCAGGCGCTCCCTACCTGCGGGCGTATTGTAATCCCAATGAGGTCTGGTCAGCGGGAAGCCAGCGTCTATCTCATTAGGCAATGCCGTGGGACGTCCGTCATCTCCCGGAACATTTTTCCGGGCTTCCAGCAATACGCGCTGTCGCTCCTCAGTCGTGAGGAGCGTTTGCAGCAGCTGCTGACAATCGTCCCAGGTGGGCTGATGTGAGAATACGAGCGACTCAATTAAGGAAGTTAGGGCCTGTGGGTTTTCAGAGAAAGAGGGGTTATGGGTTTTCCAGTTATACAGATCAGAGGCGGAAAAGGGCCAATACTGGAGATGCCGGTTTCCTCGGTCATCCGGGGGGGCATATTCCCGGAGAGGGAGGACAGTAGAGTCAGGAGTACCAGCCCGGCGACTCCGTGTCCCCGCCGCTGGGCCCGTTCCTGGTTCTCCTGACTCCGGCGGCGCTATTGATCGAGCCGCCGGAGTCACGGGGAATGGGCCCGGCGGAGGGGCCATCGCCGGTGGGTAGGGCGGGGGTGAATCCAAAAGGAGGAGGTCAGTCTGGGTGTCAGGGTAGATCTTTTTTCTTTCTGAGGTAGCGGTTTTGGCTCCTTCTGTCGCAGGTTTGAGGGCGTAAATTCCCAGGGTTCCTTCCGTGGGTATTCCTGTGGAGGGAACAAAAGGCCGTACCCACGACGGTGGGGAAAGGATGAGGTCTTCCCATACAATGACATAGGGTACCTGATCTGGGTGTCCTTGGGGCTCAGGGAGAAAAACCACTGATTTTACCTGCTTGACATGATGCAAGGAAAAACTACCTTCGGGTGGCCACCCTGTTTGGAAGGTGGGCCACTCTGTGGAACACAGAGTTCGCCACTTTCCCTTCCTTATATCTACTGAGAGATTATGAGCTCTAGTTTTAACCTCAGACCAATGGCTTAATGTCAGAAAGAGAGGAGTAGTCACAGTCTGTCCCATGTCGTCTTTGTCACGTAAAGGGAAGACAAGGAGAACAACTAACAGAATCCAGACAATCAGCAGAGTGGTGAGACAGAGCCGGCCGCCGCGCGTCTTCCACAAAACCAACAGAAATACAGACGGGAGTCTCCTTAAAGGCTCCACCTGATTCGGATGAAGAGGGACTGAATCAAGTCCCTCTTCCAGATAGACGTCCTGGGCATCCCCAGGTTTCGTCATGAACCTGTCACCCAGACAGGAACCAGAAAACTGAAGGAAGCCGCAGCGAACCAACCAACGACAATAATGACTGACAACAAAGCAACAATTAGTAGGGACACACAAAGCCAAAGCTCGAGCGTACCTCCGAAACTTGATGCCTGGGGGTCTGGGGCCGAATGGAGATCCTGGACGAGCCCCCGAATGTTGAACCACACGGTTCCACCCTGGAGTCCGTCGCCCAAGACCACCAAGCCACAGGATCGATGCAAATAGTAAGAGGATTTATTGAACCGGCGCGCCGGGGTTCTGTCCTCCTTAAGCAAGGAGCGAACCCCGATGACAGTTACAGAACAGTTTTTAAGCACAAAAAACCACATTGGGCAGGGAGGTATAGATATATCATGATTGGTCACAATAGTGCTGACCTTTACAAGGATAGGCTTGTGAGGGTCTGGCGATATAATTCTGCGGATAACACACAGTTTACACAACTTGTTTTTCTGACTCTCTGGAAAGTCAAACCTTCCAGGTCAGGGTCTGTAAGCTACAGATCCTCCAGGTCAGGGTCTGTGAGTCACAAATAACAGAGATAAGAGATAACCTTTCAGTTGGTCTGGAAAATCCCTAAATCTTACAGGTTACTTCCTCACAACACCACTTCCCTTTTAGGAAGGAAGAGATGACAAGTACAAATTCTGTCAAATAACCTTGAATTCCCTTGCAAACAAGACTTCCATGACAGAAATGGTGAACAGAGGGCAGATCAGAACCTCATGCCTATTTAATGATATACTGTAGACCCACTGCTCATATTGCTTGAGGCCTTTTCTGACTTCATTCTTTAAAAAATTTTTTTTACTGAAGTATAGTTGATTTACAATGTTGTGCTAACTTCTTCTGTACAGCAGTGACTCAGATATACATGCTTTACAGTAGAACCTTGTTGTGTATCCATCTTATATGTAATAGTTTGCCTCTGCTAATACCAGACTCCCCCCAGATATGAAATGCTTCACAAATTTTTGTGTCAGCCTTGTGCAGGAGCCATGTTAATCATGTCTGTGTCATTCCAATTTTAATTTATGAGCTGCCAAAGTGAGGATCCTTCCTGATTTGTTTTTGATCCACAGTCATGGACCAGTACTTATTTTCTTAGATGGCTTACTCCTTTGCTCTGCCTTCAGATTCCAAAGATGAGTGTTTGAACTGTTAGGTAATTAGAATAGGAAAAAAGAGTCCCAAATGGCGGTGGCTAAAAGACAAAGAAGGGGAAAGCCCTCGAAAATAGAACAAAGGAAGGTCCGAGGACCAGAATGAGGACCTCAGGTAAAACAAACCGCCCTCCTGGTTAGCCCAATTTACATAGGTCAAGCTCAAGGGGAGGAGAAAAAAATGCATTAAAAGAGAAGCCAAAATTGAGCAGAGGCTTCTCTTCTTTTTGCGCCTTTTGGTTCAGCCTGCCCTCACACCTGGAGGATGTATTTTCCTTTACTTTCTAAATAAAACCAAGCTATAACACTAGTCCGTCCACTGCTTCAAATTCTTGCTGCGGCGAAACAGAACCGAGGGAATTACACACTCCCCGACAGAACTAACTGGAGAAGTCTGCTTTTTTACTGTTAAGTAATATAGCTTTATTGAGCAATTATTTTTATATTTCACTGCATGCTTTTTGACAACTGCTCTAAGCAGCATCAATTTTTAACCATTTCCCTTTTTATAATTTAAATTTTTTATCAGAGAAATACATATACTCAGATTTTAACATGGCTCGCGTGTCCACAGCCACACTCATTCCCACCACCATTCTTTTCATCAGAAGAAACAAATGTTTCTTCTGATGAGCTATTCATGGAATTTATTTCCATTTCTAAATAATATGCTCACACTACTATTTCTTGAGGTTTTTTTTTCTTCTCATTTTACATATTCCCAATTGCTTTCTACAAAGTCACTATCTTACACCTCCAACAGCTTCTCTAAATTTGAACAATCTTCTACCGTCTAACCTCCCAATATAGTTATATGATTCTTGTTTTAATTTAAATTTATTTTTAATTGGAGGATAATTGCTTTACAATATTGTGTTGGTTTCTTGATCCTTTTAGTCAAATTAGTATTCAGAGTTTACATTATTATGAACGTGTAAGCATTATTCACAAATGAGCCTGTGGTACATTTCCTTTTCTCTACAGTCACCCCACCACAAGAGTTAATAATTGCCTTTTAAAGAAAGGGTATTCTTTAAAAAAAAAAAAAAAGAAGTAAATTGGTACTTTTTATTTATCCATTCACCCTTTATTCATTCATAACTCTTGAGAGCAGGGTAAATCTCCTCTTAAGTTATACATATATATCAGTTAAGTAATTTGCTTTTCTTTCTGCCTACCCATCCCCCACCACCATCCCCTTCCCTTCCTCTTTCTGCCAACAGCTGTCCCCTGGAACTTTCTGACCTTCTGTTCTAATGGAGATTGCTTGCCCTCTAGGGACTTCCCAGGTAGCGCAGTGGTAAAGAATCTGCCTGCCAACGATGGAGACACAGGAGATGCAGGTTTGATCCAGGAAGATCCCTTGGAGTAGGAAACGGCAAACTGCTTTAGTGTTTTTGCCTAGAAAATCCCATGGACAGAGGAGCCTAGTGGGCTAGAGTCCATGGGGTCAGTCACACAGGGTTGGATATGACTTCGCACACATGCATCACCATCATCAGGTCTAACACACAGCTCCTGTCCTGGAATTTTCTTTGCCTTCGTGTGTTGAAGTTTCTATTTTCTAGATCGTACGTCTCTTTCTGTTCACTTTCCATTGTGTGAAGAACCTCTTCTAGTAGCTTTCCAAGAAAGGACATGTTGTTAGACCTCTCGGTCTTTTCCTAGAACCCGTCGCTCCAAAGATCACCAAGACTTGGATTCGATGCAAACAGCAAGAGGATTTATTAAGCCGGCGTGCCGGGGTTCAGTCACCTCCGAGGAGGAACGAACCTCGGACAATGGTTACAGAGCAGTATTTAAACATAAGAGTTACAAACAGGTGCAGGTAGGGTGGGGAGCGCCTGATTGGTGGGCAGGTTTGGACCTTTACGTGGATAGGTTCGTATACTTATCAGGTTGAAACAGCTGATCGGACCACATTACCACATTTTAGCTAATTCTTGGAAAAACACTCTCCTGGAAAGTCCCTGAGGGAAAAGCAAACAGCCTCTCTAGAGGNCGAGGATGAGATGGCTGGATGGCATCACGGACTCGATGGACGTGAGTCTGAGTGAACTCTGGGTGTTGGTGATGGACAGGGAGGCCTGGCGTGCTGCGATTCATGGGGTCGCAGAGTCGGACACGGCTGAGAGCCTGAGCTGAACTGGACTGAAAGTCTTCTTTGTCTGGTACTGTGGTAACTCTGTCTCTTATACACATCTAGATGTGTATAAGAGACAGCATCCAACCATCTCACCCTCTGTCATCCCCTTCTCCTCCTGCCTTCTATCTTTTCCAGCATCAGGGTCTTTTCCAGTGAGTCAGTTTTTCAGCATCGGTCCTTCCAATGACTATTCAGGACTGATTTCCTTTACGATTGACTGGTTGGATCTCCTTGCAGTCCAAGGGACTCTCAAGAGTGTTCTCCAACACCACAGCTCAAAAGCATCAATTCTTCAGCATTCAGCTTTCTTTATAGTCCAACTCTCACATCCATACATGACTACTGGCAAAAACACGACTTTGATTAGATGGACCTTTGTCAGCAAAGTAATGTCTCTGATTTTTAACATGCTATCTAGGTTGGTCATAGCTTTTCTTCCAAGGAGCAGGCGTCTTTTAATTTCATGGCTGCAGTCACCATCCGCAGCGATTTTGAAAGTGAAAGTGAAAGTGAAAGTGAAGTCACTCAGTCCTGTCCAACTCTTCATGCCCCCGTGGACTGTAACCTACCAAGCTCCTCTGTCCATGGGATTCTCCAGGCAAGAATACTGGAGTGGGTTGCCATTTCGATTTTAGAGCCCAAGAAAACAAACTCTATCACTGTTTCCATTGTTTCCCCATCTATTTGCATGAAGTGATGGGACCAGATGCCATGATCTTAGTTTTCTGAGTGTTGGGTTTTAAGCCAGCTTTTTCACTCTCCTCTTTCATTTTCATGAAGAGGCTCTTCAGTTCCTCTTTGCTTTCTGCCATAAGGGTGGTGTCACCTGCGTATCTGAGGTTATTGATATTTCTTCGCAATATTCCAATATTCCACAAGATTCCAGCTTCTGCTCCATCCAGCCCAGCATTTCACAAGATGTACTCTGCACATAAGTTAAATAAGCAGTGTGACAATATACAGCCTTGACATACTCCTTTACCAATTTGGAACCAGTCTGTCGTTCCATGTCCAGTCCTAACTGTTGCTTCTTGACCTGCATACAGGTTTCTCAGGAGGCGGGGAAAGTGGTCTGGTATGCCCATCTCTCAGCAACAAAAAGGGATGGACGACTGATTCAAGCAACAATATGGACGCATCACAAGCTCATTTTTTCTGGGTGAAAGAAGCCAATAGAAGTGTTTGCTCTGCATGTTTCCACTTAGATGAAACTAGAAGATGCGAGCTTACCTGTAATAACAACAGTGGGTGTGGGGGAGATTCAAGGAAACTTTGGAGGTGACAGACTCACTTAGTCAGCTTCATCATGATGGTTTCATGGACACACAGACATCTACAAACCTATCAGCTTGTCTCCCGAAGCCTGTTCAGCTAGCTGCACATGAGCTTCACCTCAGTAAAGCTGTCGGGAAGACCTCCCTGTGTCCTCGGGGAGAAGGTGCGGCGTGCGGCTGGCGAGTGCAGTGCCGTCTCCACACCCGCGTCATTCAGACCTCACATCCTTCACAGCCCTCAAGTCAGCACTGTCATCTGTGGAGGGAGGTCCGGAAGGCTGCCCCACAGGGATTGCGGGCTTGTGCCTCCTGTGGTCCTGCTACTCCTGCTTTTGTTACTTTGAGGATTAACTTCATACGAATGGAAAGCTCCTGTATGTTCTTGACTCTGCTGTCATTATGAAGGAACTCTTTAGTCACTAGTAATTCACAAGCTGGAATCAAGATTGCCGGGAGAAATATCAATAACCCCAGACAGCACCCTTATGGCAGAAAGTGAAGAGGAGCTAAAAAGCCTCTTGATGAAAGTGAAAGTGGAGAGTGAAAAAGTTGGCTTAAAGCTCAACATTCAGAAAACAAAGATCATGGCATCCGGTCCCATCACTTCATGGGAAATAGATGGGGAAACAGTGGAAACAGTGTCAGACTTTATTTTTGGGGGCTCCAAAATCACTGCAGATGGTGACTGCAGCCATGAAATTAAAAGACACTTAATCCTTGGAAGAAAAGTTATGACCAACCTAGATAGTATATTCAAAAGCAGAGACATTACTTTGCCGACTAAGGTCCGTCTAGTCAAGGCTATGGTCATGTATGGATGTGAGAGTTGAACTATGAAGAAGGCTGAGCGCCGAAGAATTGATGCTTTTGAACTGTGGTGTTGGAGAAGACTCTTGAGAGTCCCTTGGACTGCAAGGAGATCCAACCAGTCCATTCTGAAGGAGATCAACCCTGGGATTTCTTTGGAAGGAATGATGCTAAAGCTGAAACTCCAGTACTTTGGCCACCTCATGCGAAGAGTTGACTCATTGGAAAATACTCTGATGCTGGGAGAGATTGGGGGCAGGAGGAGAAGGGGACGAGCGAGGATGAGATGGCTGGATGGCATCACGGACTCGATGGACGTGAGTCTGAGTGAACTCTGGGTGTTGGTGATGGACAGGGAGGCCTGGCGTGCTGCGATTCATGGGGTCGCAGAGTCGGACACGGCTGAGAGCCTGAGCTGAACTGGACTGAAAGTCTTCTTTGTCTGGTACTGTGGTAACTCTCACTGGACTAGTGTTACCCCAGGGAATCCCTTTCCTTTACCTCCTAACATTTTGTTGTTTGTCTTTTTCTTTTTTGTCCTCCTAACATTTATTTACCCTTTTGTCTTCAATGTTTCTCGCATAAAACAGCCTAGGATGCATTTAAAAAAAATCCTTGTCTGGGAGCTTCCCTGGTAAAGAATCCACCTGCCAGTGGAGGAGACACGAGCTTGGTTCCCTGGCCCATGGAGCAGCGAGGCTCATGCACCCAAGCTCCTGACCCACGCGCTGCAGAGCCCGTGTTCAGCAACAAGAGCAGGCACTTCAGCGAGAAGCCGGGCGCCGCCGGAGGAGTAGCGCCTGCTCCCCGCAGCCCAAGGAAAGCCCGGGCGGCGACAGAGCCGGCGCAGCCAGAAATAAATCAGTTACTTTTAAAAGTTTATCTGATGAGCCTGTAAGACATGTTTAGTTAACTTTGTTTAATGTGATAACTTATATTGGGATTTAAATAAGCTTTCTCCCTTTGTGCTTTATATCTTTCCCACCTGTTTTTTCCATGGGGTCACAAAGAGTCAAGACACGACTGGGCNAAAAAATGTTATCTCTGGTAATAGTTCTTTCTCTGGTATAGGCCCCTTGTCTAAATTCTTTTAGGCAGTGAAGAGGGAGGTAAAATTTTTTCCTGAGTCTGCTGGCTGTTGATTGCCTTCACCTCAAAATAACCCGCATGCCAAAGTGGCATGCTTGGGGGTGGCATATTCTGCTCCCCTGCAGTTCCCAAGGACACTGTTCCTTCCTTATAGGTGTCTGACCAGGTTGACCTAGACATGACTGACAATGCATTTGATGATCAGTATATGGGCTGTACTGAAGAAATGGAGGAAATGGCACCCCAGCTGCTAAAAGAACTGGAGGCAAACAAAGAATTTTCAACTGAATGGAAATGGCCATCAGAGACATGGAATGACATAAAGAACACAATGTTTCAAAGAAATTCAATGATTTTCATGGAACAGCTCTTGTAGCCTCTTTCAATGGGGACATTGTAAGTTTTAATAGAGCCATAAGAGAATTTTGCAGCAATTCAGATAATTTTCAGTTCAAAGCCTTCCATTATTGTTTGACAAGAGCTCTTCAACTTCTTCATCAAGGAGATTGTTATACAGTATATAAATGCTCTGTCCCCAGGTTTCATTACAATGGACTGGAAATGTAAGCCGAGGGGGATTTATCGACTCAACTTTGTCCAAAAGAAGAGGTATAAGTCCTTTTATTTTGCAAAAATGTCAGTGGAACATGTTTAAAATCACCACTTTCTTGGACATTCCTATTAAAGAATATTCTTACTATCCACAGGAAGTGGAAGTATGTTGTGTTAGTTCATTCCAGGGTATGAAGTATACCAGAAAACAAATGTCACCGAAAAGGAAAAATACGTTGAAATTACACTTGAGAATCCCCAAAATGATAGGAGCAATTACAACTGCTTCTATCATAGCTTGAAAAATAATAGGAATATGGACACAAACTACTCCTATAATTGGAATAGTCCGTGCCACTTCTACGAAGTCTCTCTTCAGGTGAGTCAGGGTCTGTGCTTGAGATGGGAGTGGTGGGGCCATCGAGAGGGGAGAAGCTACCCAGAGCAGACAACAGGGAGGCCTCCAGTCAACTGAGGAGCATTTGGTCCCTGAGCAGGATACTAATGTTCCAAAATAGAAATCAAAGCTCAGGCCTAGAGACCCATGGCAATTTCTGGTTTTGCTAAGTTCTCCATCTCCCTGCTGCATTAAAAGATCAGAAAGATCTGCTGACACCAGGGAAGGCGACTCATGAAATGTACCAGAACGTGTGGTGGTGAAGTCAGAGGAGTTGGAGACCTAGTCTAGGCAGAAATCCAGGCAAATATACAGATGCCTGAACTGAGGCAGTGGCTATGGTGATCAAAGGAGGCCAGGGAATTGGTGTTTCTAGGAGGTGTTCCAGAGAAGGCAAGGGCAACCCACTCCAGTACTCCTGCCTGGAAAATCCCATGGATGGAGGAGCCTGGTAGGCTGCAGTCCATGGGGTCACTAAGAGTCAGACACGACTGAGCAACTTCCCTTTCACTTTTTACTTTCATGCATTGGAGAAGGAAATGGCAACCCACTCCAGTGTTCTTGCCTGGAGAATCCCAGGGACAGGCAAGCCTGGTGGGCTGCCATCTATGTGGTCACACAGAGTCGGACACGACTGAAGTGACTTAGCCGCAGCAGGAGGTGTTCCAGGAGAAAGAGAGTGAAAGCTGGACAGACGGAGGAGTGTGGTCAAAAATGAGGGTGAGGATGATGAATCTTGAGATTTCTAGTATGGAGAGTTTGCAGTTCCTGAGTAGGTTAGAAGACATTCCCAGCAAAGTAGCTGGCAGAATGAAAAGTAGGTGAATACTGTTGGAAATGAGATCAAAGATCTGAAAGGTTTTGCAGGCGTAGGGCCATGGAGGAGACCACACACAGGGGTGATGCCTGGCCGGATGAAGATTAGAGACAGGAAGACCAGAGGGCACAAACCTCTGGGAAGGCGTATTAGGAAAGGTGGGACACAGGATCTTTTTCATGGCCCACTCTAGTTCTCATGTCCCCTAAGACATCTGAGGGTCTGCTGGATCTGAGTGCAAAAGTGTGTGCTCCATCTTCAAATTTATTACCTGGGATAAGTCTCTAATCTCCTGATACTTTGCTATGATTAAAAAGCAATGTTTTTATGCACTGTCAGCAGGAACAGTCTTAAAAATGTAATTTCATTGTGATGAATGTTATAATCTAAAGAAATAAACCATTTATAATCACACTTTGCTTTTCTGTAACTGTGTATTTCTGCAGCCTGTATTATTTGCTCAAGAAAATTTCCCAAAGAATCAGATAGGATGCTGGCACTTTCACAGTTGAAGAGGCTCATGTCTTATACTTGTCACAGATAGCCCTGCAGCCCTGCTTGAGCCAGAAATGTAAGAGCTGAGAACGGGCTATCCTGTATAGCTGTCTGAGTGAACTCCGGGAGTTGGTGATGGACAGGGAGGTCTGGTGTGCTGCGATTCATGGGGTTGCCAAGAGTCAGACACGACTGAGCGACTGAACTGAATTGATAGGCAACGTAGTAGTTAACTTGTAGCAAAAGCAATAGAATAGGAAGATTAAAATAAAAGAAACAGATCTAATACAGAGTCAGATTGTTCCCTATTACAGGATGAGTCAATGAATGGTATTGGGATGACAGGCTCTGCACATGAGAAAGATTAAAAAAAAAAAAAAAGTGGATACCTACATTGCACCCCGTCTGAAAGTAATCACAAAGAAATTAAAGGTCTAAATATGAAAAATAAACCTCTAAAACAATCACCAAAGACATAGGAGTTTGTTTTTCTGTTTTGTTTTAACTCAGAGAAGGAAGATACTTCTTACAAGCAAACAAAGAAAAGATTTACTTCTAGCTTAATTCAGATCGTAACAGAGCTCTGCTCACAGTCACACAGGGAAGTAGGATTCTGGCTCTATCACAGAACACACTTCTGTAATAGGGGGACAGCTGGAGGCTGCCTGATGAAATAAGGTTGTGATATTCTTGAGCAAAGATGCTTGTGGGAGTTTGGCCCAGTTCGTGACAGAATCTTGCTGGTTGTTGTGGACTCACCAATGGTGGCCTAGAGAGCCAGGTGGGAGAGTGAGGATTCTTTAGGTACTTACTGCTACTACTGCTTCCCAGGATCGTGAGGTACAGACATGGCTTCTTATTTATCTAGGGACAAGGTGACATCATATTCACAAGAGTCTTAATGTTAGGATGACCTAGGGTATTGGTTATAAATCCTGGTTCATGATGATCCAGCAGCAAGGGTTAAGGGGGAGCTCCAGAACGGTGTGTTTTAATAGACCTCCTACTCCTCTCTCATCCCAGGCATTCATAGCCTCACCACCACTTTCTTCCCCAAGGATCATAAGGACCAATCTCATTTTGCCCTTGGCCCCTGTTTATGAAGCCCAGGTCTTTTGGGTCCTCCATACAAGGCTCCACACATTCTCTATCTCACACTTCTTTACCTTCTGAAATGCTTCCACTGTGTCCCTGGAACTCATGGTGAATGGTTAGAAACAGGCCATCAACCTCTCTCTAAACGTGGCCTTCACCCTCCAGCTCTGACTTAGACATACCCTCATGAGGACATGTCAGCCTCATTCTTCCAAAACTCAGACTAAGAAACCAGGAATTAGCCTTGACTCCTCTCTTTTCCTCACACCCCACATCTGGGCCATGAACAAATTGTACGGTGTCTACCTTTCAATTGTATACTGAATCCATGCAATCGCCTCTCACCTCTCCACTGCTACCATCTTGGTCTCAGTCCCCGCTATTTCTCACCCAGATTGCTTCAGTGACCTCTGCTGTAGATAGTAATCAGACTGTCTTTCTTAACCCCCCTCATTGCTCTCCTCACTCTTGGAGAGGTTGGAAAGTTAAAAGCCACATTTCCCAGAGTCCATTGCAGTTTGTTGTTGTTTTGTTGCTAAGTTGTGTCCAGCTATTTTTGGAGCCCAAGGACTATAGTCCACCAGGCTCCTTTGTCCATGAGATTTCCCAGGCAAGAATATTGGAGTGGGTTGCCATTTCCTTCTCCAGGGGATCTTTCCAGCCAGGGATAGAACCTGAATTGGCAGGTGGATTCTTTACTACTGAGCCACCAGGGAAGCCCCCCATGGCAATTAGGGTCTATGTATTAGTTCCTGATAATAATCACACACACAAAATACAGAAGGTGGGAAACAGAATCATCTTTTTGATGATGTGAATGCTGGCAAGCAAAGGGAAACAAACAGGACTATTTTGGTGACTGGATTCTGGATCCCTTTTCCTTCCAAGGTCTCTCCACCAGCATCATGGGTATGAGAGCGAGTTTGGAGTATAGCAATAATTGCAGGAATCAGAATCAGCTTTCTCACAATTGGGTTTCATCACAGTGGTGAGACTTTGAAGACCAATGCCAGTGAGGACACCTAACTTCTATTCCTTCAGCTCTTCCAACAATTCTGTAAGCTCCAAATTTCCTATATTGAATCCTTTTCTGTTTAAAACACCTGAGCAGTTTCTTTCTTTCACACAACCCTGACTGATACAACCTCCTAACTGATCTTCCACCTTCTACTCTCACCCACCAGAATGTCTATGAACTTAAGCCTAAACATATTGTTTCTCCTCTCAAATCCTCGAATGGCTAACAGCTGGTCCTTACAGTGCCCTGAAAAGGCCATATCCAATCTGCTATCCCATAAACATTGTGATCTCATCTCATCTATCTATTGCCTCCCTGTCACAAACACTCCATCTCTCTTTCTCCTATTCTTGCTTTATGCTTCCACTTAGCACTTATCACAATTTAAATTACTGTACATGTATTTTCAATGCCATTTCATATTGCATCCTGCCCCTTCCACGTTCCTGGTTCTTCTTGTCCTTCTTAGTTTTCTTTTTTGCATAACAAAAAGTTACTACTTACAATCATCCTGTATCATTCGTCCATGTGTTTGTTTATTGCCTGTCTCTTTCTCATTTCTAAAACTTAAGCTCCAAGAGGTCAGGGATCTGTGTATGCTTATTTCACTGATGTATCCCAGGCATTGAGCATAATGCCTGCCATGTATTAGGAGCTTAGGAAAATTTTACTGAATAAATTGCTTTTATTCTATGAATCGGAAAGCTATTAGAAGAAAAACTAATTTAATAGGATGCCACCTCAAGTTACCCCGCCAAAAGAGGCAGATCTTGAGTTATCTAGGGCAATGTGGTATCAAGGGAGTCTTAGTTATTTTTTAAATGTTTTATTAGAGTATAGCCTGAATAAAGAAGGACTTCCCTTATGGCTCAGTGGTAAAGAATCCAGCTGCCAATACAGGAGATGTAGGTTTGATCCCTGGGTCACGAAGATCCCCTGAAGAAGGAAATAGCAACCCACTTCCGTATTCTTGCCTGGAAAATCCCATGGACAGAGGAGTCTGGTGAGCTACAGTGCCTGGGGTGGCAAAAAAGTTGGACATGACCTAGTGACTAAACAAAAATAAACAATCAATAATTATTAATTATAATAATTTATAAGAGAAATGTGATAACAAAAGTGAAAACTGTAGATTTATACAATTTGCAATATTACATAAAGTACAATATTACATAAGTATAAGAACCAATTTATAAAATACTGGTCTGTAAAATAATTAAATTTTGTTTACAAACTCAAATATTAGTGTGAGTAGTAATAATCAGGGAACTTGAAATTTCCACTTAATTTAGATTTTGAGGTATGGGGATTAAGAAATTAAATTCAAAGTCTTGCAGGAACTAAAATATCACATTTGCATTTTCATTTCCCACTGTGGTAAGATCAAGGAGAAGACCTATAGTCATCTTTTAACAGAATTCACAGTATAATTTATTTTCTCAAAGGGTTTGCTTTGACAGAAAACATTAAGGGCGCGTGTATTAGAATTTAATTTCCTGGTATTTATTTACTTTTCTGTTTTAGGTCTGTTTGTTTGAGAACTTTGCCTGTAAAACTCATAGTTGATAAAGGCACATTGTTACAAAATACCTGGGGGACCAATAAGGCAGACCTCCATCTCATAAAGGATGAACACAAGATTAGATGGCTGTTCCTTCCTGCTTTTTTCTTTCTTCCCTGAACTCCAGATCACAAGCAGCAGCTGATTTCAAAGCCTAATCTGTTCACCTAGCCCCATTCTGGCTGCGAGGGCTTCTGTTACACTTGTTTAAGATGAATTTCCCAACTGAGAAGGATCCTATATAATGCACATTCATACCTGGAACACATTTTATTTTTTTTTTTCCTCTTAAAACGCAAGGGATCCATGCGGATCACAAGTCCAAGATTTCAGATCTGGCAAGACTCTTGGTCAAACAAAACCAACGTTCAGAGAACACTGTGTAACGGTGAGGGTATGAGTTGCTGGAACAGAAGCAGTAGTTGATCCACACCACTACTGGGCAGTGTTTTTTCCTAAGGAGAAGTCATGCGTAAATTTAGAAAAATATATAGCTCTCAGCTTCTTCTATTATCCTCTGGCTATTATCATCATCTTAGAGTATCTGTCCACAGGGAACAAACTCCAGTTGCTCAGCTTGAGGTTCACCTATCTCCTGCCTCACCAGGGTGTTCGTTTGAATGAGGAAAAGTGAGAGAGATCCAGCCCTTATCCAGTCACTTCGGAGCTCTTGCAGGTTCTGCCGGCAACAGAACTAGTTAATTAACATTTAATACAGTAACCTGCCACTATGGGTTCAAACCCTAGACAAGTGCAGCCACAAGGGGGCGTGGTGTGTACATTTACTCTGTCCTTTCTCAACACCCAGAGCATACAACAAAAATTTTTCAACGTGAATCTGTAACTCTCAGGCAGGCTTATAGCTTGTTTCCCTTGACTTGGGGTGGGGAGAAAAAAAGATGAGTCGTCAACATAAATAAGGGGGAAACACCCTTGAAGAGACTAAAACTAAGAAGTTAAAGAACATTGTTAGTGATTTATGTACACATAGTCATTTACTGGTAATGTGCTCCAGATAATTGAACAAGGGACAAATTACTTTAGAAAATGGGAAACTCTGGAGAGGAAATGAGGGAGCTTCGGGGTTCCCAACAGGATAATTCAAATGAAGACTATGCTGAATCTCTTTGTTTTCAGTAAATTATCAGCTGGGTGGTAGTGTCATCTGTGAAAGCGGCAAAAGGAAATCCCATAATTCCCAGCCATGGGAGGAACTGGGCTGTGGCTGTGGACAGGCTGCTTGGCAGAGGGGATCAAGGGCCTCCTTATATTTATTTTACAGAGTAATGGAATTCTCAGAACCCACCTTATTAGAAATCTTAGTACTGAAGCAGTTCTTAAAACCTTTGTGACTACCCATTTTTGGCCTGGTGTGAATTTGCATATCACTGGTCCTGATCTGCATATTTATTTTGTAACTCAGCAGGAACCATGAAGCCGTTAAACCAAAGTTAGATTTTCCTGATTCCCATCCAAAAACATTTTGAAGAAAAGGCTTAGGTTTGAAAACAGGAATAGTGTTTGAAGTTGTATTAATAACCTAGTTCATTTTTCAAGGTTATTTACACATATTCTGTTTTAATTCTTTAAGAATATAAAATTTACCTTTTACCTAAAGGTCTTAATACTCAGTTGAGTAGTTTCATTTTTTTCAATTGGAAGTCATTTTTCTAACTTAAAAACTGTTAAAAGACTCATTCTTTTGAAGACTAATTAATTTATTTACATGTATTAACATAAATTACAGAGTGCAATTTACAGCCTCTTTGTAAACATGGTGTTCTGCAGTTTGGAAGGTTTTATTTTTCTTTCATCCTGGAGGGCTTTTCATAAAAAGCTAGCACATTTAAATTAATGGAGGTGTGGCTTGAGTCGCCTTCACAGATGACTCAATAAGTTTAATATCAAAAGTATTTCTGAATAAATTAGGCCCCCTCTGCAGATTTGTAGAAAATAGTTCTGTAATATCTCTCAACTTCCACTGAGGTTATAATAGTTAATTATTTGTATTGGTTTCAAGAGATCCCTGAGTGCATATTTTAGACTAAAATAAAGGGATTCAATGTCTGGGCTGGGGTTAGGGGGACTCAAAAGACTCTTGAGAGNTAGAAAATAGTTCTGTAATATCTCTCAACTTCCACTGAGGTTATAATAGTTAATTATTTGTATTGGTTTCAAGAGATCCCTGAGTGCATATTTTAGACTAAAATAAAGGGATTCAATGTCTGGGCTGGGGTTAGGGGGACTCAAAAGACTCTTGAGAGTCCCTTGAACTGCAAGGAGATCCAACCAGTCCATTCTGAAGGAGATCGGCCCTGGGATTTCTTTGGAAGGAATGATGCTAAAGCTGAAACTCCAGTACTTTTGGCCACCTCATGAGAAGAGTTGACTCATTGGAAAAGACTTTGATGCTGGGAGGGATTGGGGGCAGGAGGAGAAGGGGACGACCGAGGATGAGATGGTTGGATGGCATTACTGACTCGATGGACATGAGTCTGAGTGAACTCCGGGAGATGGTGATGAACAGGGAGGCCTGGCGTGCTGCGATTCATGGGGTCGCAAAGAGTCGGACACGACTGAGCGACTGAACTGAACTGTGAAATGACAAGACCAGTCCTCCAGAAACAACCAAACTGAACTATCTATTGCGGTTCCAACCCTTGGATTCCCCATTCCCAATCCTTCAGTTCATACCAGTTCAAACACAACGCAGCTGGGCTTTTACAAGTGGAACCAATCTTTCACTGAAACAACAGAAGTTATTAAATTACTGGACAACCTAAAGATTAAGCAATGGCATTTTTTCCTTCTAAGGAGGAGAGTTCAGTTCAGTAGCTCAGTGTGTACAGCTCTTTGGGACCCCACGGACTGCAGCACACCAGTCTTCCCTGTCCATTACCAACTCCTGGAGCTTACTCAAACTCAAGTCCATTACATCGGTGAGGCCAGCCAACCATCTCATCTTCTGTCATTCCCTCTGTCATCCCCTTCTCCTCCCACCTTCAATCTTTCCCAGCATCAGGGTCTTTTCCAGTGAGTCAGTTCTTCACATCAGGTGGCCAAAGTATTGGAGTTTCAGCTTCAACATCAGTCCTTCCAATGAACACCCAGGACTGGTCTTTAAGATGGACTGGTTGGATCTCCTTGCAGTCCAAGAGATTCTCAAGAGTCTTCTCCAACACCACAGTTCAAAAGCATCAATTCTTCAGTGCTCAGCTTTCTTTATAGTCCAACCCCTAAGAAGTAAGTAAGTAAGTAAGTAAGTAAAGTCACTCAGTCGTGTCCGACTCTTTGTGACTCCGTGGGCTGCAGCCCACCAAGCTCCTCAGCCCATGGGATTCTCCAAGCAAGAATACTGGAGTGGGTTGCCATTTCCAAACTATGCACAAATTCAGAAGAACTGCTGTCCCGAGCTTCCCGGAACCATCGTATACATGTTTATCCTCTAGGGGGCGGTAGTTCCTTGTTTCTGGGGGAAAACAGCCTTCTCTACTCCAGACTTTTGTCTCTTGGAGCTTCCAGGGAAAATTCACTTAGCCATGCCTTAATTCGAAGAGAAAAAAATCACTCCAGCTTTGAAACAGATAAAATTCTAACCTAGAAACCGGAAACATTCATTCCAAAAAACAGAGGCACCAGAGTCCTTCCGTCTGCTCTGACTGCCACAGACTTGACAGATAAGAGTCCACCTGTATTCTCTGGATCATACCTGTGAACATCTGGTGAAAGCCACAAGACAATAATCCACAACAGCAGGAAACAGAAAATGCACTTTTTCACTTCCCGATGCTCCATAGATGTTCTCAGACAGCTGCAGCTTGATGTCCTTGTTTTGAGCCAGTTAGAACAGGTCCCAGAGAGTCGGGAAGCAGCACCCTACTCCCTGGCAGGACCCAGACCCAGAGGGCTGAGGAGCACAGCAGGGGACTCACCCCTCCTTACTTGATCCCTCCGTGGGTGCAGTGGAAGCAGCAACCCCAGACCTGAAGGGACTGGTTAACTGGGATGATGTGTGTCTCCATGGCAACAAGTGTAATCTGGTGACTCACAGCTTTTGTACATGCTGGGGAATCGGGAAGGACTGGGAGTTGAGGGGCCCTCCCAAAACCTTGGTGCTAGAAGACCTGTTTGGGTAGGGATGAGGGAGCTCTGAGAATTATGGCATGGGATAGTCACTGCTGAAATTAAGCTGCTTGGAAAAAAATAAAGGGATTTGGTACTTATTCCAAAAAAAAAGAAAGAAAGAAGGAAGGAAAGGGATCTCAGAGACAGGCAGCTACCCCAAGGAGACCCAAATGGGTTGTCATTGCCTGGGTTCCCTCTGAAAACAGAGCCTGAGACAAGGACTTGCATGGAGAGGGTTTATTTGGGAGGTGATCCCAGGAGACAGGAGTGAGGAACTATTGGAGTAACCAGCCATGCCTGTGTGCTCAAATCCCCTGTTTGAGTCGTTCCCGTAGATGGGAAATTTTTATTGCTAAAATCAACAAAGTCCCAAGCACACTGGGACAAGTTGGTCACTATAGGAAATGGAGAGCCAGCCCCAGAGGAGGGAAACCAGTACGAAGCTGAGCTGATGAGTTGGTTTGATCCCACTGGAACTTTTAAGACCATCTCAGAACTGGGGAGCATTTATGTCCCACTTCTCACCCCTCACTAGGTAAGCACTGCCTCTTGGAGTGTTAATTCCACCCACATTCAGGGATCAGATGCATGAGGGCCTGTGAGTTCCCAAAGGCATTTCCCTGAGCAGAAAGGGAGAGAAATAAAGCGCAGCTGAGGCCCAGCAGGCTGGGTGACGCCCACACAGATCTGGTGGCAGCAGCAATTTGGCTGGAGTCAAAACTGGACTGACAGGGTGTGAGGTGGAGCACAAGAGTCCAATATGTGATGATTAATTTTGCTTCCCTTTGGTTGACTCATTTGAGCTCTGCATGGGGTCACCAAGCCCTGCTCTTAGCTTCTCAGAGTTTATTAATTTAAATGAGATAAAACTCTCATGCTCTTTGTTTAATTAAGAAGTTCTGCAGAGTGGTTTTATTTTACCTCATGTATAATATTAAGGAAGAGGCCATGCCCATGAACCCTTTCTGGTGAAAAAGAGAGAATTCACAGGTAATTGTTGGACCCTCCAAAACAGAGATGACAATTTAAATGTCATCACCAGTATAAAACATTAAGTGAAGTCATTCAGTCGTGTCCAAAATAAAAATTTCTAACTTCACTCAGACTCTTTGTGACCCCATGGACTGTAGCCTACCATGCTCTTCTGTCCATGGGATTTTCCAGGCAAAAGTAGTGGAGTGGATTGCCATTTCCTTCTCCAATAAAGCATTAAGACAACCAATCAAAATCACAGGCTTTTAAAATTCCCTGGCAGTCCAGTGGTTAGGACTCTGCGCCTTCGCAGCTGTGGGCCCAGGATTCAGTCCCTGGTCAGGGAGCTAAGACCCTATGCAAGCTGTGTGGTGAAACAAACAAACAAAAAAAATCACAGACTTTTTAGAGGTTACAGCATGCTTATAAGACATAGTAACAACCTCTGAAGCCCAGATGTCTTGCCAAACGTTTTGGAAATCACAATTACAAGGATGATTTATATGTATTTTTTATTTCCATCATTCTTTTAAACTTTTTATTACCTAAAATTTTCATAATCCCCTTGATATCATCAACAACCATCAACTTTTGGCCATTTTCCATCTCTCTCTCTTAAGAGTGCATGAAGCATCGGGAAACAGAAAAACCACTATGTGATCTTAAACAAATAGAAGCACTATTTGTCTCAGATAACAGAAAGTCCAGAGACAGGTAGTCCAGGCTGCTGTCAAACTGAATGGTGTCCCCCCAAATTCAGGTCCTTCTACTGCTTTGGCCCTTCATCTTTAGAATGTGATTGCAAGATGGCTGCCAAGCCTCCAGAAATCACATTCTTGTTCCAGGAAGTAAAATTGAGGAAGAGCAAGAAGGAGCCTATGATACACCAACTACCTCATATTTCCTTCAGAAACCTTTCCCAGAAGCTGTACTCAGTGTGGTCTCTACTTTCTGCAAGGGAGTATGGGAGGTGAGCAGTCTTAGCTGGAACATAGCCACCCTGAACTAGAACCAGGTCCTATTAGTCAGGAAGAAGGGGCCTCTGTCCTTTTCCCCATGTTTTTCTCTCTGTTTCTAATGCCTTTCCCTCAGCCCTTTGACTACCCAGGTTATTCCTTTATTTAACAAATATTTATTTAATACTCATTCCCTGCCAGTCCTAAGGCCAGGTCCTGGGGCTCTAAAATAGTGTTTGCTCTTGAACAAGCCCTAATGTAATCTATAGCAGAAAGCCAATACATACGATCTAAACTTGCTAAAAGCAGAGTCACACAAACACACACATTAGTTAAAGATAGGAAGGAAGCTCTCAAAAGATAGAAAACCAGAAATGATTCAAAGGGGCTGCCTCCAGAGGTCAGGCTGCAACAGGAAGATGAAGAGCTGGAGACTGCTGATACTGTTATAAGCTCTTTTGTACAGTTAGGCTTTTTATTTTGCTTTTAAACCATGTGCCGACATAACTTTGATAAAATGTAAAAAGCAACTCTGAAAAATAATACCACAGTAGACATCTTTATGCATAAAAAATGGTTGCCATTTTTTGCTTATGTTTTCATGACATATTCTTAGAATTTCTGTGTTAGAGACTGCAGCTATAAATTTGTTTCCAGAAAGTATGAAAGATCATTGGGTTTAAATGGAGTGACATATGTAAGCTACCAAGTGCAGAGCAGGCCCTCAGTACACATTTGTTAGAAACAAATAAATCACCCAGCATTTTGTCTGGATTCCAGCCCTTCCCAACAGCTGCCACAAAGCACAGCCCTCTTGATGATGCTCCTCTGGGTCCTTTGCAAAAACAAATAGTGTGGCAGTGAGTAATCTTGTGCCAATGTCAATTCAGGTCTTTGCCAGTGTGTATTTGGAATGGATTCCTAGAAATGGGTAAACGCATGTGTCATTCTGCTGGGTGTTGCCATCTCCCCTCCAGAGGGGTTGCAGCATTTTCTGCTGCCCCTAGTAATGTGCGAGTGTGTCTTTTCCTCACAGCCTCATCAAGAGAAATTGTTGTCCAACTGTGGGGTTTATTCTCATCTGATGGGTGAAAAAATGGTCACTTGCTGTGGTGTGAATTTGCATTTCTGATACTTAACATTTCTGCCTGGTGCAGCCTGTACTAAATTTCCCTCACCGTCAGGCTGCTTGCCAGGCAGATGACCCAGACCTTTGTCCCTGAGGGATCTGAGCCCTTGGCAGCCTTGCCTTTGTCAGGCCCAGGATGTCTCAGCTGCCCAGGCAGTGTTACTACCGAGCGCTCAAGTCATATGTCCTAGGGAATCTGAGCTCTGAACGCCTTCCTTTCTGCCCCACTAAGCTCCANTGACCCAGACCTTTGTCCCTGAGGGATCTGAGCCCTTGGCAGCCTTGCCTTTGTCAGGCCCAGGATGTCTCAGCTGCCCAGGCAGTGTTACTACCGAGCGCTCAAGTCATATGTCCTAGGGAATCTGAGCTCTGAACGCCTTCCTTTCTGCCCCACTAAGCTCCAGCAACCCTTTCTCTTCATGACAATCAGGGTTGATTACACCCTGCTGCCATCACAAACCCATTTTGCCTTCTGCACCACTGGTATAGAGATCCAAAAGTGATCAGGTGGCAGTGAGAGCCTCAGGCTCCACGGAACCCTCCTGCGCCCTTGTGACGAGCTCACCCCTCCCTGGCAACAAAGTCTTCTTTCCAGCAGATCAGAGTTGTAGGAACACAATACAAAACAATTGCAAGTGAGTCGCTGGAAATGATGGTAAGAGGGGCCTCTTCTTCTACCCTTGGTTTCCTGATAGAGCACCACGTAACAGCCATTGGTTCAGTCCACATTGTACAACCTCCAGGCCAGCACTCGACCCCACATGGAGTCACCCTTAGGCTAGTATCCTCACTAAGACTTTCAAACCAGGTACTTTCAGGATGAACCATTCCTTAGGAGACCCAGTGGATCCCATGGGAATGTGCCCCTTGACACACCTTCTCCATCATAAAATGGGGTGAGACATTAGGTGAGGCGGTTAGGGTGAGGCGGTGAGACAGAATGCTTTGCCAGGAAATCAGGCAGCCCTGTGTTGGCGCTGGCAGAGACTCTGTAGGCTGGGAAGGCAAACCCATACCCACAACTAGTTTAAGTCTCCATGAGGAAGAATCACTCCCCCTCCAGATTAGAAAGGATCTGATGCAATCAGCTTGCTTAAGCTTCTTGAGGGATGGAGCCACATTGGGGACTCTGTGGGTGGCAAGTTAGATAATCGGCAGAGGCAGCAGGTAGAATTGCCTCAGTGAGTGGCAGCCCCATGCTACTGGGCCAGTGCAGAGCCCCCATCCCTGCCATAGTGACTGCTCCACTCAGGGGTCCATTGCTCTAGCACTGGGGCAGCTAAAGGCAGAGGCTGACCACCATCACCAGGGAAGTCATCCTGTCCACTGGGCCACCAAGTGCATCCTATAAGATGCTTCCTAGTGAACTCGGATGTGAGATGTAAACATCTTCATACTGGTGCCCACCCTGTCAGCCCCTCCTCATGCCTTTTCCCTGCTTCTTTCAGGCCCCTGACCAGGCAGCCAGTGATTGATTCACTGCTGCTCAGAAGCATATATCTCCATCTTCGGCCACTTCTCACTCCACCAAATGCTCACAACTGAAATTCCTGCTCAGAGCTCTGCCCACCAGGAGGACTTTCTTCTATACTGCATTTTAAGGCCACCACTGCCTAGAGCTTTAGTGTGACAGCAGTTCACTTGCAGCTCACACTATCCTACCAGTGAGCTGATCCATACATGAAGCAGGCCAAGAAATGTTCTTTCTCCATCATCCGGTCATTGGGAAGTCCTCACAAGACCTTAAGTGTGAGCTGAAGGAGAGGCATCAGTACAACAGAATCCGTGACATGGGCCACTTCTGAGCCACCTGCTTGTGTGACCCATTTGTGCCTGCTGAACTTCCTCAGGCCTGAATGTACCGTTTCCACCATGGGTCCACCATGGTTCACTACGGTGCCTGCCTGACCTTGTTATGACCTGATGGACCTAATAATACCAGGCTCATGATAGGCAGCGCCTGTCTCACAATCATGTGGTGCCTTTCCACTGGTCAGTGTCTACGGAAGCCTAGGAGTTGCTTTTTGAAGGAATAGTTACTTAATGCAAAAGGCGTGGCCTAAAGGACTGTACCATGCATCTCCTATCAGGGCTTGCCAGAGATTCTGCCCAGCATCCCTGTCTCACGGGACATCTCTAACCCTACAGCCAAGTGGCAGAGCAACTTGTCCTGCAGTCTGGTCCTAAGGCAGAGGCCTCTCTTCCTCTGGGCCTCACTTGCAATTTTTAGACCCCTGACTGCTAAATAAATTGGCATAGTATTCTCAATGTAGCATATACTTCCCAAATCCAAAGGACCCATCAAACATGTGTACCTTGCTTGGCAAAGAGGAGCATAAGGTGCAATAACCTGTTCTTTACCTCAGAAGGAATGTGCCAGCATCCCTCAGACCTAGACTCCCTAAAACCTATGTAGCAGGCTCCTAAATCTTTGTAGACTTTATCTCCTTATCCTCTGGCATATATGTGTCTTTTAAAAATGTATTTCTTTATTTGGCTGCACTGGGTCTTAACTGCAGCATGTGGACTCTTAGTTGCCCCATGTGGGGTCTAGTTTCCCAGCCAGGGGTTGAACCCAGGCCCCCTGAATTGGGAGCATGGAGTCTCAGCCAGAGGACCATCAGGGAAGTCCCATGTATGTGCCTTATTAGGATATTCAGAGTAACATCAACACGGTAGACCAAAGTGATGTTCTGCAGAAGGTCAAGTTGATGAGGTCCTTGTAGACTACACTGTGATAGAGAGCAGGAGAGTTACCATCATCTCAAGGCATGACCATGAATATGGCTGTTCTTCCCATATACACCAGAAATGCTCTTGGTTCTCCTTATTAATGGGGATTGCAAAGAGCACATGGACAGATCTAACATGATCTAGCATGATCCAAATGGTTTTCGCAGATACTTAATACAGGCATATTCAATGGGGGCTATAATGGGAGCCATCACCTCTGTATCCTTTAAGTCTTTCCTGGAGACATTAACTTCTGAGCCCAAGTAAATTGCCAACCTACAGATTTAGGAACTAAATAAGCAGTTCTAGTTTTAAGCTACTAAATTTGGGACACGGTTGTCATGTAGCAAAAGCTGTACTGGATATGCAGGCTGGGAATATAAAGAGCGATCTGAAAAGGGCATATAGATTTAGGAGACAGAAGATGGGAACCGAAGTCAAGGCAGTAGGTGAGACTATCCTGAGAAGTCATGTAGAGTAAGAACAGCTTGAGACCCCCAGAGTCAACATTACCAAACTAACTTCAGTGATTCCTACCTCAGAAAATGGCACCTTCGTGATCTCCCTGGTGGTCCAGTTGCCAAGACTCCAAGCTCCCGACACAAGGGGCTTGGGTTCAATGCCTGCTTGGCGAACTAAGATCCCACAGGCCCTGAGTTCAAATGTCACAACTAAAGATCCCATATGCCGCAACTAAGATCTGGTGCAGCCAAATAAATAAATATAAATAAATATTTTTTTAAAAATAAAAGAAAATAGCACCATATACCCAGGCACCAAGCTGGACGTCATGCCTTTCATGACCTGGCCCCACCAACGTCAACTCTCTCCTGCAGGCACCTTATACTCCAGCAAAACAGACTGCCTGATGCTCTTCACATGTGCTGTGTACGCTTTCCTCCCAACATCGGGTGATTCTGTCCTTGCACTTTCTTCTATCAGGAATATTCTCGCTAGCCTTGTTCTCATGTATTTACCTGCCATTTCACCCTCATAGGTCACAACTTCTGGGCAGCCTTCCCTGACAATCCCTGAGCAGAAGATAGATTCTCCTCATCCCAAATCAAGGAACACACATCAGAGAGATGATTGTTTTATCTCTGCCAGCCCTTCACTTCCTCCCCACCTGCCTCTGTGACCCTGAAGGGCGTGGACTGTGCCTTTTATGTTTATTTATAATCAAGAACAGAGTGTCTCTTTGGGAACAAATAAATCTAAACAGCGTTCTGCTTGGTGTGGGGAGAGTTCAGAATGGCCAGTCTGTGAGAATGACAAGTCTGATGATTTTTTTCCTCTCTTTTTTCTATAGAGTGAATAGCAATCACTGTTTATGGTTAATGTAACACTCATCCTCAAACCACTTTTCCTTTGTCTCATTAACTATAGAGGCTGGAAAAACCTCAATTGTTTTCTCAGGCTCCTTTATATTTAGCATGGCTAATATGGTAAAGTAAAAGTCTGCTAGAGGCTTCTGGGAAAGTTTTTGCTTTTCTGATCAAAAGGACACATGAGCTGGCTTCATTTCTACCACCCATCTTCTTGCTGAGAATATAGTGGTGAAGCCTGAGACTTTGTCAGCCACCTTGCACCATGAGGCAACCAGCCAGCCCATTATGGGGGATGGAGTGAAAAGCCGCCACGAGTCTGAGCTTTTGATGGCATCTTAGAAGCACTGGCCCCAGCCTTGGACTGCCTGCCTCCAGACCTCTCCATACGACAGATAATTAAGTAATCTGATTGCTTAAGACTCGGCTTGTCGGGTGTTCTGTGGCAGAGCAGAAAGCAGTCCTAACTGAGACAGAATACACAGAGCAGCAGGAACTAACTGCCAGAAGAGAGCTCCGAGTCAAGGTGGTACTGGAACCAGTGTTAAAGATAAACCTGTCAACTAAGGAACGCAGAGGGTGGCTGTTTTTCAGTTCAGCTCCTGGTTCTGTGGGGGAGTCTTGGAAACAAGAGATGTAGCCTCTGTTCTTAAAGTGTTTACAGTCAAGTGGGAGGCAGTGATGAAATACCACACTGAACAGCATGCAGTCAAGAGCCAGATCTTTATAAAGCTCAGAGGAGAGGAGGCTTAGTGAAGGCGAAGTGGCTCAGAAGGGGAAGGTTCCTGGAGGCTGAGTGCCTTGAACCTCAGAAGATCAGTGGGATTTGGTGACATCATGAGCCCGTCCGTGACCTGCGCCGCCAGGAGTGAGGATGCTGTAGCAGAAACCTGATGACAAGCCCCCTGCTCCCTGCCCCCCACCCCACCCCCGGCCTTCTGGTTCTCCATACAAGGGGTTTAGGAAGACGCTTTTCTCCCTCTCAGATTTATTTATTTAACATGTATTTATTGAGACTTTGGGCTTCCCTGGTAGCTCAGCTGGTAAAGAATTCACCTGCAAAGCAGAAGACCCTGGTTCGATTCCTGGTTCTGGAAGATCCCCAGAGAAGGAACAGGCTACCTACTGTGGTATTCTTGGGCTACCCCAATAGTCAGTAAAGAATCCACCTGCAATGCGGGAGACCTGGCTTCCATCCTAGGTTGGGAAGATCCCCTGGAGGAGGGCACAGCAACCCACTCCAATATTCTTGCCTGGAGAATCCCCATGGACAGAGGAGCCTGGCAGGCTACAGATCATGGGTCACAAAGAGCTGGACACAACTGAGCTGCTCGGCACACTGAGCCTTTACCATGGATGNAGGGCACAGCAACCCACTCCAATATTCTTGCCTGGAGAATCCCCATGGACAGAGGAGCCTGGCAGGCTACAGATCATGGGTCACAAAGAGCTGGACACAACTGAGCTGCTCGGCACACTGAGCCTTTACCATGGATGAGGAGCAGCCTCAGGTGCTAAGGAATCACCTGTGAGCAGCGCACACAGCACTGGACCCCAGAGAGTTTCTGTTCCAGTGAGGGAGGTGGGTGACAAATAGAAGGAAAACTCAGGGCTGGAGGGGCAGGCTGAACAAACTCATCTCTTTTTTTAGGCTTCTGCCTTTCCAGATTGGTTACACATCTGGTTCCTTGGCCCAAGTGACTCATTTGGCAACCCTGCTTCCTGGAGGAAACACTGGCCAGGGAGGACAGCCTCGTGGGAGCTTCTGTGGGCCTCTGTGCCCACACCTCCCCTGTGTTGCTGCAGCCTGCAAGCCTCTGCCATTCCTTTCTCTCTCTCTTTCTTCTCTTGGCAGAACTATCTTATTTCTTATAAAGACACGCCATGAAGAACAGACCTCGCCATACACTGAAACCTGGAATGGTCCATGCCAAAATGTACAATACCATACATGAAAGTGCAGTTCTTTTCTTCCAGCCAAGCAAATCACTCTGCACCCCGCCGCCACCTCCCTTTCTGGGGTTTTGTTTGTTGGCTTGGTTTTTTGAGCCTGTCCCGTGGCATCTGTTCCCTGCCCCTGCATTGGAAGTGCAGAGTCCCAACCACTGGACTGCCAGGAAAGTCTCATTTTTTGTTTTTGCTTTTTAGTTTTTTGGCCCACCTCCCTTTCTACATCACATGTATATCATGTGCTGGAGCTCAGCTTCATACCCCCTCATTCTTCCTGACAGGCTATGCCATCACCCCGGCCAACACAGTCTGGCCACACCATCTTGCTCCCCAGGGAAAAGCAGTGATCCCTTCCTCAGCCTAAGGGGCCCCTCACTTCCTCCTCTCCCTGGGAAGCCCTCCTACTCCTCTAGAGCTGAGTGATCACACAGTCAATCATCCCAAACTGGGACACAGTGAAGCAAGAAAGAGGGCACCGTGGACAATCACATCAGACAACAGGCAGACCAAGGCCTGTGTGGACCTGTGCAGAGGAGGTCAGATGCTCCAGACAGCCTCTTTGGGAAATGGTGAGGTAAAAGACAAACTGTTCTGTGAAACATCTGGGAGATATCAATAGAGTTTCACAAAAACAAAAAGAAACTAAACATTTCACATTGAAATGATTTTGAGAAACTCTGAGTTAACCCACGATTAGTAGGTAGGAGTATTCTTGCCTGGAGAATTCCATGGTCACAAAGAGTCAGGCATGACTGAGCGACTCACACTTTACACTTACTATATGTATTGGTAAGAACGCAGCATGCCTGTCTTCCAAGCTGATTTGACCATGGAATTCTTGTGCAGAGAGCATCTCATGGAGGTCACATACCTTCAGAAACTTTGTCCTAGGCATATGGAATTGTTCCCAGATTATGTCTTATCTCTGTCCTAGTATTTAGTATTAAGATAGGAAATCACCAGGATAGAGACCGGCTCATTCTCAGGTCTGCCTCTTTCCATCTGGGTAGTATTTTGCACCAGGATCATTTTGGCTGCAAGTAACAGATATCAGTGGACATAGTAGTCTATCACTCTCATAGCAACAACTCCCGAGCTAAGCATTTCCAGCCCAGCAGTGTCCTCAAGGACCCAGGTGTTTTCCACGTCTTCTCCCTGCCATTTCAGCACGTTGCTTATCTCCCCTCGTGGTCACAGGATGGCCACAGCAACCCCAAGCATAGCACATAGAAACAAAGACACCCAGCAAAGAAGGGTGTGTCTTCCCACATATGCCTTTAACATTTGTTCTTAGCAAATAGAAAGTTTTCCAGATGCCCCACCTCTCTCTTCCCCTCCCTCTGCCCGCACCCCTCCCCCACCCCACCCCCACACCTGTAAGAAGTTTCCTTCTCAGGTCTCAGTGGCCAAGGAGGGTGACCAACCAACCCAGTCTGCCCAGGACTGATGTGTTTCCTGGGAATTAGCACTAACAGTACTAAAACCAGGANCTCCCCCACCCCACCCCCACACCTGTAAGAAGTTTCCTTCTCAGGTCTCAGTGGCCAAGGAGGGTGACCAACCAACCCAGTCTGCCCAGGACTGATGTGTTTCCTGGGAATTAGCACTAACAGTACTAAAACCAGGACATTCCAGGGCAACTTGAAGGGAGTTCACACCTGGGTTGAAATGGACCCTATGACTGCCTAAATCAATGATTGGATAGGGGAATGTAACTTACAGGATTAGTCTGGACTAATCAGGATTTACACCCTGAGACAAGAGAGGAAGCCAGCTTTCCTGAGTGTGGAAAGATGAAAGCTACTTCCTTATACTGATAATTCCCTCCTCATGATGCTGTAGGAAGGATCAGACAATGACAGTGCCTTACACAGAGAACCAATAACAGCGTCTTTTCATTAAGCACTTTTTGTATGTCAAACACTGTGCTAAAAGCATTAATGTGTTGTCATCACATCCATACAACTTTCTAGGACATAGGGGCATAAATCCCATTTTACAGAGGTTTCTGAGTCACCAAAGAGTTTAAGTGATTTGCCCAAGGTCATACAAATGACAAAGCTTATAGCCAGGTCTTGAAGCCAAATCTGTCTAACCTGATGGCCATCTTAATCTCTCCACCCCACCGCCTGGTAGAGCTGTGCAACAAATGCTAATTTCCTTCCCTTTAATCTCCAGCACCTGGCACAGGGCCCAGCATACAGCAAGAACATTACATATTTTTTAATAAGTAAATGGTAACAGCTGACATCCCTCAACCACTGAGGTTTACAAAGAACTTTTTCCTGAATTTAGGATTTTCTTCTTCAAATGCAGTCCTCTTGCAGAAATCCTTCTCCCAGCAATTGGCACCACCATCTATCCATTTGCACAACCGGAAGAGTAGAAGTCACCATCAATCCATCTCTCTCCATCCCACACATCATATCCAACCCATCTCCAAGGCTGTCTCTCAGACCTATGCGTTTCTGTCCATCCTCTGTTGGTGTCATGTTCTCACCTGAACTGCTGTCAGAGCTCCCTCACTGCTCTGCACTGAAGCTATCCTCTGGGCGTTTCCCCATGCCGCAGCCAGAGTGGGTGTCTCCATTTTCCACCAGGTCACCTGCCTGCTGGAAACCCTTAATGCCCATTCACTGGGGACAAAGCCCAAACTCCCTGACACAGCATGGCCTCTGCCTGCCTCCCTCACCTGGTCTTACGTATGATCCCCTTCCCTCTCATAAGCCCTCAGCCACCACCTTCACTGGCCTTGTTCAAGTCTCTCCTTCTTGTGTGTTTCCTCTAGCCATGGGATCTCCGCTCACGCTGCTCCCTCCCCTCTGTGGCTACTAAACTGTTATTCACCTGAGGTCTGAGCCCAGCCTCCTTCTTTTTGTTAAGACCCCGCTGACCACCATGACCAGGTCAAACCCCACCCCACCCCTCCCTTCAGAGCAGCATCCACTTTTCCTTAATGGCCTGGTTGACACTCTTACGGGTCTATATTTGCTCGTGAGTTTGTTACAGATCAGGTCCTTGGACCCCTTAATCAGTAGAATTGATGAGAGGCCAGACGAGGAATTCAAGCAAGGTTTGGCTGGGACCTGTGCTGTGGCACAGTGGATCAAAAATAAGTAACAGCTGTTGCTGCTCTCCAGGGAGTGAAGGCCTGTTCCTTAAACGGGGTGAGGGTAGGGGCGGGCTCAGGGGTTGGCCAGAGGACTGACTTTTAGGTGGTCTGCCCACCCCCTTGCTGGTGCTGTGTGCAGGGATCATGGTGTATGTAGTTTCTGCTTTAGCTCCTGGCACCTCCCAGCTGGCAGCTGGTCTGTGGCCTTTTTGTAGCTTGTTGTTCCTAATTGCCTCAACTGCACATGCTCGTAGTTACCTTTAGTCCCTTATATTTGTCTTTGTATCCTGTCGTTCAAGGAGAACTTTATCCAGGTGCAAGCACTCCAGTAAAAGGTCCCAGGCCCCAACCTATCTCAGTTTGATTGACTGCTGCTGCTGCTGCTGCTGCTGCTGCTGTTGCTAAGTCACTTCAGTCGTGTCCGACTCTGTGTGACCCCATAGACGGCAGCCCACCAGGCTCCTCTGTCCCTGGGATTCTCCAGGCAAGAACACTGGAGTGGGTTGCCATTTCCTTCTCCAATGCACAAAAGTGAAAAGTGAAAGTGAAGTCACTGAGTCGTGTCCAACTCTCAGCAGCCCCACAGACTGCAGCCCACCAGGCTCCTCGGTCCATGGGATTTTCCAGGCAAGAGTCCTGGAGTGGGGGGCCATTGCCTTCTCCATTGATTGACTAGCCCTCTACAAGATTGTTGTCTGGTTCTGTTATTCTTTCTGCAGCCTTTCCAATGCCCAGCCAGGGATGGCACATAGTCTGTTTCAACAAATGTGTGCTTGTTTAATTAATTAGTTGATTAATCAACAAATGAATGTTTCACCCACGTTACTGTGAGTTCCCTTAGGGAAGGTCCTTGTCTTAAATTTTCTGTATCCCCTGTCCCCTAGCAGCCAGCACAGGGCTGGGCAAGTATGTACCAAATACTCTGAGCGATGGTGACCACATGGCTTATAGGGACGGGAGGGCTTATCAGAAACAACCATAAGGGAGTGAGGCAAGCAGGACAGGAGAGGAGAAAGAACTGAGGACAGATGTGGCCTAAAGGGGCCCAAGCCTTAGGCTGGTACAGAAGAAAGGGGCTGGAGCATAAATCATGGGCTGTACTGAAGAGCTGTCCCACTTTGAGGCAAGACGGTCAGGCTTTTGTGTGTATGTCCCAGATAGTCTTCAGTGATTTGGTGTCCTGTCAGGTGGCCCCAAGACACAAAAGCTGGAAAATGATGGTCAGCTATGTCCCCTCCTCCCTCCAGTCCACCTGTCCCCTGTGAGCTGAGATACGGCATCCCCTGCTTCATCCATTGTATCTTTTCCCTGGGCTGCCACAACAAAGTGTCATAAACGGGGAGACTTCAAACAACAGAAATGTATTCTCTCATGATTCTAGAAGCTAGAAGTTGGAAAACACAGTGTTGGCAGGACCTTGCTCTCCCGAGAGGCTCTAGGAGTAGACTTTCCTTGTCTCTTTCCTGGCTTCTGTGGTTGCTGGCAATCCTTGACATTGCCTGGCTATGGCAGCATCACTCCAGTCTCTGCCTCTATCTTCACGTGGCCTTTCTCCTGTGTGTCTCTATGTCCGATTTCTTTCTTCTCATAAGAACCTCATCCTAACTTAATCTCATCTGCAAAGGCCCTCTCTCCAAATAAGATCATATTCACAAGTACTGAGGGTTGGGATTTGAATATATATCCGAGGGGGACACAATTCAATATACTAATCCTGAAAGCCACAGTTACATCTTTCAAACTCCTTTTTTTAAATTGGTCTGCGCCAGCACACAGGACCTTAGTTGCAGTATGCAGGATCTAGTTCCCTAACCAAGGATTGAATCTGGGTCCCCTGCATTGGGAGGGTGGAGTCTTAACCACTGGACCACCAGGGAAGTCCCAACTCTTTCAGACTCTTTTGAACCTGCCCTTTCTGGATCTGAGGCTGAAGCCTTCTTCCTGAGACCACTCTCCTGACTGCTCAGTTCAGTTCAGTTGCTCAGTCATGTATGACTCTGCAACCCCACGGACTATGCAGCACGCCAGGCTTCCCTGTCCATTACCAACTCCTGGAGCTTACTCAGACTCGTGTCCATTGAGTTGGTGATACCATCCAATCATCTCATCCTCTGTCATCCCCTTCTTCTTCCGTCTTCGATCTTTCCCAGCATCAGGGTCTTTTCAAACGAGTCAGGTGGCCAAAGTATTGGAGTTTCAGCTTCAGCATCAGTCCTTCCAATGAATATTCAGAACTTATTTCCTTTAGGATTGACTGGTTGGATCTCCTTGCAGTCCAAGGGACTCTCGAGTCTTCTCTAACACCACAGTTCAAAAGCATCAATTCTTTGGCGCTTGGTTTTCTTTATAGTCCAAATCTCACATCCATAGAGGACTACTGGAAAAACCATAGCTTTGACTAGATGGACCTTGGTCAGCAAAGTAATATGTCTGCTTTTTAATATGCTGTCTAGGTTGGTCATAACTTTTCTTCCAAGGAGCAAGGGTCTTTTAATTTCATGGCTGCAGTCACCATCTGCAGTGATACTGGAGACCCCAAAATAAAGTGTGTTACTGTTGCCATTGTTTCCCCATCTATTTGCCATGAAGTGATGGGACCAGATGCCATGATCTTAGTTTTCTGAATGTTGAGTTTTAAGCCAACTTTTTCACTCTCCTCTTTCACTTTCATCAAAAGGTTATTTAGTTCTTTGTTTTCTGCCATAAGGGTGGTATCATCTGCATACCTGAGGTTATTGATATTTCTCCCAGCAATCTTGATTCCAGCTTGTGCTTCATCCAGCCCATCATTTCTCATTATGTACTCTGCATATAAGTACATGTACGTTCTGCATGGCAATATACAGCCTTGACGTACTCCTTTTCCTATCTGGAACCAGTCTGCTGTTCCATGTTCAGTTCTAACTGTTGCTTCTTGACCTGCATACAGATTTCTCAGAAGTCAGGTCAGGTGGTCTGGTATTCCCATCTCTTGAAGAATTTCCCACAGTTTGTGGTGATCCACACAGTCAAAGGCTTTGGTGTAGAAGCAGAAGTAGATTTTTTCTGGAACTCTTGATGATCCAATGGATGTTGGCAATTTGATCTCTGGTTCCTCTGCTTTTCTAAACCAGCTTAAATATCTGGAAGTTCATGGTTCACATGCTATTGAAGCCTGGCTTGGAGAATTTTGAGCATTACTTTGCTAGTATGTGAGATGAGTGCAATTGTACAGTAGTTTGAACATTCTTTGGTATTGTCTTTCTTTGGGATTGGAATGAAAACCAATCTTTTTCAGTCCTGTGGCCACCGCTGAGTTTTCAGATTTGCTGGAATATTGAGTACAGCACTTTCACAGCATCATCTTTGAGGATTTAAAATAGCTCAACTGGAATTCCATCACCTCCACTAGCTTTGTTTGTAGTGATGCTTCCTAAGGCCCACTTGACTTCACATTCCAGGATGTCTGGCTCTAGGTGAGTGATCACATCATCGTGGTTATCTGGGTCATGAAGATCTGTTTTGTATAGTTCTGTGTATTCTTGCCATCTCCTCTTAATATCTTCTGCTTCTGTTAGGTCCATACCATTTCTGTCCTTTATTGAGCCTATCTTTGCATGAAATGTTCCCTTGGTATCTCTAATTTCTTGACGAAATCTCTAGTCTTTCCCATTCTATTGTTTTCCTCTATTTCTTTGCATTGATCACTGAGAAAGGCTTTCTTATCTTTCTTTGCTATTCTGTGGAACTCTGCATTCAAATGGGTATATCTTTCCTTTTCTCCTTTGCCTTTGCAAAGGAGAAAAGCAAAGGTGTATCTTTTCTTTTCTCAGCTATTTGTAAGGCCTTGTCAGACAACCATTTTGCCTTTTTGCATTTCTTTTTCTTGGGGATGATCTTGATCAATACCTCCTGTACAGTGTCACAAACCTCCATCCATAGTTCTTCAGGCACTCTGTCAGATCTAATCCCTTGAATCTATTTGTCACTTCCACTGTATAATCATAAGGGATTTGATTTAGGTCATACCTGAATGGTCTAGTGGTTTTCCCTACTTTCTTCAATTTAAGTCTGAATTTGGCAATAAGGAGTTCATGATCTGAGCCACAGTCAGCTCCTGGTCTTGTTTTTGTTGACTGTATAGAGCTTCTCCATCTTTGGCTGCAAAGAATATAATCAATCTGATTTCGGTGTTGACCATCTGGTGATGTCCATGTGTAGAGTCTTCTCTTGTGTTGCTGGAAGAGGGTGTTTGCTATGACCAGTGCATTTTCTTGGCAAAACTCTATTAGTCTTTGCCCTGCTTCATTCCGCATTCCAAGGCCAAATTTGCCTGTTACTCCAGGTGTTTCTTGACTTCCTACTTTAGCATTCCAGTCCCCTATAATGAAAAGGACATCTTTTTTGGGTGTTAGTTCTAAAAGGTCTTGTAGGTCTTCATAAAACCATTCAACTTCAGCTTCTTCAGCATTACTGGTTGGGGCATAGTCTTGGATAACTGTGATATTGAATGGTTTGCCTTGGAAATGAACAGAGATCATTCTGTCGTTTTTGAGATTGCATCCAAGTGCTGCATTTCGGACTCTTTTGTTGACTATGATGGCTACTCCATTTCGTCTAAGGGATTCTTGCCCACAGTAGTAGATATAATGGTCATCTGAGTCAAATTCACCCATTCCATTCCATTTTAGTTCACTGATTCCTGGAATGTCGATGTTCACTCTTGCCATCTCCTGTTTGACCACTTCCAATTTGCCTTGATTGATGGACCTAACATTCCAGGTTCCTATGCAATATTGCTCTTTACAGCATTGGACTTTACTTCCATCACCAGTCACATCCACAACTGTGTGTTGTTTTTGCTTTGGCTCCGTCTCTTCATTCTTTCTGGAGTTATTTCTCCACTGATCTCCAGTAGCATATTGGCACCTATCACCCTGGGGAGTTCCTCTTTCAGTGTCATACTTTTTGCCTTTTCACACTGTTCATGGGGTTCTCAAGACGAGAATACTGAAGTGATTTGCCATCCCTTTCTCCAGTACAGCACATTTTGTCAGAACTCTCTACCATGACCCATCCATCTTGGGTGGCCCTACACAGCATGTCTTATAGTTTCATTGAGTTAGACAAGCCTATGGTCCATGCGATCAGATTGGTTAGTTTTTTGTGATTGTGGTTTTCATTCTGTCTGCCCTCTGATGGAGAAGGATAAGAGGCATATGGAAGCTTCCTGATGGGAAGCTTCCTGACTGCTCAGCTTTCGTCAAAGATGAATTCATGTGCCTCATTCCCAGAAATGCACCCTGATAGAGCCCTGCAGTCTCACATCTGGCAGCTTTGACAGTGGCCAAAGGCTCTCCTGTCTTCTTTTCTCAGTTAATCCTCACGACAGCCTCAGGAAGGTTTACTCTTCTTCCCATTTTATAAATGAGGTCATTGAGACTCAGGGAAGGTAAGTGCCTCATACAGTCTCACAGGAGGGAACTGACAAAGCAGAGACTTGGTCCAGGTCTGCCTGATACCAGATGCCACGTCCTGTGCTATTGTGCTCTACCCTTGGTGGTACTTCCCTTGCTTTCCTTGGTAGAACATCTGCCAGTCACTGAGAGGGTCTGGGTAAACCCACCCAGCAACTTACAAGAGTTGTTAAGAGATAGAAAATACACAAAACTAGGGGCCTGGCTTTGACTGTTAAGAGGACCTAGGGCTAAGAAGTCACAAGTTTCCCCAAGAGACGAAAACAAAGTACAGTTTGTGGTGACATTTCTTTAGGAGGAAAATTTCCATTGGTGATAGTTTTAAATTGATTTGATGATGATATAATATAAATTCAGTTATTTTTCTCTGTCTGACTTCTGTATGCTTACGCTTAGTGAATACTGTTTTGCGTCCTGGAACCTGCTGTTGTTGTAGAAGTCAGTTTGTTTTGATTGATGTTCAGCGCTGGTCACGCAAGCCTGACTCCACTATGAACATGATTTCCTCTTATGGGAAGTCTGACTGTTTGTCATGCCGCCATGGTTTTACTGAGAAGACTATATTCTTCAGTTGAATGTGGTAACTCTTACATGCCCGTGATCACTACTGAGATACCCCTCAAGATATGCAGGTCAGCCCCAGATCTATTAGAGGATGCAGTCTCTCAGGTTGGATTTTTAATGCCTAACATTTCCTGGGTGGCTCAGTGGTAAAGAATCCACCTGCTAATTGCAGAATGCCTGGATTCTATCCCTGGGTCAGGAAGATCCCCTGGAGTAGGAAATGGTAACTCACTCCAGTATCCTTGCCTGGGAAATTCCATGGACAGAGAAGCCTGGCAGGCTACAGTCCATGGGGTTGCAAAAGAGTCAGACATGACTTACGACTAAACAGCATTTCACTTAAGCCGTCAATAAATTTTGCTGAGTGCCTACTCTCTCTGAGGCTGTGTGTTAGGTACTAGTCACTCCCCTCAGAGAGCTCACTTTTTATTGGGGAAGATGGACGATCACAACCAATGGGATCAGTGCTTCAAGAACCATCGGTTGAGGTTCTTAGTTGTCTATACCATAAACCATACAGGATTAAGCAGAAGAGGAGAATCAGGTTCAGTGCTACACAGCATTAAAAGTCAGTGCCAACGCAGCCAGCCAAAATGCCCATCCACATCAGGGGAATTTTCTAGTGAAAATATCACCATCTTGCCATCTGTTGTTTGGCACCTACATGAGGTGCTAGCTGTTAAAAACTCCTCCACAGATGTGCCTTAAACACCCAGACACCCATATCACAGATGCTTTCCAGGTGATATTAGCTACCTGCATGCAGCCATCAATGCCCGTAATTTCCTTCCACCTCCACATCTCATTGGGAACACCTTCATACAGGACCCAGGTTACAGGTTACAGGTGAGACCCTGTCTCTTATACACATCTAGATGTGTATAAGAGACAGGTCCATATGTAGAGTCTTCTCTTGTGTTGTTAGAAAAGGGTGTTTGCTATGACCAGTGTGTTCTCTTGGCAAAACTCTGTTAGCCTTTGACCTGCTTTGTTTTGTACTCCAAGGCCAAATTTGCCTGTTACTCCAGGTATTTCTTGACTTTCTACTTTTGCATTCCAGTCTCCTATAATGAAAAGGACATCTTTTTTGGGTGTTAGTTCTAGAAGGTCTTGTAGGTCTTCATAGAACTGTTCAACTTCAGCTTCTTCAGTATTACTGGTTGGGGCATAGACTTGGATTACTATGATATTGAATGGTTTGCCTTGGAAATGAACAGAGATCATTCTGTCGTTTTTGAGATTGCATCCAAGTGCTGCATTTCGGACTCTTTTGTTGACTATGATGGCTACTCCATTTCGTCTAAGGGATTCTTGCCCACAGTAGTAGATATAATGGTCATCTGAGTCAAATTCACCCATTCCATTCCATTTTAGTTCACTGATTCCTGGAATGTCGATGTTCACTCTTGCCATCTCCTGTTTGACCACTTCCAATTTGCCTTGATTGATGGACCTAACATTCCAGGTTCCTATGCAATATTGCTCTTTACAGCATTGGACTTTACTTCCATCACCAGTCACATCCACAACTGTGTGTTGTTTTTGCTTTGGCTCCGTCTCTTCATTCTTTCTGGAGTTATTTCTCCACTGATCTCCAGTAGCATATTGGCACCTATCACCCTGGGGAGTTCCTCTTTCAGTGTCATACTTTTTGCCTTTTCACACTGTTCATGGGGTTCTCAAGACGAGAATACTGAAGTGATTTGCCATCCCTTTCTCCAGTACAGCACATTTTGTCAGAACTCTCTACCATGACCCATCCATCTTGGGTGGCCCTACACAGCATGTCTTATAGTTTCATTGAGTTAGACAAGCCTATGGTCCATGCGATCAGATTGGTTAGTTTTTTGTGATTGTGGTTTTCATTCTGTCTGCCCTCTGATGGAGAAGGATAAGAGGCATATGGAAGCTTCCTGATGGGAAGCTTCCTGACTGCTCAGCTTTCGTCAAAGATGAATTCATGTGCCTCATTCCCAGAAATGCACCCTGATAGAGCCCTGCAGTCTCACATCTGGCAGCTTTGACAGTGGCCAAAGGCTCTCCTGTCTTCTTTTCTCAGTTAATCCTCACGACAGCCTCAGGAAGGTTTACTCTTCTTCCCATTTTATAAATGAGGTCATTGAGACTCAGGGAAGGTAAGTGCCTCATACAGTCTCACAGGAGGGAACTGACAAAGCAGAGACTTGGTCCAGGTCTGCCTGATACCAGATGCCACGTCCTGTGCTATTGTGCTCTACCCTTGGTGGTACTTCCCTTGCTTTCCTTGGTAGAACATCTGCCAGTCACTGAGAGGGTCTGGGTAAACCCACCCAGCAACTTACAAGAGTTGTTAAGAGATAGAAAATACACAAAACTAGGGGCCTGGCTTTGACTGTTAAGAGGACCTAGGGCTAAGAAGTCACAAGTTTCCCCAAGAGACGAAAACAAAGTACAGTTTGTGGTGACATTTCTTTAGGAGGAAAATTTCCATTGGTGATAGTTTTAAATTGATTTGATGATGATATAATATAAATTCAGTTATTTTTCTCTGTCTGACTTCTGTATGCTTACGCTTAGTGAATACTGTTTTGCGTCCTGGAACCTGCTGTTGTTGTAGAAGTCAGTTTGTTTTGATTGATGTTCAGCGCTGGTCACGCAAGCCTGACTCCACTATGAACATGATTTCCTCTTATGGGAAGTCTGACTGTTTGTCATGCCGCCATGGTTTTACTGAGAAGACTATATTCTTCAGTTGAATGTGGTAACTCTTACATGCCCGTGATCACTACTGAGATACCCCTCAAGATATGCAGGTCAGCCCCAGATCTATTAGAGGATGCAGTCTCTCAGGTTGGATTTTTAATGCCTAACATTTCCTGGGTGGCTCAGTGGTAAAGAATCCACCTGCTAATTGCAGAATGCCTGGATTCTATCCCTGGGTCAGGAAGATCCCCTGGAGTAGGAAATGGTAACTCACTCCAGTATCCTTGCCTGGGAAATTCCATGGACAGAGAAGCCTGGCAGGCTACAGTCCATGGGGTTGCAAAAGAGTCAGACATGACTTACGACTAAACAGCATTTCACTTAAGCCGTCAATAAATTTTGCTGAGTGCCTACTCTCTCTGAGGCTGTGTGTTAGGTACTAGTCACTCCCCTCAGAGAGCTCACTTTTTATTGGGGAAGATGGACGATCACAACCAATGGGATCAGTGCTTCAAGAACCATCGGTTGAGGTTCTTAGTTGTCTATACCATAAACCATACAGGATTAAGCAGAAGAGGAGAATCAGGTTCAGTGCTACACAGCATTAAAAGTCAGTGCCAACGCAGCCAGCCAAAATGCCCATCCACATCAGGGGAATTTTCTAGTGAAAATATCACCATCTTGCCATCTGTTGTTTGGCACCTACATGAGGTGCTAGCTGTTAAAAACTCCTCCACAGATGTGCCTTAAACACCCAGACACCCATATCACAGATGCTTTCCAGGTGATATTAGCTACCTGCATGCAGCCATCAATGCCCGTAATTTCCTTCCACCTCCACATCTCATTGGGAACACCTTCATACAGGACCCAGGTTACAGGTTACAGGTGAGACCTATGTGGAGTGTGGGAAATGTTACTTTAGTTTTCCAGTCTCTATAACACAGGAAAGCTATCTAGAAGGGATTGGGCAATTGGATGTTTATATTCAGGGAAGATATATGAACCAGTGAGCTGGGTCAGCACACACAGGCTTTGCCCAAGTGCAGATGAGCCGGTAGACACAGATACAAGAGTGAAGGTTGCTCCCTGAAGCTCCCCTACCTTCTCATACACGTGCACTTGAAGCCTAATAGTCAAAGCAAGGAGTAAGAAGCCTTCCAGGGCAGGGGAACCCTGGCTGCCCACTGGTCCTTCTTTATTCTGTCGGGCTAGAACTCATCTGTTAGGATTATACTTACTATCATGGAGGGACTTCCTTCAGTGGTAAATCCAAACTCCTATTCTGATTTGCAGAAGTCCTAACCAATGAGATACTAAACTGCTCTGTATTAAAATGTCAGTATTGGGACATCTGGTGGTCCAGTGGTGAAGACTCCACAGTTCCAATGTAGGGGGCACGGGTTCCATCCCTGGTCGGGGATCTAGATCCCACATGCTGAGTGGCACTGCCAAAAAAATTTTTTTTAATGTGCTGACTGAGAGGCAAAATTTAGAGAGAAAAAGAAGTTTTTCCTTCTCATCAGTCACCAGACAAATGGTGGAAAATCTTGATTCCAGGTAGGGATGTTGGTCGGGACAGATCCTTGGTTACAGATCAGGAGCTAAGGAGAGACCACCACTTCTCTCCTGATGAGGAGTGTGAATTTGAAGCCGGACAGAATCTAGTGATTGATTAAAAATATTTTCCCCACCGCTGCATCATTCTTTCTTTTTATTCCAGGATTCTAGCAAAATTTTCTAGATCGTTCTTAGCATGCATTGAATTATGAGAAATGACTTATCTACACTTGATGAGGATTGAACTGAAGAAAGGAAAAATCATCATGGATTCAAGACATATTATGAATCTCAAGTAGACTAAATATAAAGAAAACCATACCTAAGCACATTGCAGTAAAACTGCTGAAAACCAAAAACAAAAATAAAATCTAAAAAGCAGCCAGAGAAAGAGATGCATTACTTTCAAAGACACAATAAGACTGATGGCTGATTTGTCAGCTGTAACATTGTCAGAAATAACGAAAGCCAGAAAGAGAACAGAATATTATCTTCAAAGTGCTAGAAGAAAATATTACCTAACCTAGAATTCAATATCTTCAAAAACATCCTTGAAGGGAATTCCCTGGCTATCTAGTGGTTAGAACTCCACATGTTCACTGCTGAGGGTGTGGATTCAATCCCTGGTCAGAGAACTACAATCCCACCAACTGCACAACAAGGCCAAGAAAGAAAGGAAGAAAAAAAAAACCTCCAAGAATAAGGGGGAAAATTAAAAGGAAAAATGAAGACATTGTTAAGCTAATGAAAACCAGGAGAATTCATCTCAGCAGACCTACTCTAAAGGAAATAGAATGTTTTCACATAGAAAGGAATGGTCTCAGTTGTGAGCTAGAAGCTATATATCAACAATAGAGGTAGATGAAGATATTCATACAATGGAATATTCAATATATACACATATACAAGAATAGTCATGGGATTCCTTTTTCCTTTTTAATTCTTTATTTTGTCTGCACGGGGTCTTCCTTGCTCTGGGCAGGCTTTCTCTAGTCACAGTGGGCAGGCTTCTCACTGCAGTGGCTTCTCCCGCTGTGGAGGACAGGCTTTAGGGCTTGCCGGCTCGGGCGTTGTGGCTCTCGGGCCCTAGAGCCTGGCCTCGGTAGCTGCAGCACGTGGGCTCAGTTGCCCTGCCGCATGTTGAATCTTCCTGGACCAGGGATTAACCCTGTCTCCTCGTCATTGGCAGGCAGATTCTTAACCACTGAACCACCAGGGAAGTCCAGGATTAGTGTTTCTAATTGCCAAGACATTCATATCCAAATGTCTGTCAAGGGACTTCCCTGGTGGTCCAGTGGTTAATACTCAGAGCTTCCAATACAGGGGGCCCGGGTTTGATCCTTGGGCAGGAAACTAAGATTCCACATACCATGTGGTACTGCCAATAATAATAATGATGTCTGTCAATATTCCTACATGGTGTACTACAGTGCAATGAAAGTTATAAAACAGACTTACACTCTCATCAAAGATGGACTAATAAAGACTAGATTTAGCTTCCTGCCTGAAATAGCAACAAAACTGGACAAAATGTATGAAGGAAAGGTTTTCAAGGCATTGGTTATCAGATAATGATTGGGATCCTAAGGGGCAGAAGACACATATAAACACTACCACTGCCCACACTGCCTGGAGAGGCCACCATGAGGCAGGATGAACCCTGGAAGTCCCCTTACGTTAAGGAGATGGAGCTGTGAGTCTGACGAGGCTGGCTGGCAAGAGTTTACAGGGTGGAGTACCAGAGATGAAAGAGATGCAGAGAGAGAATTCTAGAGACTTTCAGAGGGCCTCCCTCGTTGCTCAGCTGAGTTTTGATTAGTGCATGCGCTGGAATCCGGACGGCCGCTATCTACCGATCAACACTCCTGTTTTGAGCTCAGTCCCTCAGTCATGTCCGGCTCTTTGTGGCCCCATGGACTGTAGCCAGCCAGGCTCCTCTGTCCATGGAATTCCCCAGGCAAGGATACCTTGCTGCTGCTGCTAACTCGCTTCAGTCGTGTCCGACTCTGTGCGACCCCATAGATGGCAGCCCACCAGGCCCCTCCGTCCCTGGGTTCTCCAGGCAAGAACACTGGAGTGGGTTGCCATTTCCTTTTCCAATGCATGAAAGTGAAAAATGAAAGTGAAGTCGCTCAGTCGTGTCTCACTCTTAGCGACCCCATGGACTGCAGCCCACCAGGCTCCTCCATCCATGGGATTTTCCAGGCAAGAGTACTGGAGTGGGTTGCCATACCTTAGTGGGTTGCTATTTCCTAATTCAGGGGTCTTCCCAACCCAGGGAGGGAACCCACATCTCTTGAGCCTTCTGCATTGACAGGCAGATTCTTTACCACTGTGCCACCTGGGATGCCTACACTGAGGAGGGATGTGGGAAACCAAAGCTGAGGCACATCCGTTCCTGCCCTTACCAGGCTTCCTATCTAACTGAGGAGAGAGACCACATGCACCCAGCAGGCACACACCACCCGGGAAGTCTCAGCTGAGAGCCAGAGGAATGGTTCAGGCGGCAGATGTGAAGAGAAAAGAGGGTCAGCAATTGTAACCCACACCATCCCCTCCACCACCCTGTCCCCAGCACAGGGCCGACGCGGGGGCAGTGATGTGGGAGACAAAGACCAGCTCTCCAGGTCTGGTCTGAAACGTGAGTTCTAGGGACCTGAAGAAGCAAAGACTGCTATCCCTGGGAAAGGTGGTGGGGAGCCCTGGGCCAGGAAGTGGGAGCTGGTGCCCGTCCCTACGCTACCTCTGGGTCTCTGTGTGGACTTAGAGGTCCCTGCCATTTCCTGGTCCCAGCTTCCTCATCTGACCCTGGGGAGCTAAGCTGGTTTTACTCTGAGGGAGGCTCCCATCAGCTGAACTTCTGGCCTCAGTTTCTCTTGTCCACAAAGGGGACAATAATCCTGTCCATCCTTGGGAGAGCCCCTCAGTCAAGAGATTGTTCTTCTCCTCCAGCTACTTTCAAGAGAAGATGAAGCCCCAGATGTTTGTGCAGAAGCGAGGAGACAGGCAATGGTTGACTGTCCAAGGCAATAGGCTTGAAGCAAGTGCTTTCTGCCAACTCAGCACCTCACTTTTACCTCTCCCCAACTCCCACCCCACTGCACCCCAGACTATTTTTTGTTAGTTCCCAGGATTCCATGCTTCCCGCTTCCTCCTCAGTCCTACGGTGTCTCCAGAGATGATTTAGGAATGGAGGGTGGCAGCCATCTTGTCAGGGAGTAGCAACACCTTCTTTCTCGGGTCTACCCCGCCAATCTTCACACTTAAGGGTGTACTTCCCATCTGGTAGGGACCCATCCCAGTACGCCCGCAGAAAACAATCTGGCTGTGCAGATTTCACTCACAAAACATACCCTCCTATACCTCGAAGGCCTCCAGCGAACTCATCACCCCAGTGAGCGCGTGGACAGGAGTGAGGCTAGCCCCCGTCACACACCTGCCACGTGCCTTTCTCAGACCTCCGGGGAGGTGAGGCCAGCGGGGGCTCGGCGCCACCTGGTGGCCACAAGCAGCGCTACACGCCACCAGCCTCTTCACTCCCTTTCTCGTGCCCCACCCGCCCCCGCAACACACAGGCACACAGCGCTGATCCCAAACCCTTCTCAGGGGCTCCAGTCCACTTGCTCACCACTCCTTCCCGCCACAGAGACCCTGCGCTCCTGAATCTCCTTCCTCTATCCCAGAGAAACAGCCGTCAGGCTCACATCCCAATACTTAACCTCCTGGACTTCACCTTTCTAGTCTGCAGAATGAGACAATAGTGTCTACGGCCAGAATCGTGGTTTCCTGTAAAATGAAACCATTAAGTTGGGAGGGCAGGGCAGTTACCAGAAGCCCTGGGGGGGCCTAGGCTTGTATTCTCCAACCAGGTGAGGGCTGCCCGCAGGCTCTGCAGAAGCAGGGTGCTCCTCCCGCCGCTCCTCCGGCCCCCACCCCTGGCAGCCCCAAACAGCTGCCCCGCCCATCTTCCCCGGGGACTCACCTCCTGCCAGAGGCTCCACCCAGCACCTGGTGGCCCGGGAGGGTGGCGCCTGAGCAGCTGCCCAGGGCTGTTCAAGAGCAGGTTGCCAATCCGGCCTCTGCCCCCATCCAAGCGAGCACAAGTTCTGTGAATCCAAAGCGTCTTGAACTCCTCCTCCTTTGCCCAGCCTAGGCCACTTTAGGATATGCTGCTGCTGCTAAGTCGCTTCAGTCGCGTCCGACTCGTGCGACCCCATAGATGGCAGCCCATCAGGATGATCCCCTCCCAACCAGTCTCCTGCAGTCCTTGCTTTGCCTTCTTGCAGGACCTTCTAAAATGCACGCCTGAGCCCCCATTCCCTCGTGCCCACAAAGTCCAGCTGAACTCCTCAGTCTGGCATTCATGGCCTTCCTTGATCTGGGCTTAGCTCTCTCCATTCTTGTGTGTCAGCCACTCTCCTTCTCTGAGCAGCAGCGTTAGTAGGAGCAGTCCCTTCTCCCAGGAGTGCCTTGCCCCCTTTGCCGGTGGGAAAACCCCTGTTCATCTTCCAAACTTTGCTGTGGTTTTCTCAGGCCCTTGCCTAGGGCCATAGGTATCATGGCCTGTGTCTCCCCTGCCAGGCTGTTAGACCCTCCAGACCAGGGTGGAGCATGAATTTAGCTCTGGGCCTCAGCATAGGGTCCTGCAGCGCAGGAGAAGATATCTGTGAGTTGTTTAATTTGGAGGCGAGATGGGATGTGTCACAGCATGGGCCTTGAACAGAATTAAATGTCCATGAGAGAGGGCAGGCACAGGGGGAAGGGGAGGAAGGCTCAGGGGTGGGTACCTAGGTTGTGTTTCCACTTTGCCCAAAGGCCTGTGGAAGAGGACACACACACACATACACACACCCAGGGTCGAGGGTCATAGGCACCTGTGTTAGCCCACACCAACGCTGGTGTCAGCTGGGCACAATTAGAGTAATCCTCTTCTGTCAGCCTGAAGCCAGGAAATGACTCACCCCCACCTGGGGTCCCACTGACTGGCCTGGGATCTGTGCTGTGAGAGGACAGACTGAGGAGGCCCAAAGCAGGGGCTGAGCAGGGGAGGGGCCTGGACCCCACAGCCCCACGGGCAGGCTAGAAGCCCTGGGACCGTTCAGCCCAGAGAAACAAATTCCAAATCAGAATAAACTGCCAGGCATGAGACACAGACAAGCTCTATGGTCCCGGACACTCTAAGGTGTCAACCAGCAAGGCCGACACCCTGAGGCCATTGTGGGCAGACACAGGACCATTGCCTCCCAACCCTCCCCCACCAGGAAAGGAGAGCCTAGTGCCCAGCCCCTTAACATGCCAAGCTTTACTGATCTGGGAGAAATGAAGAGGGAGAGAACAGGAGGTGGGTGTGGGGTCTGGAGACTGCCAATCAGAGCTTCCTCCTGGTCACCAGTCTGGAGTCTGCCCCGCTGTCTGTGAAGAAGCAAACACTCTCACAGCCAGGAAAGCAGGGACTCAACCCCACAGACACAACCCAGGGCTGTATCTGATTCACAGTCAGACTCGGGGCTACCCCTTTGGCTGGATTTACAGGGACACAGACAGGTATCCCTGTGGCTAGGAGAGCATTCAGAGGCTCAGGCCTTGGCTGTAAGGGCATGCATGGCTAAGGTAGACCAGCAGACAGAGGGTCTAGAAGGAGCGCCAGGTCACCTGCTCCAGGCAGCCTCCTTGATTGCTTCAGTCTCTCATTTTTCCATTTCCAGTCCACAAATGACTGCCTCATGCTCAGGCCTCTATATCTGCTGTCTCCACCTCAGTACCCAGTATCTGGCACAGGACTGGTCTGGGGGTACCCCGACAGGTCCAGGACTCCCACAGAAGAGGGGCTAGGCAGCAGGGATGGGAGTTCCAGTAGCCTGGGAGTTCTTAAAGGCATTTGCCTTCCCCGATGCTGTTTCCCCACCACCACCAACCTCAGGCACAAAGTCTGCAGACAGCCCCGTGGCAGAGGGTTGGTAGAAAGAAATAGATTTATTCTCATGTACAAAGCGGTCAGCCCACGGAACCATATACAACAGTTGCACAGAGTCCTAGAAAAAACGCATCTCTCTAAAGGCAACTCAGAATAGGTAAGGCAGGTGGCCCCCCTCCCCCCACCCCACAACACATACAGAACAAAACAGAGAAAGGAGAAGCCAGTGGCCAGGATGACCCCAAGCCCCGGCCCTAGGGTGTATCCCAAGCCCCGGGGCATGGGTGGATATGGCCTTGAAGAGGAGAGAGGCCTTGCCAGGCTGAGGCCAGGTCCCCCTCTGGCTGTAGGAATGGGGAAGGGGCTCCGGCTAAAGGGGTATACTCAGGGGGCCACAGAGGGACTGTCAGCTCTGTGCCCAAGGGGGCCAGGGACCCTCAGTGGCCTCTCCTGGGACTCCACAGAACTATGGGGACTTGGATCTAAAAGGGGTCTTAGAGGATAGATTGTCTCACCCTACTGTTTTGCAGAGAGGGGAAGGGACTTGCCCAGGGTCACACAGCCAGGAGGAAGCATGGCTGACCCATGCTGGGCCTGCCTCCCAGCCCAGGGATCCTTCCTTCTCGCTGTTCTTATCCTGCTGTCTTCCTGAGCCCCCTCTCCGCAGAACACTGCACTGGCCCCCTGGCAGCTTCCTCCTGGGACCCCTGTATCCCCAGGTCCCGGTCCCCACCATAAGTACAAAGGCAGTCCTCAGGGCCACAGGTAGTCCCATGGCTATTTCTAGTCCTCCAGCCAGGCTGATAACTGTCTCTAAGACCCACCCTTTGTCCACTCAGATGTCTCACGTTCTTGCCTGAGGATCCTGGGAGCCAGTGAGGGTGCCCCCAGAGGAAAGGGCACAGATCTGGTAGGACAGGAATGGGGCCCAGAAGAAACCATCCCGCTGCCTCAGAGAAGGAGTGGCCTGAAGGGTGGGGACTTGCCAAGGTGCGGTCAGAGGTGCAGAGCAGGGCCCACTGCTCATTGGTTACCCCTGTGCTCTCAGAGGACAAATGGCAAAGTCTCAGTGAGGCTGGAAGTCTTCCATTATACAGACGAGAAAGCTGAGGCCCGGGAAGGTCAGACCTCACCTGGGGTCACGTGGGACGTCCTGGCCTAGAATCCAGGACCCTTGGCTCTGGTCCCAGGGTGTGCGGCCAGGCCCATGGAGGGTTGTGGGAGGAAGCCTGGGCAAGGAGGGGTCCCAGGAGGACTCACTCAGCATCAAGGCTGCAACAGCCATTGATGGGAGCCCTAGCGCCATCCAGGTCAGGCACCTCATACTCCTCGTCCAGGAAGTCCAACGAGTTGTTGCTCGGGAGGCCTCGAATGGTGAACTTGTGTGACACCTTGGTCCAGTGCTCACGATTAGAGGCTACGCGTTCATACAGCTCGGCCGCCTTGGGGAACAGGTCTTGCAGCAGCCTGGGGGTGGAGAGGGGCAGGTTTAGAGGTCAGAAGGCAGACTGTGAGCAGCAAGAAAGATTAGGGCTGGACCACAGGTAGAACTTCCACAAGAGCATGAGGCATAAGATTGGAAGCTCAAGGAGAGCTTGACCATCTCTTTCTATAAGGGACCAAGGATGAAGCAAACAGCCCATTTAGAGGCAAAGCAAGAGACAGCTGTGCTCAGAGACAAGCAGTGGATGAGGTGGAGCAGGGCCGGCCAGCACAGCGCTTGCGTCTGCTATGATTGCCACAGCCAGCCCCGTCCCATTCCCCTACCATCCCTGGGCAGTGTCCCCAGCAGGCCCCGTGAGCTCACTCACTTGTAGATGGGCATTGCGATGTGCTCCATGAAGCTGATCTGCAGCTCGGGGATGTAGGCCTTCTCACGGTCCATCATCTCCATTGGCCTGTTGCCCATGGCCTTCTCCTGCAGGCATCAAGTTGTCAGGCCTGTCTGACCCTCTCCATGCTCCAGAAACATCTGGATCAGGCTAACCCAGCCCCTCCTGGGCTCAGACTAGGAACCCTCCCCCAACCTGGGCACCCTGAGGTCACACCCCACATACCAAGTCTCCCTGGGAGAAGAACTCTTTGTAGATCAGCTCCTGAAAGGTCAATACTCTCATTACCTCCTGTGAGTGTGATCCACCCGCCCACGCTCCTCCATAGCCCATTCCCAAGGGGGCAAACTGTGGCATTGGGACCTCAGGACCTGTCCTCACCATCCCTGGCCTGGGAGGAGGACGGTGGCTGGGTTCTGGCCCGCCTTCCACCAGCCACTCACTGATTTGCTGGGTGACCCCTCAGTGAGTCCATGCCCCTCTCTGAATCTCTCCACTATCACCTGAGGTGGCCGAGGTTTCCGTCTCCCCCACAGGCTGAGCTCAGCACTTGGAGGGCGTGCAGCCTTCAGGAGCTGCACAGAGCCAGGCTGTGTGTACAGCCTGTGCCTTCCCAAGGAGTGGCACTTACCGCAATCTTCCTCGTGGTCTTCCAGCCCTTGGTCTGGTCGGAGAGGTCACAGGAGGTCATAAGGAGGCAGAGAAGGAGGCTGTGGTGCTGCTTGTTGGTTCGATCATAGCCCACTGTAGGGGAGAGAACGGGGTCAAGGAGAGGGACCCAGCATCCTGGGTCTCTGAGGGCAAGGCCCCAGGGCCCATCACAAAGTGGTGCAGGGAATTCAGCACCCTGGATGGGAGCCAGGGATGCAGAGCTGGGTCTGCCTGATGGGCTGATGTTGGAAAGGATGGGTCTAAACCCTGGGGATGCCCTCCAGGCGAGTCCCCCCCTTGGTGGTCCCTCCCCGATCTCGAGACCCAGGCTAGAGGCAGGCACCTTCGGCCATCTTTTGAAGGTCCTTGAAGATGCGGAGGTGGTGGGCCAGATCTGTGGCCAAGATGATGTCCCGCATCAGATCCAGCATGCGCTGATAATCCTGGGTGGGAGTGGGGGTACAGGGTCAAGGCCCGGACACCCNTGCATGGAAAGTCTGCCACACAGGAGGTGCGGTTCTGTCCCCAGGAAGGGGACCCCAGCAGCTGCCAGATGGGGGCCAGGGCAGCCACTCACTCGAGGTAGTTGGTGAGCTCCAGGTTCTTGTAGAGCAAGTAGCAGAAGTGGGAGACAGAAAAGGCGTGCATCCAGTTGTGGTAGGGGGGATCCCGGTAGCCCTTCTTCACCATCAAACAGAACCTGGGGGTGGGGAGAGGGCAGCACACGGGCCTCAGGCTCTCCTCCTCCTGTCTCTTATACACATCTAGATGTGTATAAGAGACAGCCTCAGGAACCTCCACCCCTCGGATCTACCTCTCCCATCTCAGGCCAGCTTCCAGCTCCCGCTCCCTGCCCCCCACCCCCAGCCCCATCACCTTCCGGGAGAAATGGTCAAAGATGTTGCAGCCGTGGGTGTTGAGGATGGCAATGGCCTGGGCGAAGTGGTGCCTCTGTGGGGAAAGGCGCGGTAGGGGCCCAGCTGGGGTGGGGATGCTCCTCCTCACTGACCCCAAGGGAGGAAGCAAGCCCAGCCCAGCCCTGGCTCCCAAAATGAGCAGAGCAGGCAGAACTGGGGAGTCGGGGCTGAGGGGTCAGTTCCCTTCCTGGGCTCTGTTTCGACCCTCCATGTGACCCTGGGCAAGTCCCTGCCATGTCTGAGCCTCAGGTTCCTCAGCTGTCAGTTGGACGGACACGACAAGGTGAGCTCTGAGGGCCTCTCAGGCTGGAATGATTCTGAAATGATCCCTTGGAGTCTTCGACACTAATTCATGCAAGAAACATTTGTGTGCTGACAGGGAAGGGCAGTGATGAGGCGAGGGCAAGACCCTGTCTTCTGACGCTGAAGGGCCGTCACTCAGAGGAGGAGCCAACTCAGCCCAGGGCGTGGAGGACAGGAGCCAGGCTGCCGCCAGGGCTCCCAGGAGGAAGCAAGCCCCTTGTCTCTGGGGGCGTGCAAGCAGGAGCAGTTCCAGAGGGGTGTTGTTGGGGGCAGGGTGGGGCAAGGTGACCTTGAAAGTTTGGTTCCCACTCATGCCAAGCCCTGTGCCAGACGCAGGGAACTCAGAGATGTCTCCGATTTTGTTTCTGCCTCCAGGAGCTCCCACTGGGGGTGGGCAGACACAAATCAGTCTCAGGCAAAGCTGAGTGTGACGGGACAAGGAGCCCATGCCAGGCTGGGAGTGGAGGGGGTTTCACAGGGTGTCCTTAGACATGCAAAGAGAAACAGGGTAACTACAAGGCCTCCCTGGGCAAACCTGGGCTTGGGCAGAACCTGCAGCCTGACTGGCACCCCCAGCCACAAGGGTACCCTTCAAAGCTCATCGGGAGCAAGAGTCAGACATGCCCCGGGGGCGCTGCAGCTCTCCCAGTCTGGGTAGAAAGCAGGGCTTGGCACGGGGAGGAGCCGAGCCACAGTCTAGCTTTGTATTAATAAGTTATTGGCCTTAAGGGACAATGGGGATGGGGATACTGAGCAGAATGGTGGTACCTCCATGACAGAGCCTTCCGAGCTGTAGAGCGCGGCCAGCACAGATTTCTGGAAAAACCAAAGAAAACGCCATCACTCCTGACATCCAGAGGCATATCAGGCTCAGAACAGCCCAGCTCCTCCCACCTCCTCAGCCCTCCCACGTCTCCCATAGCCTGGGAAAGCCTCCTCCTGTCTCTCAACTGGCTCCTGGTCTCATGAGCTCCCACCACCCCTCAGGCTGGAGGGGTGAGGCTCCCAGACACCCTGGGGAGGGTGCCCACTGTGAGGAGGGCAGGGTCTCACCGAGGCCACCTGGAAGGAGTTGTTTGTGCCTCTGTGGTCCAGGTCGTGACACATGCAGGAAATAAACAAGGCAAAGATCTCCATGTCCCTGGTTGGGAGGAGACAGAGGACACGGCGGTGAGCCACAGCTCCCTCCTCCACAGGAGGGCCGGCTGGAGGAGATGGCCACAAGAAGGGGGACTGCTCCGAAGTCAGTGATTGAGCTCTTGACCGCACATGTCCGGGAATCACCTGCACAGGGGCTCAGGAGCCAGGGTCCCCTTCTTGGAAAGAGGCCTTGTACCCTTCACACTGGGCTGTTAAGAGGATCCTATGAGGCAATGCATGGAAAGTCTGCCACACAGGAGGTGCGGTTCTGTCCCCAGGAAGGGGACCCCAGCAGCTGCCAGATGGGGGCCAGGGCAGCCACTCACTCGAGGTAGTTGGTGAGCTCCAGGTTCTTGTAGAGCAAGTAGCAGAAGTGGGAGACAGAAAAGGCGTGCATCCAGTTGTGGTAGGGGGGATCCCGGTAGCCCTTCTTCACCATCAAACAGAACCTGGGGGTGGGGAGAGGGCAGCACACGGGCCTCAGGCTCTCCTCCTCCAGCAAGCTCTCCAGGCTCTGTCCTGCCCCATTCCTTCCCTTTTCTCAAGGTTCCCAGTGTCTGTGAATTGCCTCTCACTGGTGGATCCTCCCACCCTTACAAGTCTGGGCCTCCCCTAGACATCCTCAGAGGTCCTTCCCAGAGCACAGGGAGCAATGGATGTGAGAGGAGAGGACAGAAAGGGAGGCAGAGACAGGGCTGCCGGTACATGGAGTGGAGGGCTTGGGGTACACACCGGGCCAGTGTCGGGCAGTCAATTTTGTAGTTATTGATGAAATTCATGTCCTGCAGCATGCTCAGGATGGCCTGGACAGAGCAGAAGGAGGGATCAGGGAGACTGTCAGTTTCAAGATGCACCCCACTCCCCTACTTGGCCCTTCTTGAAGCCTCCAAAATGTTGGAGTCTTAGAACTTTTAGATCTAAACTTGAGAACCAAAAAATGGTACAGCCAAGCATTCTTGGAGCCATGAACTTAGAAACAGGAGATCTAAGAACTCTTGGCACCAAGTTCACACAAAGTCTTAGAAAAACCGGGAGGGAGGTGCCAATCCTGAGGCCATCGTTGGTTCCAGTCCAGCCCCTGGGCAGGCCCCGTGGCCCATGCTGGCAGACCAAGACATGGGGAACACCTGGCTGAACTATGCTCTCCGCTGGGCTGAGTCTTGCTGCCAGCTTTGGGGCTGAACCAGAAATTGCTTTGCAGAGAGGCTGCCCCGAAGGAGAGCAGGACAGCAAAAGGCCAGGCACTGCTCTTATCTTCAAGAGAGGGGGATCAGAAAGCCCAGCCTGATCCTGGGCACCAGAGGATTCATGGAGCTAGGGGAGGAACAGAGGGCCTACAGGGGACCCTGGGGCCCTAAGAAAGAGGACAGAAGCTCTGTGCAGGGCTCACCTTCATGTGGTACATCATCATCTCATTGGCCAGGTGGCTGCGATACTGCGCCTCATTCACTTTCTTGTATAGGAGAGACTTGTGGGGGAGAGAGGGAAAGATAGGGCTCAAGCAAGGTGGCTGTGAAATACCCAGGACCGGGACAAAGGGATCAGATAGAACCTCCCCCAACTCCTGTCCCATGCTGGGCCCAGTCTGAGCCTTCAAGCTCCAGCCCAGAGTAGTGAGCCCTCCCCAACTTTCATCCAGACCTGCCCTCGCTCCTCCACCCCAGGGCCTCTTAGCATTTGATCTAGCACTTTGCATGCTCTCCTGAGCCTGCCCCAGCTTCAGTGATGGAGCCTGGGGCTCTTAATGGAGAAAGAGAAGCAAGGAAATGGGGATAGCATTAGGGACCTAAGGGTTGGATTCCTGGGTCAGAGCTGCCATCTATGGACAATGAGACCCAACATATCCCCACAAGAAGCTAAACAGGGGCTTGAGCTGAGGTTGCTTTCGGAAAAGGGGGAAATAAAACAGGTCTCCCATAGTCCTAGGAGGCTAACTGGGCAGGATTGGAAATAGTATCCCCAATTTTCTGATGGGAAACTGAGGCCAGAAGTGACCAGTAGGTACTGAAGACTGCACAGCAACCCAGCAACAGGGCTCTGAGCCCCAGGGGTGGGCACAAACCCATCTGGACAGAGCAAGGAGAGCCACTGTGGGGAGGAGAACAGAGGGTCCTGCGTGGGCCTGCCCCTGTCCCGCTCACATGGGCAATGCTGATGCCACAGTAGATGGAGAAGGCTGTAGCCAGGTCTTCATCAAACTTGCTGAACCACGGTCCGTTGATCTTGTTCACCAGCTCGGCCACACCGATGACCTCTGGGGACCAAAGAGGAGCTAGGATGAGCCAGTGGACGTGTCCGACGATCTGTCCTCCCAGGGTATCGTCAAGGGACATCACAGGCTTGGGAAACCCCATCCCTTCGGCCCGGGGATGCTAGGGTGGTAGAGACGGCTTGTGGACCTTCTGCTCGGCTCCGCCCCATCCTCTCAGGCCCCGCCCCGGCCCTCTTCCGGAGCCACCACAACCCGCACCCTGGTTCTCGTTCTTGATGGGGAAGCAGAGGATGTTGCGAGTCCGGAAGCCGGTGCTGTCGTCCACGCCTCGGTAGAAAAGCGGATGTGCGTAAGCATCTGGGATGTTCAGGATCTGGCCGGTGGTCGCCACATGACCCGCGATGCCCTGGTCAGCGGGGATGCGGATCTCATAGCTCTGCCAGGGCAGGAATGGAGTTGAGAGGAGGGTTAGTGGCCGGTCACAGAGCGGACGATCAAACGTAGGGCCTGCTCCCCCGCGGACTCCCGGCCCCCAGGACCACGGCCACACCCTCCCTCCACGCAGCCCTGCCTCACCTCATCTTCCACCACGCCCCCATCGAACACCTTGGCCACCAGCTCGTTCTGATCCAGCAGGAACACAGAGCAGCTGTGGAGAGATGGCGCTGGTCCACAGGGCCCGGACACCCCTTTGTGCTGCTACCGCTGCTGCTGCTGCTAAGTCGCTTCAGTCGTGTCTGACTCTGTGCGACCCCATAGATGGCAGCCCACCAGGCTCCGCAGTCCCTGGGATTCTCCAGGCAAGAACACTGGAGTGGGTTGCCATTTCCTTCTCCTCTGTGACCACCTCTCAAATCTCAGGACTTGAGGTGAAGCTTAGATTTCTGAGGCCTGGAGGGAGTGACCTATGGTAAGACTCTCCTCAAGGCTAGCTGACTCCAGACATTAGTTCAGATGGATTTTTTTTTTTTTTTTTGCTAGCACCTACCATGTACCAGACACTGTATTAAGAGCTGAGGACCCACGGCCTGCAAAGCAAGCAGCATGCCTGCTGTCATTGGATGTTACAATCTGGTGAGGGACATAAGCATGAAATAAAAAATCACGCAAGATGTGTGTCCCGCAAGAAGGCAATGGAGGGGACGTCCCTGGTGGTTCAGGTTAAGACAACATGCTTCCAATGTAGGAAGCATGGGTTCAGTCCCTGCTTGAGGAACTAAGATCCCACATGCTGTGCAAGCCAAATAAATTACAACGACAACAGAGGGGGAAAAAAGAGGGGAGGAAAAGAGAGGAGATGACTGAGGGCCAGGGCCTCTCTTTCTCTCCCACTCCTGGGTGGATTCACTCACATCTCAGCATTGCTGAGGTTCCTGGCCTCTGTGATAATCTCCTGGAGCAGCACGGAGACGTCATCTGCAGGAGGGAGAAGCATGGGGGACTGTGGTGAGACAGGCTGGAGTGCTGACAAGCCTGCCTGCCTCCCCTCCTCGAAACACCAGTCCCCCGACTCCCACCCCACAGCCAGGCATGGAGGAGGGCAGTGCACTCACCCAGGTGAGTGAAGAGGTTCTTTGCCACTTGGAGAAGAGCCTGGAATGGAGAAAAAGGAGATCACAGGGACTCAGGTTGCAAGGGTTCACCCTCTTCAGCCTCCTGCCTCCGTCAGCCTGAGGGTCTTCTCATTCTTTCCGTAGGGCTCGTGGGACAGGCCGGAGACTGGGAGAGTCTAACTGTATCATTTGGCTCTAAGCGAAGGAGTGGGAGTTCTAGCCCCAGAGAGGGTGAGCAGGAAACCTGCGCATCACATGTGCAGTCCCCTGGGACTCTAGCCATCCAGACGTTGTTGTGATGCCCAATCTGAACACTAGAGGGCGGTCGCATACTGGGCCTGCAGCCAGAGATGCGGTCCTGAGGAGCTCCCGTTCTCCTCTTTCAGAGACTTCCAGGGGCCTAGGTAGTCTCCCCGCCACTGGCCCCAAAACCCATGGGCTTTTCCCTCGGGGATGACTCTCTGGGGCTGAGAGCTGGGGACTTGGCCCCCGAGAGCGGTCAGGGCAGGCCACGCACCTGGCACTCACACTTGAGCTTCTGCTCCTTCTGGAAGGCCAGGGTGCTGGTGAGCACGGTGCTGCTGTAGTGGAAGCAGTGCTGGATCACGCGCTCGTCCTGGTCTGTGAACCTGCCGGGCGGGGTGGCGGGGTCACCGCAGAGCGCAGGCCACAAACTTCTCTCCCCACGCCGCCTCGCCTCCGCTCCTCCAGGAGGCCCACCCAGAAACCCACCAGCTCGCCTCACCCTCTGCTGGGGCCGCTCACCACCCAGCGGCTTGGGCCAGCTTCCGCCTCAGACTGGGGGGCTTCTGAGGAGTGGGCTCTAATCCTCCTCTGCCCAAAATGTTTTCCTCCTCAGACTATTGCTTCTCAAAGCCAGAGACTTCTCAAAGACTCCCTCCTCTGACTTCAGATTTACCCAGACTGAGGCTGAGTCTTTCCCCTCAGACTGGAGACCCACCCACCCGCGGGTTATGTGTTCTCCTGCCCCTCTCCTTCAGCCTCAGGGAGGGGCGATGGCACTGCCCTGTCTCATCCAGCTCCTACACTGTCCTCCCTTCCCTGGAAACTGCAGGCCCCGATTTGGTGCCTCCACAAGTCCTGAGGTGGTTGTGGGCAGGGAAGTGCCCATATCATATTCACGGAGCTGGCGGGAATCTGACAAGACTGGCCTGAAATCCTGAGGAAGTCATTCAATCCGGCCACCCAATGATTTGTCACCAGGTAGCTTTGTGGGACCTGGGCTGTGGACGTGGGTAAGCCTCTCTGCATGGGGATCATGGGGAGGTGGAGTATTCCTCAGAGACTCTGACCATTCCTCAGCCCCCAGATTTCCCTGCCAAGAGCCCTCCCCATTTGGGGGCTACCTGCAGCGCTCCTCTCTGCTGAGGTATCCCCCACTCTTGCTTGCCATCCAGTGATTCGGGTCTAGACCCCAATCCCCACCGTGCTGTGTCTGTCTCCCCACCTTCCTTCTCACTGCATTTGAGGCCCCTTCATTTGGTCCTGCCCACCTCTCTCCCCTATTCTATGGGCGTGTCAGCCTCAGCCACAGTAAGGTGCTCATCATTCTGAGAAAACCTCAGGCTCTTTCACACCTTCATGCTTTTTCTCACACTGTTCGCTCTGCCTAGAATACCTTTCCCACCATCCCCACTCTGTGACCTAAAAATAAACATCGAGTCTGGAAGCCAGTCTTGAACTCTGACTGTTATCACCCACTGTCCAACCTGGTACAGGGGAGATGTTTGCAAAGTGTTTGCTAAAGTCTTAAATGTGCCTCTTGCCCTGCCACCAGCCTCATCGCACTCCCAGATGAAGGATGTCTCAGGGTCCCAGGCTGCTTCTCTTCAGCGCCTGCTCTGAGCTGAGCCCCACCTTGGCTCGTGCAATTATCCAGCACTTACTCCCTGAAAGATGTGGGACCTCGAGATGACCTTGTCTCTGTCCTGAGCCTCAAGGCTGTCACCCAGTCCCCATCTCATTTCCCTTCTGATATTCCCTCTCCTCCAAATCCAAGACCATCTCAGAACCCAGGCCGGCAGCCAGAGGCCACAACCCTTGCTGGACTTCCCACTCTGCGCTCTCCCTCCCCAAAGGCCATCCAGCCAGCACAGGGTCAGACACAATAGGTATTCAATGTGTGCTTACTGAATGGCACAAATACTCCCACACCAGGATGCTCACCAGTTCCCCATGACACAGACCCCCATCCTCCCCACCTCAATTAGTCCTGCCTTGTTCCTGTCTTCATTTCCCCAGGCCTCCATGCTGGCAGGTCCTGCTACTCAGACCTGACTCCCAGATCTCTGCTCCACCCCTGCAGACACTGTCCCAGTCCAAACATCTCTAGTCTCCACTTCCTGCAGGAGCTCTGAGGCCTCAAACCCAGCTTGCCAATTTGGGCCCCAGGGACCAAGCATCTATGCATCCTGGAATCAGAATGCAACCCCTCATCTGCCCACTACTCCCTACTGCTAGGCGTGCTGGACCAACTGTGACAGCATTCACATCCTGAATATGCCCCCAGGACAGATGTGGCTAATCACAGCACTGTTTCTCACTAAACTAATACAATGCTTCAGGCAGCAATTAATGAGTTGGTGTAGGACATGAAATCTGTGATACCCCAAATCTGACCTCAGTTCTTGAGACATACTTCCTGACTAAGCCTGTGTACCTGACTCTTGTCCTGCCCACCCTTCTGTTTCACATGATTCTTACAGCTGCCCTATCAATGCCTCTGAAGAGTCTCAGCTTAGCCCCGCCCCCATGCCTATTCCATTGAGCCACTCTCCACAACGTCAGTGATGCTCTGTGGGTCCCAGAGAGTTCACCCATCCTAGAGCATATCGCTCCTCCATCAGTTACCAGCAGAAATGCTAATACAGGGATGGCAAGTCAGGGGAAGGCCAGTACCAAAACACGGGTAATCCAAACTGTAGGAAGTGGAAACGAGAAGGGGAACTTGTTTGGACCTCAGCATGATTTTACAAAGCCCAGTGGAGCAGCAATAAGGGTCTACTGCTCCCATAATCTCAATCTCTTGCACAGACAAACCATTCAACCCACCACTGCTAGAGTAGTACCCCCTGCCCAGTACCCTTCCTACACTGTTACCCGAGTCAAGCCCTGGTCAGCCTCTCAGCTCCATCTCCTGACCCACATCCCTCCACCCAGACTCACAAATCTCCTCCGAGCTTGTTGAAGGCGCAGGCCAAGGCCACGACCTGGTCAGTGGCCCGGCTGATGACAGGGACACAGAGCATGGCCTGCACCTCACAGCCCAGCATGCTTTGCAGCTGTTGCACATCCTCCTGCAAGGGAGAAGCAAGAGGAGAGGCAAGTCAGGGCAGGGAAGGAAGAACATGCTTCCCTCCCCCACCCTCCACCACACTCTGCAACAGGAGGGTCTGAAGGGCTCAGGCAGGGTGGGAAATGCTATGACACAGGGTGGGCTAGGAGAAAGTTCCCAGGTCTTGTCTCCCCTATTCCTAGGTTGCCCAGGCCCAGAGAACCTGGCCCTGGGGACTGGGCAGAGGGCTCTCCCCTATCTCCTCCCCTGGTCCAGCCAGGCCATGGCTTACAGAGGTGAGATCTTTCAGCTGGATAGACTTCTTGTCTTCCACCACTTGGCCCAGGCGTCCTGTGGTCAACTGAGGGAGTGAGGAGAGCCAGTCAGGGCCCAACTCTTCCCAAGATCAGGCCATGTCAGACCTCTCCCCTCATCAAGTCTGGAAGTTTCAACTACCTCTTCAGTCAGTCCAAATCGTGGATGGAGTCAACACTGAGGAATCGGGGTGGGGGGTGGGGGAGTAAGCTCTTGACCAGAATCCCCTATGAAGGACTTAAGGGTCTTCCCTAACTAGGACAGAAAAAAAGCAGAATCCAAGGATTCTCACTTATCCTAATGGATTCTAAGAGAGCCAAGCCCAGAGATACTCCAACAGAAGTGACCTGGCCCCAGGTAAACCTTTCTGTAGATTGTGATTTCTCCTAAGGTATCCTGATCATGAGAGGTTGTGATCTCTCATAACGTTTCTAAGTAGATCTGAAGGTCCAGATAATTCCATCAGATTCCAAGAGATTCTAGTAGATTCCAGTCTCACTGGGCAGATTCCAGGAATGCCTGGTCTGCTTTAACCGCTTCTTCAGACCCCAACACAGGGTCAGACGCAGAACTCACCGGAAAGCTGATCTCTTCCTCCAGTACTTTATCTCCAATGACCTGATGGGCAGAACGACGTGGACTGGTTAAAGGACAGACAAGGTTTTTCCTCTCAGAGACCCAGGTCCCTCGCCCTGCGCTACAGTGGCTCAGGGCCCTCACCTTGCAGGAGAGCTGGAGATTGTCCTCGGATACCAGTAGGAGGCAGCAGCGGGATGCCTGGGTCTCCTGTTGCAGCTGAGAGGGAGGGACACAGCGAGGGGCTGACCTCGCATCTGGGAGATCCCCACTCGCCACCCACCCTCTGCCTTTCTGAGGCTCCGCAGGTAGGTAGAGAAGAGAGGAGGGGCAGGACATCTGAACCTGTACTGAGATGGAGGACTCAAGAGGACTTCCGTCCCGGGAGGAACATAGTGGGAGGGGCACAGGGACTCACATATTGGAGGACTTTGAGCTGCAGGGAAGAGGCGTCCAGGTCGTAGAGCTCCCCTGCGATGGCGGGGCAGGAGTCAGACAGAGGGCCCACAGATTTCCCCCAAGGGCGTGCGCCCTCCAATTCCACCACCCACCCAGTTCAGGATCTCCTCTTCAGTGGCCGCCCCAGCCAGCCCCCAGCCGCGCCCCAGCCGCAGGCCCCGCCCACCCACGGCCCTTCCCACCCGTGGCTCCGCCTTCACAGGTTCGCGCCCCACCCCTCCCCGCCGCGGCCAGGTCCTCACCGCAAAGCTCCAGGATCTTTCGGTCTTGGTCTGTGTACGCGACCCCACCCTTCTGGTCTCCCGCCGCCTCCTCCGGAGGATTCTGGGTCGATTCCCGGGCCGCGCTGCATTNCCCGCCCACCCACGGCCCTTCCCACCCGTGGCTCCGCCTTCACAGGTTCGCGCCCCACCCCTCCCCGCCGCGGCCAGGTCCTCACCGCAAAGCTCCAGGATCTTTCGGTCTTGGTCTGTGTACGCGACCCCACCCTTCTGGTCTCCCGCCGCCTCCTCCGGAGGATTCTGGGTCGATTCCCGGGCCGCGCTGCATTCGCGCTGCTGCAAGGCCTGCACCCTTTTCAGGGCCACCAGGGTCTGGGGCGGGCGGAGCGGTCAGCAAGCCACACGCCCCATCTTCATAGCCCTCGCCACCGTGGGACCTCTAGCCTTGGTTTGAGCCGTTCCCTCTGCCTGCGGTGCCATCGCCCCCCACCCCCACACTCCTGTGGGCTCCCTCTTTCCCCGGAGAGTCCCTCGGTCCATGATTAGATAAATACTGGGTTTGTCTCCACCCCTAGCCCCCAGACTCTTCCAAGGCAAGAACAGGGTCAGATTGCTCTGTCTCTAGAACCCATGGGGAGTCGTTGTCGTTGAATTCTTGTTAAAGTCACAAAATCATAATCTCAAGGAAGAGCCTGAGTATCATTATGTATATATTCCTTCTTCAGTTCAGTTGAGTCGCTCAGTCGTGTCCAGCTCTTCCTGACCCCATGGACCACAGCACGCCAGGCCTCCCTGTCCATCACCAACTCCCAGAGTTTACTCAGACTCATGTCCATTGAGTCGGTGATGCCATCCAACCATCTCATCCTCTGTTGTCCCCTTCTCCTCCTGCCTTCAATTGTTCCCAGTATCAGGGTCTTTTCAAATGAGTCAGGTGGCAAAGTATTAGACTTGCCTTATATCACTAGTACCCTAAGTAGGTCAGTGCTATCCTTATCCTGATTCTCAGATGTAAAACTGAGGCTCAGAGAGCTTAAGTGACTTGCTCAAGGTCACACAGCCCAAAAGTGCAGCCCTAGAACCCAGCTCTGTCCATCTCCCTGGCCAGATCATCTTCCCATCAGTTGTGATGAGGGTCTTCAGCAGCCCCCATCCTACCCCAGCCCTACCCCCACTTACATGCTTCTCCACGGCTTGCAGGCTCCACTCCTCATTGTCACTCAGCTGACCACAGTGCACCTGGAGGGAGGGAGAGGGGAACCAGCTGTGACCTCCCCTAGCCTCTTGTCTCTAACAGAGCACCCTCCCTATGCTTGGCACACACCTGTCCCCACCAACACATACACACTCCAGTCTGTGGCCTCAATGATAAGTCCATCCTCTGACCAAGCAGATGGCTGGGAAATCCCCTCCTCCAGGAAGCTTTCAAGGGCTAAACCAAAGAAGTGGAACTTTTCTGATCTCTGACTTTTCAGCCACTGTCCCATCTATAGCACAAACCAGGTGTATAGTGAGGGACGGGGGTGACCTCTCTCAGTCTATGGAGCTTTTCAGGCCCTGATGATAGAATCAGTATTATTAACTTCAACCTCCTAGCTCCATCCTTTCTGAGTTGGGATTTGAGCCAACCCTAAGTCTGGGATAGGGGAAGAAGTCCACCATTTACAATACATCTATTGTGCCTAAAGAACTCGGGAGAATGGATGGATAAATGAAGAAATGAGTGAATGGAGTGACAAGGTACTTTGCCTTGCATGTGATTCTCACCAGCCTGTAAGTCAAGCTTCCATCTTTCAGACGGAAGCCCCAGAAAGGTTGAGTGACTTGCCCCAGGTCACAGAGCAGAAAGTGGCAGAGTTGGGATAGCACTGCACATTCCCTTCCCTTCTCTGCCCACATCTTCCCCTCTCCAGACCCATCTTCATCACCCCACCCCTTTTCCTGTCCCTCTCCAACTTCTCTGTGTCAGCCACCTGGAGTCCCCTCTGCCCATCTTTCATGCTCTGCGAAGTCTCTTTTCCCACCTCTGCTTGAGTGCTTAGTGAAGAAAATGGTGGGGGCAGTGGTTTACACTGCAGGGCCTGACAGCAAAGCTCCCCACCTGCGTCACCAGCTTCCGGGCACCTACTCAGAGCTGCTTACCACCTGTGGGACTTCCCACAGTGCTTGCACTGGGGTCCCCTCCTTCATCCTCACCACCCCCACTCAGCAGCCCCTGCCTGCCTGCCTCTGTTCTAGGTCCCCTGCCAGGAGCAGATGGAGAGGAGGAGACCAGCAGGTTCTCAGGAAGCTCACAGCCTGGCTTGGGGGGATGGAGGAGAGCGATATGATGGAGGGGGGTGTAGAACTTCATACCTGGGGAGGAAGAGGGCATACTGAGTGGGTGGGAACTTAAAGGCTGTGGGAGCTCAGAAGGGGAAGGCACCTGGGGAGCTTCCAAAACTGGCACTGAAGTCTGAGAAGACAAGCAGAGCCCGGAAAGGATGCTGTAGGCAGGAGGCTGTCCTGACAGTGCTGGGTAGTAGGTGGTACGGGGAGCTGAGGACCCAGGCAGGGGTGCCGTCTGTGGTACTCGGGGAGAGCAAGGCTGAGGAATTGGACTTTAGCTTGGTTGTACTGGGGATTCAGGGCAGACTTTAGCATCTGCAGACCATGGTCTACGAGGTAGGGAGAACTGGACGGAGCAAGACTGGAGGCAGGAAGACCTGGAAGAGGCCTGGGCCACCAAGGATGGTGTGGAAGGTTAGGCTCCTGATGAGGCTCCTTCTATGATTCCCATAAGACAGGTTGTTGAAAGGGGCTGGGAGCATGGTTCATTTGCTTATGGTTTACAGAAACAGGTTGGCGTTTTACTATTAGTAGATGGGGGAGGATATCCTTCTTGTTCCTGTCACCTGGACTCATGTCTCAGACAAAGGGAAGGTTGGGACCCCTCTAGGGCTCTGGGGTTGGCAAAACAGCCTGGTCCCAGGACAAAGCTGGGAGGGTGAACGAGCCTCAGAGGGCTGGAGGGAAGGAAGGAATCATGGAGTCCTCTCCACCTGCTGGGCTTGCCCCTCCCTCCCTGCATGCCTCCTCGGCTGCCTCAGCCCATCCCAGCAAGCACGTGCACAAACACAGAGCACACTTTCATGGAGACCCTCAGTGCCCTCCAACACACACACACACACACACACACACACACACACACACACACACACTCACTGTCCCATGGAGATGTCAGGCATGTGCATACCTGCACACACACACACAGTGCAGTCAAAGACATCCAGACACTCACAGTGACTACCATCCACACGTGCACATTCATATCTGTACACAGGATACTTGAGTTCACATACTGGAAAGCCATGCACATGCTTCTGCCCATCCCTGCCCCCTCACGATAAGCAAACATAATCAGCAGTGCATACACACACACACACACACACACACACACACACACACACACTGCTCCTTGTCCACCAACATAATGCACAATTGTACCTACTCTTGATAACTAGGGGGGCAGGTCTACGACCCAGTGGGAGCTCTCAGGAGTGGGGACCAGGGCGGCAGAGAAGGTTGAAAGCCTAGCAAAGGCCCACCCCCTCACCAAGTTCAACAGAGCTAAAGGACACCCCTTCCCCCAAGTAAGGAACTGGTACCGCTGGCACAGCTCAGGGAAAGAGTGGGCACAAATCACACATCAAATGCCAGAGACCAAAGACTCCCTGCTCCTCAATGGGACTTATTATCCCAGAATCGAAGAGCAGAGCCAAAGACTCTGCAAAGAATCTGCAATCAAGTCACCCGAGCTGCGAGCTGCAGGAGCCCAGAGCTCTGCACAGGACGGCATGTCCCTCAGAGAGCCCTCTGCTGACCCCCTCTCTATCAGGCCCCAGGATTGCTTGCACGGCTCCCAGGTTTCCTTGCTGTCACTTGCCACTATTTGCAGTTCTCTCTTTGGTTTGCTCGCTTGTTTAATGTCCAGTGCCCTCACCCCTCCAGACTGCATGGTCTGTGAAGGCAGGGCCCGTCTGGTCTGTCTCGGTCACTGCTGCTATGTTCGCATTGCACAGTGCCTGGCAGTGCTCAAGAAATATGCCTTCAACTGATGGATGGGAGAGTGGATGGATGGGGGCATGATGAATACAAGAGCAGAGACCCAGAGAGGGGAATGGGGCTTGTTAAGGAAGGAGCTGGTGAGTCAGCCCTCCCAAGTGATCTGCCCTGGCTACTCCCTTTACCCTCTAGAACCTTAGTCCTTGAGATCTGGCAGCAGCAGGGAGGTCTGGGGATGCCTATGCTGCCTCTCAGAGGATGTGAGACCCTGTGGCCCTAGGAGCATAGGGCAGGGAAGGGCATGGGGCAGCCAGACAGGATCAGCCAGACAGGATGTCAGACCTGTATGCTCTGGGGACGGGGGTCCCAGAGAAGAACATTTCCACTCAGACACGACTGAAGTGACTTAGCAGCAGCAGCAGGAAGGGCCAGGCTTGGAGGAGAGGAAGACTGCAAATAATCCAAATACTTTTCAAGAGCTCCTCACTGCCCAGGGTGTTTGAAGAGGTGAGTGGACAGTAGTCAGGAACTCCTGGCAGCCACAGGTAGCATCTTGCTCACCAGCACGCACCCCGCTCCTCAGCCTTGCTGAATCACACTCTTCCCCTCCACACTCCACCACCCTGACTCGGCTCATGCTGGTCCTAGAATATCCTATCCCTTCTCTGCCTGATCTCCCCCTCCCCACGTCCCAAAGTCCCACTCAAATACTGTCTCCACTGTGAGGCACCCCTTGGCGCTCCAGCATTATTTCATTTGGCCAGTGGTGGTCTGAGGGTGGCCCTGCCTTCCCCGGGACTGAGCTTCTAGAAGGCAGGAATGCGTTCGCCTCCTCTCTCTGCCTCAGCACCTGTCCTGGGGCAGGCAGGGCCCAGAGCAGAGTTTTGCTTGGGTGCCATAAATTTAAGTGATCTGACCAATCCGCGTTGCCAACACACAGAGCCTTTCCTACCCCTAGGAGAGGACTGAAGCCTGAACTCCTGGTCAGACATGAGCCACGGTGAACAGCGGTCACAGCAATCATCCTTCTTCCCGTCCACAAGACAACAACCTTCCAAGCATCTTGCCATTGTAGGAGCTGCTTCCTTACTGGCCCCGCCGTCACAGCCCCTGACACAGGAAGTCCTTCTAGGAACTTGGCACCCCAGACCCCTTTCCCTCAACAGAGGTGGGCGACCAAGCCATCGCCCCCCACGCTCCACCTCTACACAGTGTGCCTAACCCAGGTCCTCCTCCAAGCGACCAGCTCTGGGACAGATGGGGACCAGAGGAGGAAGGCAAGCGGCGCTGAGAGCTGGGTGCCAACGGCAGATCCGCTCCCTGCGGGAACAGGAGCTGGGGGTGGCGGAGCAGCTTGCGGGAGAAACCAAGGGGGCCGCCTCCCCCTCCACCAGGCAGATGGGGCTCCGAGGAGACCAAGCCAAGTGTCCCTTCCTTCCTCTCCTCTCCCCGTGGCCGCCCACCGCGCCCACCGCCCTCCCCCGCCGGCAGCTCGGCAAAGGTCAGGCGCCTCGGAAACCTTTAATTTCATTTTAATGAGCTCAGGAGGAGTCCCCGGGCGGGCGCTTCGAGACCAGCTCATTTATCTGTCCGCGCCCTTTACCGAGGCGGTGGTCCCCTCCGCGGAAGTCGACCCCTAATAACGGCGATTTGAGGGCTAACCCTTCGGCTCTTAGGACTGGACACAGATTTTGAGGGTGCACTTCCCCACGGACCCTCAAAACCGGTGTCCAGTCCTAAGAGATTGGAGGAAACACAGAGCCCGGACCCCGCAAAGCTCACCCAACCCCACAGGGGGAGCCGAAAGCGGGGAGCTCCGCGAGGGGGCAGCAGAGAGCAGGAGGGGCCCTGGCTCTGGGTGCCAGCCCAACTCCCTCCACCCAGCAGCGTCCCTCCTTCCAGCTGAGGCCCCCTCCCTCCAGTCACCCGCCCCAGGAAGCCCGCCCTATCGCTTGGCATCTGTCCCAGCCTCGGATGTGGGTCTGGCTGGGACTGGATGCCTTCCCAGGCAGCCCTGCTCCGGGGGCCTCCTCTCCTCAAGCCTCCCAGCTCCAGTCGCCCCCATCTCTGACTGGCTTTCCCACATTTCTCGGGCCGGTGGGTGGTATCTGCACATCCCTCCTCAGTGTCACTCGGTCCTTTCCCACTTGGCTGCATGCATGGCCTCTTGGAACAGTGCCCCCAACCCATCTTGAAGAATGTCTTGGTCAGGGCTGTGTCAAGGCTCCACCAGGTAAGAGTCCAGATGGGGCTCGCACATCCCTCCACAAGTTGCTGATGGGCAGGCAGCTTCATCCTGCCCATTCAAGGTGGGGCAGAGGGCTCCTCCCAGACTCCTTCCAGACTCCTCCCAGACCCGCATTTCCCCCATCTCCACCCCAACTTGCTGTTCAACACACATACACACACACACACACACACACACACACACCAGTGGAACTCTGTCCAGTGCACACTCCCCTGCTCCCTCCCCTATTCTCTTCCCCATCCCATCCACAACTGCTCTTACCAAGATGACAGCTGCCACAGCCCCGGCCTCCTTGTCCACCAGCGGTATGACCAGCACTGAGGGGGAGAGGGCAATGAGGTGGTCCCGTGGGGCCAGTGAGGCTCAGAGGTACTGAGCCAGGACCCAGGGAGGGAGACAAAGACACAGACAGGGAGAGACTGGGACAGAGACACAGAGTGACCCAGAGACCCGGAGAGACAGAAAGATGGGTCCTGAGGCAGTGACAAAAATGACCGCAGCGACGACCCCTGCACAGAAGGAAGCCCCGCTCTCGGCAACTTTCTCATGATCCTCCCAGCAACCCTGGGATGGAGGGAGGCAGGTTAAGGCTGAGCACCCCTATTTTACAGATTGGGAAACTGAGGTCCAGAAAGGGGAAGTGACTTGCCCAAGATCACACAGCAAGTCAGGTCTCCTGACTCCCAGTCTTGTGCACTTTCCACATCGAGACAGAGGACAGAGACCTAGAGAGACTGAGACACGAAGCAGAGAGACATGCGGACAGGGGGCATGGAGAGGAAAAGAAAGATAACAGAGAGTGACAGAGAGCGTGACAACTACAGCCCATCTAACCACCAGCACAAGCAACACCCCCTCAAGGTAGGTTCTGTTGTTCCCATTTTACAGACCAGGAAATTGAGGCTTAGAGAGGTTAGTAGCACAATAGGGAGAGAATTAGATGGCGGGTTTGCTAGAAACACAGAGCAAGAGAAAGAAGGAGACAGAGATGGAGACAGGGATAGAAGACAGATGTGTTCTGGGGAGCAGGGGGCCACAGTCCCTCCCTGCCCCTGCCCCTGCCCCTGCCCAGCTCCCAGCCCTTACCTTGGGTGTCAGGAGCCAGTGGAGCCACCAGCCTTGCCAAGGGCTTCCCAGGCAGGTCTGAGGGGCCCAGTCCATTGCAGCTCAGTCGCTTCCGGGAGATCACAGCCTCTCTGAAAAGAGGATACGATTCTACCTCTCAGTCTCTGGGATTCCCAGGTGGTGCTAATGGTAAAGAATTCGCCTGCCTAGCAGGGAACACAAGAGATGAGGGTTCAATTCCTGGGTCGGGAAGATCCCATGGAGAAGGCCCTGCAACCCACTCCAGTATTCTTGCCTGGAGAATCCCATGGACAGAGGAGCCTGGAGGGCTATGGTCCATAGGGTTGCAAAGCATCAGACACTACTGAAGCGACTTAGCATGCACACTCAGTCTCTGGATCAAAGAGGAACAGACCCCAGCCTGGGGACACACAGCGGGCTGGACCCTGCACATCTGTGAGAATCTGGACAAGCTGAGCCACTGCACGGTGGATATGACGAAGGCAAAAATCAGAGTCTCAGGAGAAAAGGGAACCCTTCTGCACTGTTGGTAGGAATGTAAATTGATACAGCCACTATGGAAGACAGTATGGAGATTCCTTAAAAACTACAAATAAAACCACCATATGACCCAGCAATCCCACTCCTAGGCATATACCCCGAGGAAACTGAAAAGACACATATACTCCACTGTTCATTGCAGTACTATTTACAATAGCTAGAACATGGAAGCAACCTAGATGCCCATCGACAGATGAATGGACAAAAAAGTTGTGGTTCATATACACGATGGAATATTACTCAGCCATAAAAAGGAACACATTTGAGTCAGTTCTAATGAGGTGGATGAAAGTAGAGCCTATTAAACAGAGTGAAGTAAGTCAGAAAGAGAAAGATAAATATCGTATACTAACACATATATATGGAATCTAGAAAGATGGTAGTGAAGAATTCATTTGGAGGGCAGCAGTGGAGAAACAGATATAGAGGACAGACTTACGGACACTGGGAGAGGGGAGGAGGGGGTGAGATGTATGCAGAGAGTAACATGGAAACTTACATTACCATATGTAAAACAGCCAATAGGAATTTGTTGTATGTTTCAGGAAACTCAAACAGAGGCTCTGTATCAACCTAGAGGGGTGGGGTGGGGAGGGAGATGGGAAGGAGGTTTAAGAGGGAGGGGAAATATGTATACCTATGGCTAATTCATATTGAGGTTTGGCAGAAAACAACAAAATTCTGTAAAGCAATTATCCTTCAATTAAAAAATAAATAAATTACAAAAAAAAAAAAAAAAAAAATCAGAGTCTTAGACCCTGACTCTGTCCTCCCCAGGCAGAGAAGCAAGCAGCTACAGTCTGGCCTCTGGTGCCTCCTGCTGGTAGATATGGGAAAGGTACCTTCAGGGTACAGCACAAATCCCACGGAGCAAGTAAAAGCCAGGGCTCAGAGCTAGGCTGTCTGGGTTAAAGCCTGTCATAGCTATCACTTGATTTTGGGCAAGTGACCTAACCTCTCTGAGCTTTCCAGGGAGATCTGGGGTGGAGAGAGTAGAAATCGAAACATCAGAATCTTCAGAAAATCATCTGGAGCAACGTTTGGTGCTAAGCACAGGAGGAGGACTCCAGAAGTTTATTAGGCATCCCTATGTGCATAGTAAAAAGCAGAGACATTACTTTGCCAACCAAGATCTGTCTAGTCAAAGCTATGGTTTTTCAGTAGTCATGTATGGATGTGAGAATTGGACTATAAAGAAAGCTGAGCACCGAAGAATTGATGCTTTTGAACTGTGGTGTTGGAGAAGACTCTTGAGAGTCCCTTGGACTGCAAGGAGATCCAACAAACCAATCCTAAAGGAAATCAGTCCTGAATATTCATTGGAAGGACTGATGCTAAAGCTGAAACTCCAATCCTTTGGCCACCTGATGCAAAGAAATGACTCATTGGAAAAGACTCTAATGCTAGGAAAGACTGAAGGTGGGAAGAGAAGGGGACGACAGAGGATGAGATGGTTGGATGGCATCACTGACTAAATGGACAGGAGTTTGAGTAAGCGGGAGTTGGTGATGGACAGGGAGGCCTGGCATGCTGCACTCCATGGGGTTGCGAAGAGTCGGACACGACTGAGCAACTGAACTGAACTGATGTGCCCACGAAGTCCAGTCAACCTACATAGATGAACTCCCAATGATCCCATAGATTAAATACTATTATCTTTTCCATTTTTCAGGTGGAGAAACTAGTGTGCTGAGAGGTTAAGTAACTTGTCCAAAGTCCCACAGCTAGCAAGAGGTAGAGCCTGGACTTGAACCCAGGCATTTGGGACCAGAGCCCATACTGCTAACCAGTACGCTTGAGTCTTCCTAAAGACCAGAGGGGACTGAGGGGCCAATGGGAACTGATGTGAATGTCAAGGAGGCATAGGGCATCGGTGTGATGGGGGCTGGGGTGGGAACTGAGACAGGGGAGCCTGTGGTAGGAAGAACGAGCTTCTTTCTGCCTTCACACATCCCCGCCCCCAACCCAGCCTCTGGCTCTTCCTGCTTAATAAAGCGCCTGAGTTTTCACCAAATGTCACTCCCTGGTGATTAATTGTTCTGGATTCTTCATCCCTCATGCTGCCTCCACTTAATTGTGTTTGTAGGAACTGCCTGGCCTGGAGAGAAGAGACGCTTGCAGGGCTGGGACTCTGATGTGTGCATGTGGGGTCACTCATGGGAGCCCAGCAAAGGTCAGGTGAGGAAACGAGAGGGATAGTCTGCGAGTCCCCAGATCAGGTCACAGCAGCGAGAGAAAATAAGGACCAAAGGCCTCAGTCAGGGTTATGCAACATTCTGAATCCAACCCATTCGCTCCTGGTTCCTTGGTTCACATTCTACGATGACCACTGGTGTCTCCCACCTTCCAGCCCTCACACCTGGACCTTTAGGTTTCTGGAGGGCCGGATTCCAGTTTTGAGCTGTCCAATTGTGCCAGTCACCGCAGGAAGGAACAGGGATCTAGGGTGGCAGGAAGCAATGGCAGCCATGTTTCCAAGTGACTAAGTTGATAAAGGCTGGGGCTTCGTGGAGACAGGAACTGGCCCTGTTGACCCTCAGCCAGACCCCTTGTAGCGGACCCCACCCAATCTCTTGGCCTCAGATAAGCTAGTTACCGGTCAGCCACCAGGTGGCGCTGGTCCCCGCACTGCGGGTCAGGAAGCGCGGCAGCTTCATCTCACTGACCCCTGACTCCTCTCTTCCCAACCCCCAGCCTGTGGGCTGCCCTGGCTTCTGTCCTCCTGCCTCCCCACTCTGCCCTCAAGCCAGGACCCTGATGAAGGGATTGCCCCGAGCTTCTCTTCTCTTCTGCACAAGACTCCCCTTCTGCGCTCAAGGTCTCATGACTCTCCAGCCCCCAATCTCTTAAGCTCCAGCACTCAAAGTCTGGCTGAAGGCCTTCCCTGGGTGTCCCTGAATAGTCAGACACCACCCCCCCAACACACACACCGAGCCCTGATCGGAACTCATTCTCTCCACCGCTTCCCCGGGAGTAGCACAACCACCCGCCAGGCCCCCTGCAGCTTACCCTCAAACTCTCCTGGGTGTCTCCCTCTTCTCGCCTCCCCATCCAATGGGGGAGTCACTGCCCCTGCATCCCCACAGCTCTCCCCTGCCCTCCATTCCCCAGCCACTGCGCAGCTCAGGTAGACACCTCTTGCCTAGACCTGCAGCAGCCTCTCTCCTCGCTTCCTGCCTCCTGTCGGGTCCCTTCAATCCAGCCCCCACCAGAGTCAGGGCAGATGTCCTAACTATGGGGACATTTTGCTTAAAGCCAGCCCACAGAGTGTTTGTTTATTCCGCAGTCCCTCTGGGTCAGCCTTGGTCCCGAGGACCGAGAGAAGAAGAGTCATGGTGTCGTCCAGCAAATGAAGTACAGACTCATGCCTGAGGGCAGAGATGGGAGCCCTGACCAAGGAAGGAAGAGCAGGCCCCAGCTGACCCAGCTGCAGGACACACGTGGGGTCAGAGAAGGAGAAGGCTTCCTGGAGGACGAGATGCCTGAGCTGAGTCTTAGAGGACACACAGACGTTATCAACGCAGACAGGAAAGGAAGTGCAGGTGGAGGGAACTGCATGGCGTAAGGCTCAGAGGAAAGAAAGAATGTGTGTCTGCTGGATGGTCCACCGGCCTGGCGGCTGCAGAGGACCCAAACCCTGAGGAGCTAGTTTTGATCCTGAGGACAGTGGGAGCCCAGGGACTTGAACAGGACAAGGCGAAGGTCAGGTTCAGGTTCAGGCTGATCATGCTGGCTGCTGAGTAAAACTCTCACTCGGGAGGGAGAATCTGAGAGACAGAAACTGGGTCTCAGTGAGGGCCTGTAGTCTCAGAGGTCCCTGGAACAGCAAAAGGGAGGCTGGGCTGGGGCAGGTCAGCCTTGACTGGGTCCAGATCTTCCACCAGGCACTGGGCCTTCCAAGGATCTTCCACCCTCAGGAGTCCCCCCACAGGATTCTCCATTCCCCTCGGAACTTTGCTCTGTAACCCAGCCTCTCCTGGCAGAGCCCTGGGCAGGGCTGTGCCAGGCCATGCTCACCTCAACCCACCCTGCTATGAGCCCTTTTCTGCTGCCTCACCCTTCCCAGAACTGCTGACCCCCTAGAGGTTTCAAAGATGCTGGAAGTGGGTAGGGGACTCCAAGGCTGTGTTTCCTCCACCCAGGCAGGGCTGGGGCTTCATCTACTGCTCACATCCCCCCTCATGTCTGCCTGCCTGTGTGCCTGCTAAGTCATTCAGTCATGTCTGACTCTCTGAGACCCTATGGACTATAGCCAGCCAGCCTCCTCTGTCCATGGGATTCTCCAGGCAAGAATACTGGAGTGGGTTGCTGTGCCCTCCTCCAGGGGATTTTTCTGACCCAGGGATCCAACCCGTGTCTACTGCAGCTCCTGCACTGCAGCAGGCGGATTCTTTACTGCTGAGCCACCGGGGAAGCCCCCCATCCCCCATGATGTCCCCTCAGCTCAGGGCCCCCACCCTGCCTCCTCTCCCCTCTTGACTGCCCCCTCCAACCAGGATGATGTTGGAGGGGAGGGAGCGCCACAGCCCCGGGGCCAGCTGTCCAGACTGAAGGCTAATGACTCAGCCCTGGTGCCGGGGTGGTCATGGGCTGCCCCAGTGAAGATAAAGACAGATGGACACAGAGTCGGGAGAGGAACGGGCGTGGATTTTATGATGGTTCCGTCCCTTTAACAACTATTTGCTTAGCGGAGAGTAGAGGAAAAGGCTCTCTGTTGGTGGGGTCAATGGCCTGGAAAGAGCACCAGGCCCTCTTCCACTCCTCAGAGCCCCTTCTTAAGTCAGCCCCCACCCCCCCACCGACGGAGCCCCCCACCTCATCTTCACTCTCATCTTTCATCCCTCTTGGAGACAAATTATGATTCAGGCCAAGACCCCAACCCTCCTTTCTGTCTCCCTCTCCCTCCCCGAGAAAGTGAGACTCCACAGAGATGGGAACAGACTGTTCTCTGTGTCCCTTGAGATCAATCAGAGGGACAGATGCATTCTGCAGTGAGTGGGGACCCGGTCAACTCTGAGGAAGAAATTTTTCTCAAGGTTCAGCCCCTGGGCCCCCCCAGACGGTGGCAGAGGGAGACAGCCAGCTGGGACTGGGGTGGGCGGTGTCTCCGCTTTAGTCAGAAAGGCTTTCACTGTACTCAGCAGGGAGTAATCAGAGGCTTTAAGATGGCAGGAGACACAATGAGAAGAGGACTGAAATAGGCTGATTGAGATTGAGGCGGGGCGGGGAGGAGACAGGAGAAGGTTTCCAGGAAGCCTCTCACCCAGGCAGCCCTCCAGGATTCTCCCTCCCCAGCCCTGAAGGGCTCCCCCGCTTGCAGCCTCAGGATTCCAAGCGGCAGCCCTCAGACGTCACAGTGTCCCAGCTTATCAGCACACAGAAGCATAGACTGAGGCCCGGGGAGACAGCAAGAGCTTGTGATGGCAGCCATGCTGTCCTGGCTCCCAGCCCAGGGCTCTTGTTGTGGACAGACCCATCCCCTAGGGAGGCTGCCAAGGCCCAGACCCCTTTTTTTGAAAACTGAATCCTCCTTAGTGCTGGGGATCTATGGAGTAGGCTTCCTAGTGGCCCTCGGGCTGGGCCCTGGCAGAGAAGGGAAGTGGGCTGGTCAGGGTGGAGAAGGTACATGGAAGGACTTCGTCGGGGGAGGAGACAGCACAGCAAGCGCAAGGAGGCAGGGAAACCCGGACACACGAGGGGATGAAACGGCATCTGTGAGCCCGCGGAGGGGTGCCGGGAAGGGCTGGGTAGCTGGTGGGGCCGCCTCACTCCTCCCTGGCCCATCTCCACCCTGCCTCTCCACACCATCCCGGGCCCTTATCTGTCTTTATGGTTCGCCTTCACTTCACACCTGCTGCTGTTTGCCAGCCCTGCCAGCCCTCCAGGGTTTCCTGGAGGAGCACCCCCTCCACTGGGCATAGCCAGCACTCAGGCTCCACCTTGGGCTGGGGCTGGTGCCTGGTCTCCTGATGGTGCGCCAGAGGGCCCTTCAGAGAGCCACAGAGGGCACCTTCGGAAGGTCCCTGGAAGGGAAGTAATTTTCTCAAGGTCACCCAATGAGTAAATGCGTTGGGACTTGGGGGTGGGGGGCAATCAGCAATCATTAAACTCGTACTGTGTGCTGGCCCTAGGCTAAGCCCTGGCATCTATGATCTCATTAAGCCCATAGGCAGGGCCCACTGTTATCTTCTGTTTATGAGAAAACAGGTTTGGAAGGGGCCCCAGTGGGGCAGGGATGGGGCAGGGTTAGAATCCAGGCCTGTCTGACTTGCATTCAAGTGCCCTTGCCTCTTCCACAAACCTCTCTCAGTCCAAGCCGAGGAGGTGGGCTCACCAGACACACAGTGAGTGGCTAAGTGGGCAGAGCACAGATTTCAAAAGAGAGGACTGGCCTGAACCTTCACCCCCATACTTGCTGGTGGGACGCCCCACCAGTCTCACTGGCCTTGTCTCCTCGGCCTCCTAGGATTTCTGAGCCTTGTGTCCCAGCAGTCTTCCCCTCTCCACTCAATTCTGGGCTAACTGCATTGGAACATTTACTTTTAATTGCTTTTTTTTTTTTTTAATACCTTTTCCAAAGGCATTACTGAATCTGAAGTGGCTGCAGGTGGGGCTACTGAAAGGGCCTCTGATGCTGCAGAGGATCTGAGCCCCTCAAAGATGCCTGGACTGCAGCCCCCCACCCCCAGTCCAGCTCACGTGGGCTCAGATGGAGCAGTGTAGACCCTGAAAGATGCTCCCCTCTTGCCATCTGAGTGTCCAATCCTGCATCCCTCTCTCAGGAGAGCCATCCCAGGCTGCCTCGAGGAAAACTTACTGGATCAGATAAGCTCATATTAAATAAAGTTCTTGAGGATTAGGGGTAGGGGTACAGGCTCAGAGGAGAAGGGGACATTATAGCATTTTTTCCCTTAAGATTCTGAAGACCTCCCAGGCCTATCCTGCCATCTTACAGATGAGACACTAGAAGCCAGAGACCAGCATGGCTGCCTTAGTTCACACAGTCCTCGAGAGGAGAAGTTGTCAGACGATGCTAAAGGGGACAGTGTCACCCACCTTGTGGGAAAATCAAATGGGAGAAAAGGAGGTGGGAAGCCTCCGAGTTATTGGAGAGGCACGATCCCCTTCCATGGGGAAGTGCCAGAGGATAGAACCACATCAAAGAAGCCAGGGTTCCATGTGCCGGGGCGGGGGGCGTCTCAGGACCACCAGCACCCCCAGTATTAGGACATCTGGCATCCCCCCAAAGCAGCTCTTTCCATGGCCTCTGTGACAGGTGTCTTGCCAACCTCAGCTACTACCTGAAAAAGCCACATCCCTGACTGCTTGACCTGTTAGAGTGGAGCGCTGCCTCCTGGTAACACCCCCCACTGGTGTCCACTCAGCCCTTACAGCTCCCGACCCAGTGCTCCCTGGGTCCATGACGCCTCTGCACCACCCAGAAGGCAATGCTCATATCCTCCTTGGCCTGCCCTGCTCTGGACCAGAGTTCCTGCCCAACCACACTTTCTCATCAGACAAGCTCCATTTCCCTTCTCTCCCCCCTGGACAGCCAGGAGCTAGGATACTGTGTCCCAGACCTGGCTGTGCCTCACACCAAGTATGTGGCATTGGACACGTCTCACGATGTCTGCTCATCTGGAAAACAGGGAGGCTGGATTCAATAGGCTCAGAGGTGTCAAGGGACCACAGGGCACTGAGCCCGTGTTCCTGAAGTCAGTGATTCCAGTGTTCTACCATAATGAAAATAAAAACAGACATTTAGCACTCATTACGGATACAGTTTTAAGGGCATTACATGTATTAAACATTTAATCCTCCCAAGAATCCTCCCATAATAGTACTACGAGATGAGTACTATTATTATCATCAGTTTACAAGCAAGAGAGGCTGAGTGCCTTGCCCTGGATAGTAAACTGGAGCTGGGGTTTGAACCCAAGCAGCTGGGCTCCAGAACCCACAGCGGGACGTGGTCTGTGATCTCCCCATCCTCAGAGCTGACACCACGAGGTCCTGCATTCCGTGACTCTGAGTTCTGTAATTCTGTGAGAACCTGCAGGCAGTTCTCGTAACCTGCTGGGGTTCTAGCTGACAAAGTGTAGCCCTGACCTTTTGAGACTCAGGCTAAGGAGGCTGCAGTGGTTTAGAATAGCTCTCCAGGAGGAAATCTAGCAGTTGGCACTTTCCCTGTGTCATCCACTCCCCAAACACAACACAACAGAAGACAGTGCTTCTCCCCTCTATGCTGCAGTCGGTGAGCTGGCCAGGGGACCCCAGCTGGCAGGGAGGCTGAGGTCAAGGTCAGACGGGGAGGGTGAGACCAGACCTTGTGGTCTCCCTTGACCATGTGAGAGGGCAACGAGTGGAGAGCAGCTCACCGCACTTTCCCCTCCGGGGGCAGCTCGTGGGGGAGCTCCTCACACACCAGCCGGGATTCCCCATCCAGCAGGTAGGTGTAGACCGTCTCCTAGAACAGAAGGCACTCATGAGATCCAGAGGAAAGGCCCTCCCACCACCCGCTTCCAGTTGGACACAGGTCTGGGTGCCAAGGTCGTGGGCATCTGTTTGTCCATCATTACTCCCCAGGTGATTCTAAGTGCAGCCAGGGTTGGAAAACTCCCTTGTGATCTCAGCATTTCACTCTCTCCTGGGGAGAGTCTGATGGGCTGAAGGAACAGACCACAACCTGCCAATACCCCACAATCCTGAGATATTTCCCTGCAGAGACTGCAGCCTCAACAAACAATAACTGAGCATCCACTCAGGGCCATACTGCAGAAGAGGCTCTGAACAACCTGGAATCTTCCCTCCTACCTCAGATACACAACCAAGAAATCACACACTGTGAGCCAAGCCAGGAGGACTTCTTGGAGGGAGTGACTTTAAAGTTGTAATTGACATGGGAATTGGACATATTCAGGGAGTGGGTTGGAGATGGAGATGGTAGAGGACAGGGAATCCTGGTGTGCTGCAGTGCATGGGGTCGCAAAAGAGTCGGACACGAGTGAGCAACTGAACAACGAAAGGGAGTGGGTGAGAATGGCTTCTGGGCCAAGTATTAGTAATAGGTAGGTAGGTGTACAGAATCCAAAGCACTGATGGAACCGACAGTGGCGGGGCCAGGGAGGGGGCACAGGAGGTGGGTTTGGGATCAGCGGAGCTGAGTGGGAAGGGAGCTTGGGGAGGGTTCTGTTGAGGAGAGGGACTGCTACTGGGGAGGGAGGAGCTAGTGAGCCCTGTGAGACAGGAGCTGATTTGTATTTTGGAGTGACCATTCCCTGGAGTGAGATCAAAGCTCTGTTTGAAGCATATCAAGTCTGCAGCTTGTCAATCCTCCCCCCCAAGGACCCAGAGCCATCCTTTTTTGGGGGTAGGGGGTCATGCCACTCAGCTTGCAGGATTTTTGTTCCCTGACCAGAGACTGAACCCACACCCTTGGCAGTGAAAGCACAGAGCCCCAGCCACTGGACTGTCAGGAACTGCCCCCCAGAGCAGTCTTGGTTTCAGTTGCAGACCATGTCTTGGCAGAAGCAGTTGCCCTCACTGACCCACAAGAGAAAATCCACATTCCCTCCAAGCAGGACCAGCCACTCTTAGAGACCCACAGCCAACCTCTCTGCAGAGCATCTCCACTGCTGGAGTCGCATGTGATGAGGGAGACCCAGGTGCTTAGCAGAGCCTACACCTCATTGAGGGGGTACCCATGTGCCCGGCTCAGTATCCTGAGAGGCATTGTTTTCTCAGTGGGAGAATGGAGGGCTCTCCTCTCTGCTGACTGTATCAGGGAGGGCTTCTGGAGGAGGTGACACTGAAGCTCCATGTTAAAGTAAGTAAGCATGGAGTCCTTCTCAGAAGCCATTGGCTTTCACAGCTGTGACAGTCCACAACCCACAAGAGTCAGACACTCTTGTTGCCCTTGGCTGTCCCCAGCCAGCCCCCACCTTCTCCCAACCGCCAGGAAATGCCCCAGTCCTGCCTCCAGAGAACCTGAGCCAAGCTCAGAAGCGGCATGGGCCAGAAATGCCAGGGCCTGAGGAGAGTGAGCGAGGCAGACACAGGAAGACCCGGGCCCCCTTGTCCTCCCAGGGGAGGGTCTCGTAGGAGTGTTCAGGGATGAAGAAATCACTGGGAAGGAGGCCCTCATGCCTCATCTACATTCAGCCTCTTCCTGTCAGCCAACCCTTTACGCAGCCTGGGAGGGGCCTGTAGGATCTGATCCCCCAAAGAGGTTAAGATGCTACCTAGCCCCCAGAGTCCTGCCCTGGCAGAGAGAGGGATGGGCAGTCGAGAGTGGGGAGCAGGCAGGCAGGCAGATCCTCACTTCATTTCCGGGTGTCCATCTGCCTCCACCCCCTCACTCGCAGCCCTCTGGGTTAAAATTAGCTGAGTTTACTGGAGAGAAGGAGGAATCATTTCAGACACATCAGTCCCATCTGCATTTGCGGCTGCCTGCCACAATGGGTGCTGATGAGGGAGCCAGGTGCCAGCAGCCCCCCTCCCTGCCGTCTCCCCACCTCTCTTTGGAGAGCTGAGCTCCTCCATGCAGTCAAGACAGGGCTCCCTCCCCAAAGTCAGGGCTTCCCTAGCTCATGCAGGTCTTTGGAATGAACCAAGACAGACATTTCCCACTGTCCCAGGGATCTAGTCACCTGGACCAGAGCTGGCTTCCTGGTCCCCCACTTGGGGGGTACAATTAATCCAGTACAAGGGCATCTATGCTGGCATCACCAGCATTCTGCCTGTGAAGACCCTCCTCCTCCCCACTCCCAGGGCAGCCTCATGGATGCTGACTTGCCAACCTCCCCACCTCTTCTTTTCCAGATGTTTCTCCACCCCAGGCCAGATGTTGCCTCAATCCCATCTCTGGGAGGATTTATTTTGGAAACCAACACACCACCCACTTCCTACCAATTTCACGCTCAATAAAGCTCACTCAATAGTCTTCCTCCTGGGCTCTGAACTTCCAGGAGGTTTTGAAAAGACAGAGCTGAGGAAAGTGAATGGGGTGGCTCAGGTGCCAAGCCCTATTTGTTCCTGTCATGCTGTGTGACCTTGGGGGAAGTGTCCTCCCTCTCTGGGCCTTGGGTGGATCATTCATCCAGCAGATTCGGACACAGTGGGCGCTGCTGGTGGCTAGTGTCCAGGGTAGAGGAGGGAACACCCCAGGCTATGGGGACTCAGTCTGGGCATCTCTTCTGGTAAATTTCCCCTGCCTCTTAGGGTGTCAGAGCCCCCCTCCCCAGACTGACAGTCCCCTGCTCCCTGCTGTCTGGCACAACTGATACCCTGCTGCTTTGTCTTGAGAGCCAGTTCATCCATTCTACTGCATAAGGGATACATAGTGACCACTGGAGAGCCAGTTCATCCATTCTACTGCATAAGGGATGCATAGTGACCACTGGAGCTGAGTTGAGGAGTGGCCTGGGGCAACTGAAGGGGAGTACAGTCTCCTCATCCAGGCACTCCAGGCCCAGCAAACCATGCTGACCCGGTGACCAGGGGCCCAAGCAGCCACCCTCCACCTATTCCCGGTGTGCAACCTCATCCACGGTGTTGGGATGGGTCAGAGAGAAGCTTAAAGGCTTCTAGAGGACATCTTAGCTAGGCTCCTGACTCTAGACAGGACACCTGAACTCAGCACATCTCTATTCATCAAGGCCGAGCCCCATTCCAGCACGTGGCTGGTACCAAGGAAGTTCTTCTGCATGTCTACTCTCAATCTTTCCTGCTACACATATTCCAAACCTCATGTGACTCACTAGGTCCTACCTAGTGAACCCATTAGGTTATTATCCTAAATGAATCCATTCCATAATCTGTGACATGATCTTTCCAATTACACTCTAATGCCCCTTCTGTCCCAGACATTCCAGAATTCCTATATCAGTTCATTCACTGAGGCTTAGTTTTAGTCCTCCTCCTCCAGGAAGCCCTCTTAAACACTCACCCAAACCCTTCACTTCCCCATGAGAGTCCTCTGGGCAGAGACCCTGCTTCCTCTTTCCTTCTCAATCCTGTAGGTTAAGAGGAGCTGAACAAAGGCTTAAGGGGCAGGAAAGTATGGGGCAAGGCACGTACCACTTTGGGAAGTACAGCTGACAGGGCCTCCTTGACAGCCTGTTGCAAGCCTGCTATGTCGATGATGGAGCCCAGGCTCAGCAAAGCATCCTGGAAGAGAGGAAAGGGCAGTGAGGGCCTCTGCCAGGCAGGCCAGGACAGCGCCCCACCCAGGGGGCTGGGAATACAAACTCTCAGCTTAAACCGGGGCCAGCAGACACTTGAGTCCCAGGATCTTAGGAACTCAGAATCCAGTCTTTTGTTTTCCCCCAACCAATCTATCTTTATTTCCCCAACCAGTCTTAAGGCCTTAAAATGTCCAAGTCCCTTTATCTTACAATGAGGGGTCTGAGGCTTAGAAAAGGGTCAGGGACTTAGCAAAGAACTCACAGTAAGTCAAGAGGTCAAGTCTCGTCTAGACCCGAGGTCTCTTATCCAGTCTTTTGTTTTCCCCCAACCAATCTATCTTTATTTCCCCAACCAGTCTTAAGGCCTTAAAATGTCCAAGTCCCTTTATCTTACAATGAGGGGTCTGAGGCTTAGAAAAGGGTCAGGGACTTAGCAAAGAACTCACAGTAAGTCAAGAGGTCAAGTCTCGTCTAGACCCGAGGTCTCTTGTCCTTCAGCCAAGGACAACTCAGGCATAGCAGGGAAAGTACAAGCTTCTGCTGCTGCTGCTGCTAAGTCGCTTCAGTCGTGTCTGACTCTGTGCGACCCCATAGATGGCAGCCCACCAGGCTCTGCCGTCCCTGGGATTCTCCAGGCAAGAATACTGGAGTGGGGTGCCATTTCCTTCTCCAATGCATGAAAGAGAAAAGAGGAAGTGAAGTCGCTCAGGCAACTAAGGCTATCTCCCCCTACAGGCTGATACGGTGATGAAACTGGGTGCCCACACACATGGGTGCTCAGCGAAACACTTGCTGAATCTGGGTCCCACTCAGTTTCCCGAGGAGGGAGATGGTCTCGCACAGTCTCATTTTTTAGCCTAGTGAGGGGGCTGGGAGTAGCAAGAGTCCACGGGGTACATGAGCCCACAGGAGTCAAGAAACACAGTGAGGCCAGCCCCTGGTGAGACAGAAGAGGAAGGAGAAACCAGCCTTGACTGCCTCACAGCCTTCCTGTCCCAGGAACAGGCCTCGTCCTTGGAGAGCCGGAACCAGACAAGAAAGGTCCCTGCTTCTCGCTCTATTAACTTGGCCCAAACCATGGGGATCAAAGAGAAAGGTAACAGAACACAGGATCCAGGGCCAAAGCAGGACTGTGACTCATACCATCCACTCAGCCAGGCCCTCCCCGCTAGCCCCTGCAAGTTTTTTCTGATGTCTTCCTTGTGGAAGGCTCAGTCTGTGTTCATAGAGCCAAGTGATTAATTGTAGGATGGAAGACCCATGGCGTGGCCCCCATTCCTGTAAAAGTGACATGAGCTTGAGGCTCTTATTGGGCCACGAGCTCAGTATGAGCCCACACCGTAAATGTGACTGGTAATATATTAAAATGATGAGATTGCAGGGCCTATTAATAAAGATCTGTTACCCTAACTAGGGAAGATGAGAATTCCTCCAGGTCTGTGGGCTGATTGGATCATCCCCAGTGCACTATGTCCCAGGTAAGGACAAGAAGAGACTCATTCAGAGAAGGTGACGTATGTAAAGAGAGAATAAGAAACCAAGTCCTGCATGAAGAACCTGGAGATGCCTTGCCTGCAGCAGAACAGATCCAGGGGTCTCAGTATTTGACTCCAATATCTCAGGCTTTCCTGGGCAGGGCGACTGGACTCTGTGGCCCCAGAGACAGCCTGGAGACTCATAGGATTTCACAGGAGGCTGACCTTGGTCCAGGGGGGTGAAAGATCTTCTTCCAGGTATAATCTTGCTACATAGGCAGAGGCCACTAAGAAGAGAGGTGAGGAACTGAGCTCCCCATATTTGGCGGTATGCAAAAATTGGCTAGATGCCCATTCTTCAGAGAGGTTACAGAGGGGAGTCCTGCACTGGGGTCCAGATGAAGCCTATGGTCTGGGCTTTGGCTCCAGATTTCACCTTGCATCTTCTTGGCTTCAGTTTCCTTCCCTACCCTGACTCCCATTCCCACCCAGTCCTGTGTTCCAGGTCGAGGGAGCAATGGTGGGCTTTCTTTTCAAACGGCATTGTTTTCTCCAACCCCCAACCTCCCTTTGATCCCTTCCACTGCTCAAGTGAAGACACATTTCAATTACGAAGATGTGTCTCCATCCTAGGACACCAGGAACTGTCCTTTGATCCTGAGGCACTCCTCATCACAGCTCACATACTCTCAGCACCACACATACTTGGCTACCCAGTCACAGACCCTCATATTCTCACAGAAACATCCCAGCCTGCCTTCAGACACCCCCCAGGTACACATACAGGTTCACACAGGTGCAGATACTTCCTAATGGATTCGCAGGTCCAGGGCTCAGCAACATGTTGGCCACCGTGGCCTTTCTAGGTCAATTCTGCAGACTAAAGAGGCAAGGAAGAGCTGATGTGCCAGAGAATCCTGAAATAAAGTCTGCCAACCCAGGCGCCTCAGACATTGGTTCCAAGGGCTTGGCCCCAGGAGGTAGTGCTGGTTTAGGTCTGTCTGTTCCTGCCTGGAGGCAATGGGGAAGAATAGCTAAGTGGGGCCTGCCCTCTAATGGAGTCTGTGTGTGCAGTGTGGAAGTTGGAGAAGAGGGGCCAAGATGACAGAGTGAGCTCTGCTGTCCAGGGAGACATGTCTCAAAGCCACAGGCCTCGGACAGCTAAGTCTCCCCATTTGACAGATGAGGAAACTGAAGCTCAAAAAAAAAAGCAACGTCCCATCTGTGGTCAGCCAGCCAGTCAGGACAGAGGCAGGTCCAGAACCCACCTCTCTGGATCTCCAGCCTCTGTCTTATTCCTCCTCTGAACTGACCCCCAGCTCCTTCTCCAGGGGCCTTAGAGAAAATAGTCTGTCCTTTGTTCTGATTGGTGGCTCCTCGACCTGCCCTTTACTCGGATTGGGGAATGCCCTGACCTGTCCTTTACTGAGATTGGTGAAAGCCTGTCTGGCCTTTGCTTGGATTGGTCAGTTTTCTGTGACTCCTTAGGCTAAGGGCAAGATAATAGCGCAAGAGGGGAATTGGGAAGGAAACTTAAAGACAGTTGGAGAAGCAGGGAGGGGAAGCATGGCGATGAAGCCCTGGGTGGCCTCTGCCTGATATCCTCTGTCCACCCACCTCCTGGCCCTGCCCTGCCTGCCTGCCCCAAGATGGCAGGTGTTGAGTGTAGGAAACACAGCTGGGAAGAGCCCCTTCACACTTGGCCTTCAAGATTTGCTCTCATGCTGCCTTCTCCTTGAATCTTGCCAAGAACCCAAAGCAATTTCACCTCCTGCATCAACTCAGGGAGGAAACAGTTCACATTCCACAGACAATGAGGTGAGGCTCAGAGGTCAGAGTGGTTGCCCCAATGAAGGGAGAAGAGTCAGTGGTACTGAGGCTCAAGTCAAAGGGTTTTAAACCCCAGAAATCTTAAACAGATGAGGAGAGGAAAAGTATAGACAGAGCCATACCTGCTCTCATGCACATCTACACGTGTCACACATACACATATTGCCATGCACACACCCGCACACAAACTCACACATGTGGATAAAAATGCAACCCTATAGAAATGGCTGCCCATTCCAATATTCTTGCCTGGAAAATTTCATGGACAGAGGAGCCTGGCAGGCTGTATTTAGTTCATGGGGTCAAAAAGAGTTGGACACGACTGAGCTCACATGCATGCAATATACAATGCACATGTAAACATACACTTAAGCATGTACACACATGCACAAATAAGCACACTCAAACACACACAGCCAAGCTCAGGGTGGGGTGAAAGAGGTCACATTTCTTGCCCTTGCAGCGTTTGTGAACAAACATCAGTGTAAATATCAGCACGACAACCAGCAACTTCCCAGACTCCAGAGGAGAATCTGTGGTGTATAGCAAAGAGCAGCTGTTTCCAGTGTGTCCCAGATTGACTATGGAAACCCTGTATGGCCTTAGTAGGCCCTTTCCTCTTCTCACTAGTAAAAATGGGTCCTTTCAGCTAACAACACATAGTTCCACCATTTTGTGTTTTAATTCAATGAGAATGGGTAAATGGATATGTCAAAGTTGCATATTGTCACCCTGCTTGTTTAACTTATATGCAGAGTACATCATGCGAAATGGCAGGCTGGATGAAGCACAAGCTGGAATCAAAACTGCCGGGAGAAATATCAATAACCTCAGCTATGCAGATGACACCACCCTTATGGCAGAAAGTGAAGAGGAACTAAAGAGCCTCTTGATGAAAGTGAAAGAGGAGAGTGAAAAAGCTGGCTTAAAACTCAACATTCAAAAAACTAAGATCATGGCATCCGGTCCCATCACTTCATTGGAAACAGATGGGGAAACAGTGGCAGACTTTGTCTTTTGGGGCTCCAAAATCACTGCCGATGGCGACTCCAGCCATGAAATTAAGACGCTTGCTCCTTGGAAGAAAAGCTATGACCAATCTAGACAGCATATTAAAAAGCAGAGACATTACTTTGCCAACCAAGGTCCATCTAGTCAAAGCTATGGTTTTTCCAGTAGTCATATATGGATGTGAGAGCTGGACTATAAAGAAAGCTGAGAGCCGAAGAATTGATGCTTTTGAACTGTGGTGTTGGAGAAGACTCTTGAGAGTCCCTTGGACTGCAAGGAGATCCAACAAACCAATCCTAAAGGAAATCAGTCCTGAATATTCATTGGAAGGACTGATGCTAAAGCTGAAACTCCAATCCTTTGGCCACCTGATGCAAAGAAATGACTCATTGGAAAAGACTCTAATGCTAGGAAAGACTGAAGGTGGGAAGAGAAGGGGACGACAGAGGATGAGATGGTTGGATGGCATCACTGACTAAATGGACAGGAGTTTGAGTAAGCGGGAGTTGGTGATGGACAGGGAGGCCTGGCATGCTGCACTCCATGGGGTTGCGAAGAGTCGGACACGACTGAGCAACTGAACTGAACTGATGTGCCCACGAAGTCCAGTCAACCTACATAGATGAACTCCCAATGATCCCATAGATTAAATACTATTATCTTTTCCATTTTTCAGGTGGAGAAACTAGTGTGCTGAGAGGTTAAGTAACTTGTCCAAAGTCCCACAGCTAGCAAGAGGTAGAGCCTGGACTTGAACCCAGGCATTTGGGACCAGAGCCCATACTGCTAACCAGTACGCTTGAGTCTTCCTAAAGACCAGAGGGGACTGAGGGGCCAATGGGAACTGATGTGAATGTCAAGGAGGCATAGGGCATCGGTGTGATGGGGGCTGGGGTGGGAACTGAGACAGGGGAGCCTGTGGTAGGAAGAACGAGCTTCTTTCTGCCTTCACACATCCCCGCCCCCAACCCAGCCTCTGGCTCTTCCTGCTTAATAAAGCGCCTGAGTTTTCACCAAATGTCACTCCCTGGTGATTAATTGTTCTGGATTCTTCATCCCTCATGCTGCCTCCACTTAATTGTGTTTGTAGGAACTGCCTGGCCTGGAGAGAAGAGACGCTTGCAGGGCTGGGACTCTGATGTGTGCATGTGGGGTCACTCATGGGAGCCCAGCAAAGGTCAGGTGAGGAAACGAGAGGGATAGTCTGCGAGTCCCCAGATCAGGTCACAGCAGCGAGAGAAAATAAGGACCAAAGGCCTCAGTCAGGGTTATGCAACATTCTGAATCCAACCCATTCGCTCCTGGTTCCTTGGTTCACATTCTACGATGACCACTGGTGTCTCCCACCTTCCAGCCCTCACACCTGGACCTTTAGGTTTCTGGAGGGCCGGATTCCAGTTTTGAGCTGTCCAATTGTGCCAGTCACCGCAGGAAGGAACAGGGATCTAGGGTGGCAGGAAGCAATGGCAGCCATGTTTCCAAGTGACTAAGTTGATAAAGGCTGGGGCTTCGTGGAGACAGGAACTGGCCCTGTTGACCCTCAGCCAGACCCCTTGTAGCGGACCCCACCCAATCTCTTGGCCTCAGATAAGCTAGTTACCGGTCAGCCACCAGGTGGCGCTGGTCCCCGCACTGCGGGTCAGGAAGCGCGGCAGCTTCATCTCACTGACCCCTGACTCCTCTCTTCCCAACCCCCAGCCTGTGGGCTGCCCTGGCTTCTGTCCTCCTGCCTCCCCACTCTGCCCTCAAGCCAGGACCCTGATGAAGGGATTGCCCCGAGCTTCTCTTCTCTTCTGCACAAGACTCCCCTTCTGCGCTCAAGGTCTCATGACTCTCCAGCCCCCAATCTCTTAAGCTCCAGCACTCAAAGTCTGGCTGAAGGCCTTCCCTGGGTGTCCCTGAATAGTCAGACACCACCCCCCCAACACACACACCGAGCCCTGATCGGAACTCATTCTCTCCACCGCTTCCCCGGGAGTAGCACAACCACCCGCCAGGCCCCCTGCAGCTTACCCTCAAACTCTCCTGGGTGTCTCCCTCTTCTCGCCTCCCCATCCAATGGGGGAGTCACTGCCCCTGCATCCCCACAGCTCTCCCCTGCCCTCCATTCCCCAGCCACTGCGCAGCTCAGGTAGACACCTCTTGCCTAGACCTGCAGCAGCCTCTCTCCTCGCTTCCTGCCTCCTGTCGGGTCCCTTCAATCCAGCCCCCACCAGAGTCAGGGCAGATGTCCTAACTATGGGGACATTTTGCTTAAAGCCAGCCCACAGAGTGTTTGTTTATTCCGCAGTCCCTCTGGGTCAGCCTTGGTCCCGAGGACCGAGAGAAGAAGAGTCATGGTGTCGTCCAGCAAATGAAGTACAGACTCATGCCTGAGGGCAGAGATGGGAGCCCTGACCAAGGAAGGAAGAGCAGGCCCCAGCTGACCCAGCTGCAGGACACACGTGGGGTCAGAGAAGGAGAAGGCTTCCTGGAGGACGAGATGCCTGAGCTGAGTCTTAGAGGACACACAGACGTTATCAACGCAGACAGGAAAGGAAGTGCAGGTGGAGGGAACTGCATGGCGTAAGGCTCAGAGGAAAGAAAGAATGTGTGTCTGCTGGATGGTCCACCGGCCTGGCGGCTGCAGAGGACCCAAACCCTGAGGAGCTAGTTTTGATCCTGAGGACAGTGGGAGCCCAGGGACTTGAACAGGACAAGGCGAAGGTCAGGTTCAGGTTCAGGCTGATCATGCTGGCTGCTGAGTAAAACTCTCACTCGGGAGGGAGAATCTGAGAGACAGAAACTGGGTCTCAGTGAGGGCCTGTAGTCTCAGAGGTCCCTGGAACAGCAAAAGGGAGGCTGGGCTGGGGCAGGTCAGCCTTGACTGGGTCCAGATCTTCCACCAGGCACTGGGCCTTCCAAGGATCTTCCACCCTCAGGAGTCCCCCCA
>SJYX01016301.1:153998-198988 GCA_006410675.1 Oreotragus oreotragus
CCCCCCCACCCACTGCAACCCTGGCCAGATCCCCCACTGGTGTGATAACCACATTATGGCATTTTTTCTTGAGCAAATTGCATCGGCCTAATTGAATGAGGCTGCAGGAGCCTGGGCTGGAGGCTGACAGCGGGTGAGGATGGCAGGAGCCAGGGAGAGGAGGGTGTGGGAGCAACATGGGATGGGGAGGTCCTGACGATGCTGAGCAGAGGACAGAAGGGATGGGAGAGGGAAAGCAGAGGGCTGTGAACATAAAACATATCATTCATTCCCTTCAGCCCCTCTGCACACCCACTGGTGCTCACATCACACCAGGTGCCTGGACACTGGGATGCAAGAGATGGTCTCCCCAAGGGACCACTGAGCATTCACTTTGTGCCAGGCACTGTGTTCACTTAAAAGCACCGTTTCATGTAATCCTCCCACCAGCCCCATTTTGTTCTTGAGAGAATTGAGGCTTAAGAGGTAAAATGACCTGCTAAATGTCAGAGCCAGACACCATAGCCCTTGCTCTTACTGGGTACCTGCAGCGTCCCAGTGCCGCGCTCCCACCCTGCTTCCAGGAAGCCTTCTTTATATATTCTCAGAGGAAGGAGGAGGCCTCACACCAGCTCAAACTTGGGCCCAGACACCATTTCTGTCCCCACTGAGTGCTCCTGCTCGTCCACTCTGTGATGTCGGTCCTCTGTCTGATGGTCAGCAGCTGAGGCTGGGGCTGATCCCACACAATCATACCCCCCATCACTCACAACACACGCGTGACCCCTCTCATCCCATGCAGCATCCACTCTGTGTGTCACACTCATCGGCTCAGGGTGACAACGGGGAGGACACGATCGCTGCTGCCGTCACGTGGCATGTCCCACACACTCAGTGACACACAGTCATTTCATGGTGTCCACAGTGCCACACATCACTGAGTGTCACAGGGCAACACACAGTGAAACTATCCCTTGGGTCCTCACTCAGGCTGAGGCCCACATTCAGTATCACACACCGCGTTCCCAAGGTCCTCAACACACCTTCACACAGACTCAAACACACACAGTTCCGAGCTGGCTCTGGGCTGCACTGTCTCATGTCTTCCAGGACCTTAAAAATACCCACCTTTGATGAAATGACATCACTTCTGAGATTTGCATTAAAATACTTCAGCAAAAGAGCCTACAAAATGGGAGAAAATACTTGCGAATCCTATGTCTGATAAGGGGTTGGTGTCCACAGCTCAGCCACAAAATAAACAACCTGATTTTTAAATGGGCAAAGACCTTAAATAGACATTTCTCTAAAGAAGATGTACAAATGGCTGAAAACATGTGAAAAGATGTTCGACATCACTAATCACCAGGGCACACAAATCAAAACCACAGGGAGATACCACCTCACATTCATTGAAATGGCCACTATTTTAAAAAAGAACAGAAAATAAATGTTGGTGAGGATGTAGAGAAAATGGACCCCTGGTACACCATCAATGAGAATGTAAAATTGTACAGCTGCTGTGGAAAATAGTACGGTGGTTCCTCAAAATTAAAGACTAAATTGTCATGTGATACAGCAATTCCCCTTCAGGGTATGTATCTAAAAAACTGAAATCAGGATCTTAAAGATACATCTGTACATCCTTGTTCACAGCATCATTATTCTTAAAAAGGTGGAGCAACCAAAGTGTACATCAAGGGATGAACTGATAAACAAAATGGGGTTTATATACAATAGAATATTATTTAGCCTCAACAAGGAAGGAAATTCTGACATATGTTACGGCATGGCCTGGATGAAAATTGAGGACATTATGCTGAATGAAACGAGAATCACAAAAAGACAAAGACTATATGATTCCACTCATATGAGATACCTTGGATAGTCAGTCATAGAGACAGAAAACAGAATAGTGGTTACCTGGGGCTAGAGGGAGAGGGAGTTGTTTAATGGGTGTAAGTTTCAGTTTTGCAAAATGAAAAATGTTCTGGAAAATGGTTACACATCCCTGCGAATGTACTTAACACCACTGAACTCTCTATTTAAAAATAATTAAGATGGTCAATTTTATATCATGCATATTTTAACCACAATTCAAAATATTTCAAGAAAGGAAAATGAAAATAAAAAGGAGGGATCGATGAACTAAATATGTCTAAATCGTAACGAACGTTATATTTGGGTGATGGGTATATGACCAACTTATTGTATTATTCTCCCAAGCACTGTATGTTTAACATATTCCATAATAAGAAAAAGTTGTATTCTCCCTTGACCTTACACCTCTTTGGAGCAACCAAACGTCCTCTCTGCATCCCTTCACAGCCAAAGGTCTCCAGAGGACTGACTACGCTCTGTCTTCACCGCCACTCACCACCTGCCCAGGCCATCTGGCTTCTGGCCCCACCCTGTCACCGACAGGATTCTTGTCTGGCTCAGCTGAGCACGTGGCCCAGCCCAGCACGATCTCCCTGTTCCCACCTTACCTGGCGGCTCGGCAGCACCTCACCCTGTTGAACCGCTCCCGCTCCCTGACTTCCAGCTTCACCCCATCTGGTCTCCTCCACCTCCCTGGCCGCTCCTGCTCTCTCTGCAGCTCTTCACCTCAGGGTTCAGTCCTCAGTCCTCACCTCTTCTCTCACTGTCTCTCCCTAGGTCATCCCAGCCAGGTCCGTGGTTTAATAAATCAGCCCTACCCACTGGCTCGCAAATACATCCCCAGCCTGGCCTCAGCTGCCCATCGCCTGGATGTTTGACTTACATCACAAACAGGTCTGTCAGTTTCTGTCTCCTTGTCCTCTCCCACCCCATGCCTTTCCCAGGAACATCACCACCAGCTATCCCTTGGTTCTTCAAATCAGAAACCTGGGAGCCATTCTCCTTTTTTCCTTCTGGTTCCTCCTCTGATTCATCAGCAAGTTCTGTGATTTCTACCTGCAAATATCTCCAAAGTGTGTTCATTTCTCTCCAACTCTTCTGCCTTCCCTTAGCCCAGGCACCACCATCTCCAGCCTGGGTGGCTACAATAGCCTTCAACTCTGCCTACCTCCTCTCAGCCCCTCCGACTGGTTCCCCACCATACACTCTGCAACAAGAGTATAGACTCTTTCAAAATCATAAATTAGACCATGTCACTTCCCTGCCTGAACCCATCAGGGTCTTTCCATGACAGCACTTTACACAGGGTTGTGTGCTAACAGCTCACACTGTCACAAGAATTACGGGATTGCACAGTATCACACGCTGGTTTTCACACATGATGTCACTCTGTGTTATACCCTTGGCTGCACACTCAGCCTCCCTATGTGCCTGGGGCCCACAATGACAATTCAGTGTCAGACACTTGAGCCCCCAAACTCAGGACCACACTTGCTACTGCACAGTGTCACTCATCTGTGTCTACATATTTGATCCTCACAGTGCCACCCCCTCAGTGTCATGCCTGGTATCACTCAGCGTCACACAATCCATATCACAGGGCCACACCTTCGGTAGCATGTCCACTGTCTCACACAGTCTTGGACAAGTGGTGTGTCATTTGGTGTCACACTCAGTGACTCGTCCACTCTCCACAGTATCCCATGATTTCACAGACTCGGTGTCACACAGCAGAAGCCCTGCTGCCCCATTGCCAGTGTCTCGGTGTCACCCTGGGCATCGCCCTGGGGCCCATCAGCTGCCCCACCCCCACCCCACCGGTCCCGTCGCCAGAGCTGCTGCCCCATGTCAAGGCTGCTTCCTGTGTTGTGCTTAGAGTCCTCAGCCACTGCCTGTTCCTTCAAGGAGTTCCTGCTGTCATGGCCCCCATCAGGGATACACAGCGTAAAGCCCAAGAGTTGCCCCCACCGCCCGGCAGGGACCGGGGCCCCTCTACCGGCGTGCACCCCCACCACCGCCGCACCCCATTCAATCAGCCTGGCTCCCCCACGTGCCTGGGCTTGTCCTGAATCACTGAAAGGTGACATCTGGGCCCTGCCTTACGCCCAGGGGGCCCAGACCTGTGTTTCCCAGGAAGGGGACTCTTAGGCAGCCTGGACACAGCTGCCTGGACTGTCTGAGAGGCTTGGAACAAGACCTTCACTGATCTGTGAGGCTCAGTCTGAAGCTTCTGGGACCCAGAGGCTTCTGGGACCCAGAAGGACATGCTCCTGGGCAGGGAGGACAAAAGGTTAGAGGGTTAGGAAGTCAGGGAAGACTTCCCAGAGGAAGCCAGCTGAGAGCTGGGGCATATGAGGAAGTGGAAGAAACGGCTTCCCAGGCGGGGGCAGCAGACAGGAGCAAAGGCTTAGAGGCAGGAGCCGGGGGAGGCGGGTGACAGGGATGAAAACAGGACCGCGACAGAGGCGAGGTAATGCAGCGGCTTCTCTCCTATCAACTGCCTCCCTTCCCTGCGCACGCTGGCATTCAGACTCCAGGTGGGAGCTGCAGGGCACACCCTTCCTGGCTCAGCCTTCGGGGGCCGCACAGATTGCCCCCCAAGGCCACCAAGCCCCCTCACCTCCTGCCCCAGGCCAGCCCGCAGGAAGAAGAGGCGGAGGCCAGCGCACGCTCCCCACACGGCCTGCGATAAATATTTCCCGGGAAACGGAACTTGTTCTCTCTGTGTTTACAGCCAAGGGCCAGGCAGGGTGGTGGGGGAGGGGCCAGCCAGAGGCGCCTCATCCAGCCCTGGGGCCACAGCATCTGGCCCAGCATCGGCCTTGACCTGCTGTCTGCCTCGGAGCCAGTCCCCACCTCCTCTGAGCCTCCATCTCAAGCGCTTGAGGGGACCACCCAGGGCCTTAGCTGGCCCACAAGTCTGGCCCAGGCTCAGCTGTGTCTTCCCTGGGTGTAAATGCCTGGTGCTTGATGCCTGCCCCTGCAGACTAGGCTTCTGCAACGGCAGGACTTGAGTCTGCCCACCTCTGCCTCGTCCTTGGTCAGTCAGGGAAGTGGACAGATGGATGGACAGACAGACAGGCTGGGGTGACAGCTGAGATCGCCTCCCTGGCCCAGGTCCCTGCACACCCTGGGCCTGTGCAGCCTGACAGGTGGGCGCAGACAGATGGCAGGGCCTGGGGGCTCCCGTGGACACCAGATGCTACGGCCAACTTGTTGGCAGCAGCTCCCTGCAGGCCGTGGGGCAGCTTTGAGGCCACTTGCTTCTGATGTGCAGAATCCAGGAGGAGGCTGGCAGGTCTCCCAGCTCGGAGCTGCTGTTGCTGCTGCTAAGTCGCTTCAGTCATGTCTGACTCTGTGCAACCCCATAGACGGCAGCCCACCAGGCTCCCCTGTCCCTGGGATTCTCCAGGCAAGAACACAGGAGTGGGTTGCCATTTCCTTCTCCAATGCATGAAGGTGAAAAGAGAAAGTAAAGTCGCTCAGTCATGTCTGACTCTTAGCGACCCCATGGACTGCAGCCCACCAGGGTCCTCCGTTATGGGATTTTCCAGGCAAGAGTACTGGCAGCTCGGAGCAGTCACTTAAGAATCTTAAATACGAGCATGGGAAGAGCTGCCTGCAGCAGCCCCTCCAGCCTCACCCCACCGTTCCTGGCACAGTAACCTGGGCTCCACTGACATGTTGGCCTTCTCCCGTGCAGACCCAGTGACATCCTACCCACATGCCCTTGCACAAGCTGCTCCTCTCACCCCCGAAGCCTTTCCCAACCCCCATAGCAATCCTACCCAACAGCACCACCCTAGCTCCTGCCACTGCCTATGGCTAGCCCACCTCCAGGGCCCACTTATTCACCATTGCTGGCCTCAGCCTCACTCTAGACTTGGAGATCAAGCATTCTTCAGACCAGGACCCAAGGGCGAAGAGGTTTTTGGAGCTGGGTTCTCAGCACAGAGCCAGCCTCCTGCAGCCCCCTCTGAGTCCCTGCTCCAGGCTTCTCTGTATGCCTGGTCCCCGTCCCGTTGCCCTCAGGGTCCTCTCAGAAGACAGCCATGTAGACCTCCCTGACTATCCAGCTGATCTCTGGTCTCATTAGTCACTGACTTTAACCTTCCTCATCCTTCAAGTTTCCAAGGTGCCCCCTCCAGGAAGTCTCCAAGACTGCATCCAATACCACAATAAAGTTCTTAGAACTACTTCACCCTCATCTCATAGCCATTCTCACTCGATCAAGAAGCATTTATCGGGCACCTACTATATACCAGGCCTATGCTAGGCCCCACATGAGCCCAGGAGAGACTAAGAAGACTCAGCCTTGGTTCCTACCAGCCAGATACTTACGACTATATGGGAAAGGATATATAACCACATGTTGTAACAAGTTGTCTGATTGTAAGTTCAGGGAAGCTTGGAGGTATGAGTGCCCAGGAGGTGGGGGAGGCCAACTTGACCTGAGGTGGAGGGAGCAATCTAAGAGGACTTCACAAAGGAGGCATCTAATCTGGGGCTTGAAAAAGGAGCGTGTGTGTGCCTGCGTGCTAAGTCGCTTCAGTCTTGTTCAACTCTTTGCGACCTGTGGGCTGTAGCCCACCAGGCTCCACTGTCCGTGGGATTCTCCAGGCAAGAATACTGGAGTGGGTTGTCATGCTTTCCTCCAGGTGGTCTTCTCGACCCAGGGATCAAACCCGAGTCTCTTGTCTCCTGCATTGGCAGGCGGATTCTTTACCACTAGCACTGAAAGGAGTAGGTAGAGGGAAAAAGGAAAGGCATTCCAAAGAGAGGCGCCGGTGTGAACAAAGTCAGGGAGGTCGGGAAGAGCAGGTGTCCCAGAAGTGAGCGCTGCCATGTCTGCGGGCAAGGGGTAGACAGGAGGGCCCAGCAGGCACAGCTGTCAATGCCATGGTAAAGGTGTGGTCTTTCCTCATCCAGGGGGAAGCCACAGCGGAGCCGGTGCTGGGCGAGCACTAGGGTGCTCGGTGTGGCACCCGTGCACTTGTTCCTGGCTGCCTCTTCCCAGCCCCTGCCCCGGCTGGGCTTCCTCACCCTCGTCTGGGCCCTGAGAGCCAGCACAGAGAGGGCATTCACCCAGAGTGCTCGACTCACTGCTTGAACTGCCTCAGTCCTGACATCCAGAGAGAGTAATGGCCCTGGCGTTGAAGGAGGATTCCAGATGGTGCCTGAAGAGCCCCTCCTCCAAGCCGGCCAGCTGGCACAGGGGCCAGGGAGCCATCCAAAGAAGGCGGGCTGCACAGACACCTGTTGGGAGGGCACGGGAGCCGGCGGTCCCACTCTCGTGGCTGTTGTGCTGCCAGCGGCAGGAGAATGAGCTGTGCCCACCCAGCCCCGGGGGCACCTGGTCTCACAAAGCAGAGCCATCTAGACCTGGCTCCAAGGATCTTACCCTTGAGGGAAGCAGGGAGGCTGCCAGCTCCCTCCAGGGACTCTCTGCGGGCCAGGCCTGGGGCAGGCGCCTCACACATACTATCTTTGTAACTTCTCCCAACAGGCCTGTCGTGATTATTACGTCCAATAGTAGTGATTAAGTCCAATGATGGTGAAGCTTCTTATCCCCTTTTGACAGGTGAGGGAACTGATGCTCAGATTGGTTAAGGGACTGGCCCAAGGTCACACCCCTAGGAAGTGGTGAAACTAAGACTTGAACTCACACCCACCTGACCCCATAGTCTGTCCACTGGATGAGTGTATTCATCTCCCCAGGCTCCACCTTCACAGGAGGCTCCTCATCAGTCTCCCATCCCTCTTCCCCTCCAGGGGTCCCAATAGTTTGAGCCACACCCTAGGGTTCCTACTTTCTCCAGTCCTAGCCTTTCTGTGTTAGGGGGTCCCCAGGGGCAGCAACCTCTTTCCAGCAGGGCTGAGCATGGGCCTGGGCACCCGCAAAGGGGTGCTAAGTGAACCCAGAAACACAGCAGGCACTGCTCAGAAGCCAGGCAGACACCTGCCATCTCCGTGATGGGTGTGGGACTGGGGGGAAAGAAATGAGACCGGTGGGGAGGGGCTCATAGCCCATATCTTTGAGCTGAGAGAGGGGGCAGCAGGACCCAGGCAAAGGAAAGGCAGCTGGAACAAATAGAGATGATCTGGGGAAGCCTCGTGGGGAGGATGAGGAAGGAGACAGAACTTGAACTTGCAGGGAGCAGGGCCAAGGGAGAGGGGAGCTGTGCACAGAGAAAGAAACGAGAAGCCTGGGCCTGGCTCCTGCCCTTGCAGCCCCGCTCCCATCGCCCAGGATGGGCTCAGTTTCTCCAAAGCCCTCTCCCCTCTCAGCTTCCTGGGAGGATGACAAATCCAGTCTTTCCTGGCGGGTGGCAGTGGCTGCTGAGACACTGCTGGCTCCCAGGAACACCATCTGTCCCAGCTCCCGGGGGAGCCCCCACCCCATAGGGAATGTCACGGCCAGAAATAAATTAATAATGACTCTCCAGGTCCCCCCTCTCTCCCTCACCTAGCACCCAGCTGCAGGCGCATCCTCAGGGCTGGGCTCCGTGTCCCAGCAGTGAGCCCATGCTGACCCCACTGGGCACCAGGCCCCTAGTGGGCATCTTCAGCCATCTCACCCAAGGGCAGGGAGAGAGCCAGGGTTGAATACGTGACATAGGTCCACTTTCAGCTCTGTCTCTGATTCACTCACTCCCTGTGTGATCCCGCTGGGCCCCAGCTTTCCCTAAGTAGAAGAATCACAGCCCCTGCCTTCCAGGGAGGTCGTGGGGATTAAACAAGGAAGTGGATCTACAGCTCCTGGCCCAGAGGAGGGGCTGATACAGCCACAGTCTCCCTTTCCTCTCAGCCAGGACCCCAGGGCACAGGGGAGGTTCCTCAAAGGCTCTCTGATCTCACACACACCCCTCCTCTATGCCAACCTTCACCAACCCCAGCCCACCCCATTGTGACTCAGGATCCCATGGACACTTGACAGTTCCTATGAGGTCCCCCTAAAGGCATGGTCAGGGACTGAGATGGCACCCCTCGTCTCAAAGGAAAGGCGCTCGCTGAGCCCTCCTCAGGCACCTTTTGGAAGGTGGTGGGAGACTCAGGAATGAACAAGGCACATCCTTAGGCTCAGGGTGCTCACAGCCCAGTCACAAGGTGGAGAGAATAGGGTGCTCATGGCACAGGCAGCAGGATGTCCCAGCAGCTGACGGCCAAAGCAGGAGAGCTCAGAGGAGGGAGCGTGGACGGCAGGCAGGGCTTCCTGGAGGAGGCGAGGCTAGAGCTGAGCCCAGAAGGATGTGGGAAGCTGAAGGGGGAAGAGGCCAGCCGGAGTGGTGCTAGGGAGGCAGGAGCGCATGAAGGGGGACCTGTGAGCTGGCTGGGGCTGCAGAGGCAGCAGGGGGAGGGGGAGCATGGAGAGTTTTTAGGTGACAAGTTCAGGTTTGTGTGTGAGAAAGATGTTTCTGGCAGTCACTTGGAGAAGAGGGGCAACTGAGAGGAGACAGCCAGTGAGCCATCCGGGGGAAAGGTGGCCCGTCCCAGACCAGGGCAGGCAGCGGGAGAGCTGGGGAGGAGTTCACCAGATACTCAGGGCAGAGAATCAACAGGGAGTTGTTGGGTGAGGGTGGGGAGGATGAGGGAGGAGCCCCAGTGACACCCAGGTGACTCCAGAGGAGGGCGAATCCTCATGGGGAGGGAACTCTGGGCAGGAATAGGGAGGGAGAAGTGGTCTTGGTCTGGGGTGACCCTAAGCTGGAGGGGGTGGGGCTGGGATTCAGCTCCAGCCTCCCAGTCCTCCCAGGGGTGGGGGGAGCGCTCAGACTGGCCCTCAGCCTGCGCCCCCCACCCCCACCCCGAAGCCCACCCCAGGCCTCCCTCCCTCCGCTGAGTCTCACCTGCAATGTGGCGCCTCCACTCCCCGGGGGCACTGGCTCCTGTGCAAGGAAGTCCTGGCTGGCTGCAGAGACAAGAAAGCCAGGGGCTGAGGCCTCCGCCGTCTCCCAGGCTGCCCCTCCACCAGCCCCCTGCAGGCTCCGGACCTCCTGCCTCCCACAGGTGGCCTCCTCCAGGGAGCCTTGCCTGACGCCCCAGCTGCCCAGGGGTGCGTCTGGCTCTGGTGTGCTCTCAGCCCCTCACCTCTGAGAATAGAGCCAAACTCTCTCCTTCAACCTGGGGCTCCTCAGGGTGGACACGCCCACACTATTACCCCTCCTGAGGTCCCCTCCCTTCTGCTTCTCTCCCTTCACTCTGCTGTCTGAGCCTCAGCTTCCCATCTATAAAATGGGGTTTGTATTGTCCAGCTCACAGCCACTGGGTTGGGCTCCCAGCTAGCGGTGCTGGGAAGTGAATGGGATCATACATGTGAGTCCTCAAGCCCAGCCCAGAGCCCAGACGTCTGGGCTCCAGTTGGACTCCCAACCTGCATCCTATCAGCTCTATTCCACTTCTCCTCATGGGCTGGAAGACACACCAGGACCTGCTTACTCGTTCGTGGGTGCCCACCAGCCAGGGGGGCATCCAGAATCAGATCCACTCTGGGAGGCGCTGCCCAGGGGCCGGCTATCCCTCCCCACCCCCACCTACAAGCGCACCCAGGCATCGGACAGGCACAGGCGGCGGGATATTCTGAGCCTGGCTTCGTTCCCGTCAGCTGCTGGCCGCCATGCCCGCCTGGCGCGAGCGCAGGGGCTGATTTGATTTGGCAGCTTGGCAAGAGTGTGGTGGGGAGGGGGAGCGGGTGGGGATGAGACACCCATCCCTGCTAGGAANAGGGTAGGGTGGAACCTACTTTGGGAAAGACGCAATGTCTCATCTGTCACGGCCTCCCCATTGTCCCACTGTCCTCTGGGGACCTCAGGACTCTCCCCACCCAGCCACAGGAAGCCGAGCCCCTCCTGGAGACAGAAGGAGGGAACACTGAAGGAGGGGCTCCAGGGCCAGAGGGAGACTCAGCCATGCCCTTGGGGTCACAGAGGAGGAACCTAGGCTCCACAGAACTCAGTTATCACAAAGGGACTGGTGGGAAAGGGACTCTGCAGAGAAGTCCCTGGGGGCTTTCTGGAAGAGGTGCGCAGTGCCTCACAGGAAGAGAAACTAGGTTCCAGGACAGCCTCCTAACTACACAATAGAGTTTTGCACCTGGACTTATATACAGCTGCAAGTGTCTGTGTGTCCATGCGTGCATGGGTGTGCACCCCAGTCAGAGTCCTAGGCTCTGGTCCACACTGAATTGAAGCACACGTATAGGGGTCAGCCAGGCAGCAGAGAAGCAGGCAAAGGAAAAGAAGGGAGAACAGCTCAGACCTGAGGAGAGAAGACTGTCGGGTTGGCCGTGACACAGGCAGTCCTGAAACCCTACACGCCTGACGCCAAGACTGCGCCTCCATGACCTGGGCTCCAACGTAGCCTACTGTGCAACCTCGGACAGGACCCTCCCCTCTCTGAGCTACCGTCCTCACCTGAGGAATAAAAGGGGTGGACCTGATGGTCTCCTAGGGCCCTTCCAAGTCTAACAATCTTCTGGAGACACTGACATACAAAGATGGCCAGAGGCAGAAACTTACAGGGATGGGGAGAGAGCCCAGGGAGGAGCAGAGGAGAGTGAGGGGTACAGCAGCAGGAAGGCAAGGGAGGAGAACCGCAGGGAGGCCGCCTGTGAGTCGGGCAGCTGGGGAGGGATTCCCTGCTGGGGACCCTAGCCTCAGGGCCAAGACAGGCTGTGATCGACCATGTAGCCTCACAGATGACAGTGAGCAATTATCGCCACCTCACCTGCCTCCTGGCCCGTGGGAGGAAAAAGATGGCAGGTGACAGACAAAGGCGCTCTCCCCCTCACCCACGTCCTGCCTGTACTTTCAGGCCCTGCTGTGTGATGAGTCTGGGTCCCAGCCTCTGTCACGGGATCCGTGAACCCATCAGGCTGGGTCTTGCCCAGCGCTACTGAGCTCTGAGGGACCTGGCCGGGGTGGGCTGTCTAGAGGGCTGAGATCTTTCTCCCCTACCTGGAGGTTCCTTCCCCACCTCTGGTGTGGTGCTAAGACTGTGCACAACCCAAGAGGCAACGAACTGCTGGACCAGTGAGCTGGCCTTGTCCTGGGCTGCTGGCCTGAGCCCCCATCAGCCACTAGCCCTTCAGGCCCCCTAGCCTGGGACCTCCCTTCCTTAAGTCCTTCTCACAGCCACCCCCAGGGTCCTCTCTCCTTGGCTTGTCCTCAAGGGGTGCTGATGGGTCCCTAACCAAGGCCCACACTGCCCCTCCAGCTGCTTGGCCTCTGCCCTGGTCGGAGGCCCTTTGTACTCGAGCTTCACAGGCAGAACTTCATGCATTCCCATGTCTGTGTCCAGGAAGTGTTCATGTCCTGTTTTCCCCCTCAGGCCGGGGCTGCCAGGGAAGGAGGGGGTGGGGGCGAGCAGGCCTCTCCTTCCTCTGCTGTGGACATTTCTCCCACAGGCTTTAGGGATTGGGAGGAAAGGGCACTCCTGTCTCTGCCATAGTCTGAAATGATTAGGGACAGAGGGATGAAGGAAATGACCCCTTACCCTGCAAGCTTAGGGAGTGGTGGATCTCGCATGTGCAGGTACTCCAGTTCTGCTGGTGTAGGAGAAACGGTCTGTGCAACCCAGACTGAGAGGGTCTCCTTCCCCACTAACTGCCAACCCAGCCCCTCTTCCACTCCCTCCCTGGGGGTGGGGGCCCCCCCTGGCCCCAAGCTGTCTCCATTGCTTCTCGCTATGTTTTTAATAACTGAATATCAACATTAACGAGGCAGGTGGTTGCAGCTCTTCCCAGAAACCCCATTTAGAATCATTGAATCATCAAATCCTAGAATCTTAGAATCACAGAAAGTCTGCTTCTTCGTCTCCTAGAGTCTCAGCATCTTAAAGTCACAGAATGTCAGAACCACACAGCCAGGCATCCACACAGCCCTGGCTGGGAGTTAAGCGCCATGAAAAGCTGGAACCCCACAAGCTGACAATGCCAGATGCTCCTGAGAGCTCATCTCACCCGACTTCCTCATTTTACAGGTGAGAAAACGCAGCCTAAAAAGTGGTGCTACGCAAGATCACCGGACAGTGGGAGCCAAGCCATGTCCAATCCTGAGACTGTAAGACGGGACCTGAACATCTGGTCTTCCAGAAATGGTGCAACTTTTGCATTAGGAAATACAGATATTCAAGTGGGAGTAATGCTGTTCTCTTAGCTTTGCTCCCATCTCCTGCCTCCTAGCCCCCACCCCCCCACTCCCCAGCCCTGTCCCATCCCACCTCCCCTCCTTCCCTCCCTACCCCTACTCGGTCCTAAAGCGGGCACCTCTTCTCTCCGACCCCTCACCCTCGGTTCCTGAAACTCCCTCACCATCCCCCCTCCCCACAATGGGTGAAGTTCAAGGGGTCCTCAAGGTGAGGGACAGTAAAAGCAAAATGCCTGCTGCAGGNCCTGCCTCCTAGCCCCCCCCCCCCCACTCCCCAGCCCTGTCCCATCCCACCTCCCCTCCTTCCCTCCCTACCCCTACTCGGTCCTAAAGCGGGCACCTCTTCTCTCCGACCCCTCACCCTCGGTTCCTGAAACTCCCTCACCATCCCCCCTCCCCACAATGGGTGAAGTTCAAGGGGTCCTCAAGGTGAGGGACAGTAAAAGCAAAATGCCTGCTGCAGGAAACCACCAGCCAGAGAGCAGGCTTCCTAGTGGAGATGCCCTGAATGAGAGGCCAGAAGGTCCTAGACCACCCCCTACCCCACCCCGGGGCAGGTGTCCGGCCGCACCGGAGCAGTGGCTTCAAGGGAGCCGGATCCAAAGGGGCGGGAAGCAGTGAAGGTACAGCTGATACTAGACCCTCATGGATGATGCTTAGCATTTTCATAAATTACATCTTAACTCATTTTCGAATGTACTCATATATTATTAAATATTACATTTTACAGATTGTTTTAATTTTTGAATGCTCAATACTCTTTGCCCAGGGCAGATCCCAAGTCCCCACACTACAGACAAGGATGTGGCAACCCCCAGTGGAATCCAAGTCTCCTGGTCTCCATTTAGCCTCAAAACGCCTAACCTGGGGAGCCATCCTGAGACCTGCTCCACAGAGGGCCCTGACCCAGGCCCAGACATGTGCTCTCAAACCCTGTCTCCCCTCACCCGGCCACCCAGACCCCAGGGTGGCTCTCTCTTCTTCTCTTCTACAGCTGACCGGCTTCCTCCTCCACCTCTGCTCCACCGTCCCCTCCCTTCCAACTCAGGCTTTTCCCGGCTCAGTTTCATCATTCCACATCCGAAGGAAGTGCCCCAGCCTCTCACCTCATCCCTTCTATGAACTCCCCACCCCTGGCCCAGGGAGCTTCGGAACACGCAGGTCTGAGCAGTCACTGTCCTGCTTTCAACTCTTCTAGTGCCCAGTGCCCTCTGGAGAAAGTCCAAATTCCTTGACATGGCATAAGAGTCCTGCACAATTTGGCCCCTGCCAGCCTCACCAGCCTCATCTCCTGATGCTTCAGCACCACCACCGCCCCCCAGCCATCCCATCACTCAGCCGCTCTGGCAGTCCAGCACCCCGCTCCACAGAACGCTTCCCTCCCTCTGTCTGTCACCAGCAAGGCTTCACAGTCCCGATTCTCTCCTTCTCTCTGTCCAGAACTCTCCTGGCTCATCCCTCAGCTCTCGCTTTAGCTATACTTCCTCCTGGAAGCTCCCCAACTTGCCTTCCCTGCAACTTTGGGCTGAATTAGAGGCCCCTGCCCCATCCCACCGTGGCCCCCAAGTTTCTCTCCAGCGTTGCCCTCCCCACACAGTCTATCAGCATCCATCTGGGTCTGCGCCCCTCCATCACCCCATCACCTGACCACCAGTGGCCCTGGGACCTGGGTCTGTCCACCTGCCAAGAGGCAGATGCCTTGATGCTCAGACTTGGGGCAATGTGTGGCTGAAGTTTAAGGTCTGCACTGTGCTCCCTCTGCTTACCATCTCTGTTGGGCACATAGTAGGTGCTCATAAAGGCCTGGCAGTACCAAGCTGTGGCACGGACAGGGAGCACTGGGATAGTCAGAGGAAGTGAGAGTCCCTGGGCTGGGCTGGGGACTTCCTGGAGGAAGCATCTGGGACAATACTCCACGTGTCAGCCCTTAGACAGCAGTTGAGGACAGGCCACACAGGAAGTCACCAGCCCAGCCTCAGGACCATCAGAGCAAACCATCAGAGTGAGAGAGTCTGCAATGAGGGAGATTCAGTGACCAGAGCCCAGGACAAGGCCACTGGAAGAAGGGGATGGTGGTGCATTCAGGGAAGACTTCCTGGAGGAGAGGATACTTCCGGCTGGTTTGGGGCAAGGGAGAAGGTGGAGATGAAGCAAATTGGAGACAGAGATGTGAAAAAGAAAGCTCTGTTCTGTCTTGTCCTTTATCCCTTAGAGGAAAGGGAGGTGGGAGTCAGATGGGCAGGAAGACAGACAGAAGGCCAAGGCAGCATAGTGATAACATCAATGCTGACCCATGGCCAGGACGGGTATGGATGGCTGGGGCTGGCAGGGAGCAGGTCCCCAGCTGTGGTCGGGAAATGTTTCCTGTCTCCTTGCCAGGGGGGTCATTAATAATCATTTACCCACCACAGGCAGCCCGGAGGCCAGCCAGGGAGCAGCATGGTGCTGGGGCCGGAGCCCAGCCTGGCAGCCAGAGCTGTACTCTAGGACCAGCCCCGCCACCTTGCTGTGAAACCTGCACAAGTCACCTGACCTCTCTCGGTCTCTGGCAACACTGGGCAAAGGAGGGTCTTAAGGGGAGGCTCCCTAAAGACCTCCCACTCTAGGCCTCAGTTTCCCTAAATGGCAGCAGGGCTGCCAACCCTACGGGGGTTGGGACCTCTGATAATCAGTATGAGCATCCGGACTATGCTAAGCCCAGGTCAGGACACATGGGATGGGCAGACCTGCCCAGCCTCTGAAGAGCTCATGTTCTAGTGGCAGCCAGACCCCTACACCAGGGGATGCCTGCCCACAGCACATCAAGTGCACATCAGGCTGCGGGAAAACACAGACAGAGGGCCGTCTGCCCAGGGTTGGAGGGGCTGACAGTGTAGATGGGCCACAAAGATGGGGTTCCTTAGGCACAGAAAGTGGGACCCCCATGAGGCCTGTTTGGTCACTCTATACCCCCAGCACTTAACACCATGCCTGCCTGCAGCCTAGCAGGTGCTCAATAAATGCTTTCAGACACAATGGAATGAGCTCATCTGTTAAAGGAGACATTTGTGAAAAGAGCTTGGAATCTGGAAAGAGCTGCCTAACGCTGATGATGAAGATAATGGCAATGATGATTCTGGCCAATCGGGATGGGCCAAACATGAAAACTTGAGAAGGGAGGAGGCCCAGAGATGGCCACCTGAAGTCAGACAGTATTGCTTGGGAATGTTCAACAGCCTTCAAGATCCCTTTCTTCCAACTGGGCCAGAATCTTCCTCAGCCTTCCTTCCTCAGGCTATATTTCTCTACATCCCCTCCAGGGCTCAGCTCAAGCTCACTCACTTCAGAGAACCTTCTGGAATGTTCTGCTGAGGCAGTGGCCCTGAGCTCCTTTCCCTGACTGACTCTGATGGTCCCTGTGGCTCCCCAACCATCAGGAGTCCTGTTTTTTCATGCTCTTGAGTCCCTTTTGGAAAGCTGCCCACTAAAGTTTCCCCATAGCTTTCTCTGGAGAGTATGACCTGGATCCTCCTACTGGGTCCATCAAATGAGAAGGTCCCAGAAGGTGTGATCAGGCCTCCTTTTTTAGATTAAAGCCCTGGGCAGGCAGAAACTATCCCCCCATCAGATGTGGGGTCAATATGAGTGGAGACTGGTTGAGGTCTTCTTGGTTGTCTCCCAGCCCAGGAACCCTCTCTGGGCACCTACAGAAGAGGGAACAGGGCTGCTCAGCACCCTGGAGATGACGTGAGCAGGCAGGGCACTGGGCCACGCTCGCGACTAAGACCTCACGGTTGGCAAACCCGTCCAACTCCAAGCCCAGCCCCAGATGCTCTTGTGTCAAGAAGGCACCATGGGGATGCCACCCGGGCCTCAGCACCTGTGGCTGAACCCCCACCCTCTGCAGAACGCTGTGAGCTGGTAGCGAAGCACAGTGACCCCGAGACACGGGCATCCTCTCCACCCCTGCCAACTCCAGCCCCAAACATGAGACAGGCTCAGAGGAAAAGAATGAAGGCTCCCGGCCCTCGGCAGCACCCGCCGCCCGACTGTCCAGCGCCTGCTCGACCGGAAACCCAAGACAAAGGCCCTGGTGAAAGCGAGGAGGATGAAGGGCAAAGGGCAGAGGCAGCCTGGCTTGGGCATCTCTGGGGACCTAGCTGGGAGGAAAGCAAGGACAGGGTGGCAGTCAAGCCCTCCTCACACACACACATTTTTGGGACACCTGCTGTATTCTACACACTTGGACATCACACACCTCGTTCTTCATTTTTCACCCCTAAACACCTTATACACACATTCCCTCACCCCCTGCAGCACCCTCTACAGGCCTCCACACTGCCTCACCCCCACACAGACCCTTGCTCCCTGGACACCCTTCATACATAAACAGTTCACAGGGAGAAAAGATCACATAATCCACATCACACAGAAAAGTCATCCAGCTCACACACCCACGCTTCACACCACACTCACACTCAACCTCCCACACGCACCTCTCACACCCTATACTCACCTCTCCAAGCACACACACATCCAATTAAATTCAATACACACACACCACCAGACACAGACACAGACACACCCTGCATAAATAATGTGCATACTTAATGTCACATCAAAATATCACATGTTTATGGGCACACACAGCTCCTTAGCACAAACAGTCCTGCCTGCATACTGCCTCCTCCCCACACACACCTGTGTGTGCACATACACACATACACTTAGTCAACAAGTCTTTGCCTTGGACCCCTGGGCCCTGGCCACTGCACTCTTTCCTACCCAGAGTTGTACCAACAGCCATCACATAGACATATGACACTTACACACCAACACACATGTCCCCATATATTTCCTGACCAACTCCAGGATGTAACTTGGTGACTCGAAGCCAGTCATCTTGGCTGCAAACACACTCACACATTCACAGTGACCCTCTCCCCACCCCCTTCAAATAAGACATCCAGTAAAACCTTTCATTGGGGCCCAGCAGTGGCTTTTCCTGGTTACATACAACAGTTTATAACATATATATACACAGTCCCCTGTGTAAGCGGCCCCTACAACTACTCCACTCCATGAAGACAGACACACACCATGTACACATAAGTTCCCACACACGCAACAGTCATATGAACAGCTACCACTTCACACTCACAACTCAGCCTCCCCAGCTGCACGTGCCATGCAATGTCATATACTCATCGTTCATCATGTGAACCCCAGTGCCCTACTGCACAATCCCCACCCGCCTTAAATCCCTGGGCACCGCCCAAGGGCTGCGTGCTCCATGTTTAGCCCCTTCTACCAGTACCCACACCATGACAACATGGGTAGGGTGGAGGCTCCGGGGACACTGGCCTGGCATTCTGAGCCAGTCCCCTCACCACCCAAAATCAGAGGCTGACATAAGGGGAAGGATGACCACATGGAAAGGCCCTAGAACAAAGATAGAAACCTGGAGAAATTGGAGGAGTGATGAGCAGACAGAGAGAGGTGGGCACATGGGCAAGAGAGACCAAACAAGAGAGAAACAGAGGGGCAGAGAGAGACACGATGCCCAGAAAGACTCGGAGAAGCCAGAAAAGAAACCAGAGAATAAATTGGAGCCAACATACCCAGAGAGAAACAAGAGGAGAGGGTGAGACAAGCCAGAAAAGACCAAGATCCCTTATATAGGAGGGAGGAGGGAAAGCAGGAGCAGAGTGGGAGCGGGATCCTGCAGAGAAGGAGAGAGAAACAGAGATGGAAAGGGCATTTAGACTCAGGGGTGGGGTCCCGTGTGAGGACTGAGGCCAGATGTTTGAGTAGGAACCTGGATGGGGGTATAGATAAGGCTGTGGAGTAGGGGCTCAGGGGCATGAGGTGAGGCTCCAGCTCTGAGGTGGGGTCCTGGCTGAGAGCTGGGATTCAGGTGTTCTGGGTGTATCTGGAATCTGAAAATGTACTGGGGGCCCAGGGATATGGGCAGGGGTCCTCTACTATTATGGGAGTCAGGGGGTTCCAGGCTCCGGCAGAATTCTTTGGTGTGCCAGGGGGGTTCCACTCTGGATTGGGAGTTCAGGGCTTGGGGTGGAGTCCCAGATCTGAAACAGGTTCAGAGTCTGCCATGAGGTTTTGAACTGTGAGCTGGGCATTCAAGGTCTCTGGATATGGGCTGCAGTCCCAGCACAGAAATGGGACTCACAACTGGGGTGGGGGCGGGGGTGGGGGTTTCATCACCCTAGGAGGGTTGAGGAGCAGGGTGGACCATGGGGCCGGCGACAGCACGCTCAGCGGAGGACTCGGCCGGGCGCTCACCCAGCACCCGGTTCCCCTCGTGCCCAGAGCGGGCCCCTGCTCCCTACCTGCAGGCTGTCGGCGCATGGCTGCGGCGGCGGCGGCGGCTCGTCCGGCTTGAGGAAGACCTGCTGGCCCCGCCTGAAGAATTGGACAACAGCGATGAGGATGTGGTGCAGCACCAGGACCATGCTCGCAGCCGCCCGCCCGCCCGCCGGCCCGGCCGCTGCGCTCGGTCGGCGCGTCCGCGACAGCTTCGCCCGGTCCGCGCGAGTGTCTGCCCCAGCCCCTCCCCGAACCGCCCACGTCCCGCCCCTCGACCGCCGAACCCCGCCCCGAACCGCCCACGTCCCCGCCCCTCGACCGCCCCGGCCCCGCCCACCTCCGCGCATCCGTGAACAGCACCTCTCAGCTTGTCCGATCTTCGGACCCCCATCAGAGCCCCCCACCAGCTGTCACTTCCCTTATTTTTCCGCTCTCAAGATTCTTCCAGCTGGTCCGCTACTGGGATCCCCCGCCAGGTAGCCGGCTTTCCGCCTTCGCTCCCTTCTCCTGCTTCTCCGCCACTCCTTTCACTACCTCTCAGGGGTCTCCTCTCTGAGCCCCTCTTCTGTATGATCACATCCTTTTCCCCACCACTTACTTATAAAGTCCTGGAGCCGGGCCACAGCCCCAAGGCAGAGAGACTAGTGCAGTGAGGGAGTGGAGGGCGGTCCGCAAGGGGAGATAGAAGGGAAGGGACCACTGGCACGACACACGGAATCCTGGGCTTGCTCTTCTTCCAGGAAAAAGAGGGGAATGAGGGAAAATTTTAGAGGTCGCTCAGAGTCGGACAGGCTTTGGGAGCAATAGAAAATCTGGGAGGGAGACACGTGCGCACCGACATGCGAGCGCACAGATAGGCGCACCATTCCTGAATCTAGGGTAGGGGCACTGGGCCTCCAGCACTGGTCAGGTAGGTCTGCGTGAGCGTCCCCGGAAGCCGGAGAGGATGCAGGCCCCAGGGCCACACAGTCCACGGTTCCGCGGTGGGACTTGCGAGCTCGAAGCGCAGTTCTCCGCAGAGCGGCCTCTGTGCTCAGGCGCCTGCGGCAGCCGTGACGCTCCTGCGCCCTCTGCTGTCCCATCGCGGTGGCACGGCCCGGCCCGATTTGCCATCCGCGCGGGGTGTGGGAGGGTTTCGAGGGGGAAGGGGTCACCTGGGCCAACTCCCTGCCTGGACCCACCCCATTCCTAGCCTCCGCTTGGCAAGAAGACGGCTGAGGCGGTGGGACGTGTCTGGACTGGAGGGTGCTCTTCGGTCTCTCTTTGCCTTTGCCAGCTAGCTGCATGACCTTGGTCAGATCCCCTCCCCGGTTGGTTTCTGGGCTTCAGTTTCCCCATCTCTTTCACAAGACTGCCAGGAGAACCAACCCCACAATGGTGGGAAGGCAGCCAGAGTCCCCTGACAGCCCTCGCTGTGGTCTGACCTGAATCCTTCCCACTGCACTGCAGTCCCCTCTTTCTGCAACTCTCCCCTTATCACTCACCCCTTGGCCCCTCTTGGAGGGTGACTCAGTGAATCCCCAGCTTCCCAGCTCCCCACCTTACTGGGCTGATTCATCTGGGTCCTTTCTCCCTGGGGAGTGATTTCCTCAAGGTTGAGTCATTGAACCTAGTCCTGGACACAGTCCAGGCACCAGGCACACAGGCTGGGCAGAGCCCCGGCTGTGCCACCAGCTCAGGGGGAGCCAAGAGTTCCCCCACCTCTCTTTCTGTGGTCCAGCTCTGGACATGCCTCCTCCCCTGCTCACACACCTTCAGTGACTCCCTGCTGGCAGCCCAGTAAAGCCCAAACCCTCAGTCTGACATGGCAGACCCTCTGTAACTTAGAGCCAACTTGTTTCGGCTTTGACCCTCTCACCACCATTCCTTAAATTTATACTGCCTTCTCTGTTCAGCTGGGTGACTGACTCATTCTCACCTTCGGGCCTTCACTCAGCCACCTCAACCCCAATGCCCTCTGGGCCTGCTTATCTTTCAGGGGCCAGTCGGATGCCACCTCCTTCAGTAGGCCTTCCCTGGATGCTACCTTAGTCCTCTGGGTCCCCCTTCTTGTATCTTTACTAGGAGTCATGTCTAGGGGCACAGGGAGGGATGGGAAACTCCTCTGTCACCAAGTAATCCAGGCCAAGTCAGTGTTTGTACTGCATCTTCAGACTGGGGGCAACTTGTCCTACTTATTAATGCTGTAGAAAATATTACATGGGCTAAGATGTGCAAAGGTTCTGACCAAAAAGAGAAAGCCTCCATTCTCTTTTTTTGGCCTCAGCTTCTTACTCTGTTAAGGGGGTGACCAATGTAAGAGCTATTATAAGGATTGAGTCTGAAACCAGTACACAAATCTCTTGGCCAATCCTGAGCATCTATTATCAACTCAATCCTGGGCTCCAGACAGTGCAGGTAGGACAAGGTATCCAGGAGACATCTGTTACAGCCACAGGCCAGAGCTATTTGTTCTTCAGGAGAGGATATCTCAGACTCCAGAGTGAAGGGCCAACCCTGGCCTGGCATAGCCAGCATCTCTTGGGCTTTAACATTTGCTGAGCACTCACTCTGTGCCTCATAGTTTGTCTTCTCAACAGTACTAGAAGGCAGGACCCATTATTAGTCACATTTAACAGATAAGGAAAACCGAGGCACAGAGAGACCAAGTAATTTGCCCACAGTCACAGAGTTAATAAGTAGTAGAGCCAAAAGTCAAACCTAGGCCATCTGGCTCCAATCTGTGCTTTATATTCATGCTGTCTCTTAAGGAATGGCACGAGAGGAAATCTAATTTTCCCAGCTCTCCTCTTGTCCCCAAGAATGCAGTCAGGGTCCTATACTCCCAGGCCCTGAGCCCTATGCCCACCTCTGCCATGAGGAAGCTCAGTTTTAGGGGTGCCTAACCCAGACCCACAGCCACCTCTTTTCATCTCTCCACCTTACAGGTCCTAAGCTGTCCAGGGACCCAGCTACTTCAGACTGGGTATTTTAGGACAAGGTTTCTCAGCTGAGAGCCTGTCTGAGTACTGGGCCTCTCAGCCTCGGGCCCTGTCCAACCAGCCCGTCTGTTCCTAATAATGACCCCTCTCTGGACACTGTGGGTCTGAAGAGCAGACTTGGCTACTCGCCATCTCTCCATTTCAGGGTGTGATGCCAGCAGACCCTCAATAGACCCCAGATCTGCTCCCATCCCCCATGACCATGTGTCCGGCTTCCAGGAGCCCATCTGTGCACCTGACATGCATCTATCCTCTGGTTGCTGAGTGTGGTCAGACTCCTGGAAGCCCCAGGTTCAAGCTGAGCCCTGTCCAAAGTGCTGGGTGACCTCAGGCAGGGCTCTGGCCCTGTGAAGTTTGGCCTGGTTCTTTCTGAGGACTCGGGCAGCTCAGGTGGAGGAAGGCAGTGTCCAGGGAGGCCTAGCCAGCAGAAGGCAGCTCTCTGGGGCAGGTAAGCCTGCCTGGTCATGCTAGGCCCAAGGACTGTGAGCAAGGGCCAGATCCCAATATGGGGGCTTCTCAGGAGGCAGTGTGCAAGGCTCAGTCTCTCTGTGACTGGAGATGGAGCCCATGGACTTAAAGGGAGCTCCACCACCCCAGGGACCCTGCCAGGGGACAATCCAAGAAGCATCTTGGAGGAACTGACATCCCTGCGGGTTGTGCATCCAGCTAGAGCCCGCCCTCAGTGCGTCAGCCCAGAGAGGGCATACCCTGGTGAGCCACCCTTGGTTAGCCCTGGTGCACACACACAGGCTGTGAGCATGATGTGGGCGAGGGCAGAAGAGGCAGAGTACAGGTTTGTAACTTTGTATCTGTAAGGATGTGCAGTGCTTCCACGGTAGAGCCGAACTCCTGTATGTGTACAGAGATGTGTGTCTACAGAAATATGCCTATATGTGTGTGCAGACAGGAATGTGTGCACAGGTATGAGTGTGTATGAACACATGCATGTATATATGTACAGTTGTGTGTGTGCACAAGTGTCCATATATGGCCCATAGATGCATTCATGTATAAATGTATGAGCAAATGTGTGAGTCTGTATGTATCCAAATTCACACTTAACAGAGGTGCTGCTCATGTCCACTAGCCCAGGTCAGCTGTGAGTGTCCACAGGCACTGGCCCCAGATGTGGGGGTGACCCCTACAGAGAAAGGATCTGGCCACAGGCAGGTGCTGGGGACAATGTGGATCTGGGCTCAGAGTAAGCAGGGCCAGCTCCCAGAACCCCCACAGCAGCTCCGAGTGGGAAAGAACACAGGCTGAGCGAACTCAGGCTCAAGGGACAAGGGGTGTGGGGGGTGGTCAACCACAGGTCTCATCCATCCCCATGTTATTTGCATACACATTTGTCTTCTCTGCAGCAGATGGCCAGCTCCATGACCTTAGAGGGGGAAGGGAGCCTGGAGGATTCTAGTCTAGACTAGTCCAGGACCTGCCAACTCACATATGGGCTGAGGTCCAGGGGACTCGGGCCTTGGCACACCTCGGTATCTGCCCCCTATTTTCTACAAACCCCAAGAGTCTTCTGCCACACAAAGCTGTCCCAGGAGACACACAATCATCTATACAATTACTATCTTTTTATAGATACGCATACACACTCCCATCACTCCTACACATACACACACATACTCCTGTACACAGACTCATCCCTTTACACGTGTTCACATGGCACCAGCACATGAAACACTAATGGGCACCACTGCCCGTGTGCCTCCTTTGGGGACCACTGTGTCTTCTTCTCTCCGATGTCCGTATCTGCTGGAGTGATCTTTCCGTCCCTCAAGTCTGACACTTCCTCACCCACAGCCACATGGCTCCGCACTGCCCACTGGATAAAGTTGGAGTTCTGGTCCTGGCCTTCATCCTCCTTAACCTCACCTCCAAATCATCCTTTCATTCTCCACCCACACGGTCTTCTGGCCACACCCCTCACCACTCACCAGTCCTCCAACCAGCACCTCTGTCCTTTCGCCAGGCACTATGCTGTCAGCTCCAGGGGACAGGGCTCTCTTTCTGTTTTGCTCATTGCTGTGGCTCCACGGCTAGAACAAGGCTTGACCCAGAGGAATTGCTCAAAAAGACATCTGTGGACTGTAGGAATCAGTGGTAGAAACTTCCACCCAACCTGATCTGCCACTTTTGAAGGACTTGCCCAGCTGTATTTGTTTCCTTATGTGCCTCTCCCACCAGACCCGAGAGAGGCTGGGGTCTAATTCAGCTCCACGTGTCTGTGTCCATGTCTGTTTCCGGCCCAGGGCCAGGTGCACAGAGAGGACCAGGGGAGGAGGCAGATGGTGTTCCCGCCTTAATGAAGCACAGGCATGTCTAGAAGGGGCGCCCCCCTGGGCCAGTCATACAAAGCCCACCTTTCCCCGCTTACGCTCCTTTCTTAAGTCACCCTGAGGCAATCCAGAGGCTGGCAATCCAGCCTCTGCTTGCATGCTCCCAGGGACGGGGAGCTCACTTTCCTGGCAGCAGACTCCTGCCCATGTGGGATAGCTCTGCCTGACGCTGACTCCTCCCACAGCACCATCCCATAAAATCCTGATCATCCTGAGCCATGATTCCCATGGAAACTGGGAAGGAAGACGAGCAAAAGGAAAGGCAGATTCCAGCTTTCTCAACAGCTCCCCCAGCCTTTCCAGCTTTGGGCAAAGGTGGGGAAAGGAGCTCGTTCCTCTGAGACTATCCCAGGCTACTATAGGCAGGTGGGTTCAAAGTGCTTAGGCTCCCCCAACCCAAACCACTATCCCCAGGAGCCTGGGGCAATGCAGAGAGAGTGCAGTGCTGAGAATCACTACTCTAGTCTCCGCTGGGCACTATCCCCTCACTGAGCTCACTTTTTCTCTCATCCCCCGAGCTACCACCTATCCCATTTCTTCCCCTTACAGGTGCCTCCTGCCCTCCAGTCTGCAGGACCCCAAGGAGCTGCTATAACTCCAACCCTAGGGTGTCCCATGGAATGCCTCCTCCTGGGCCCTGTTGGGCAGGCTGGGTGGATGAAGGCAAGCAGGTCCTCAGCCAAGGGTGGCTTCCAGAGACCCACCCAGCACCTCTTGGACAGCTGCAGCACACGAGCTGCCCAGCTTTCCTTCACCAGCTATTCCTGGGCTGGCCCTTCTCCAGAGGTGCCTCGGGCTGCAGTTGGTCACTGACCCCAGTGCCCCATGCACGTGGGCACACACACACACACACACACACCAGGACTGCTCAGAGCTGAGCCCATGAGGGGTGCCAAGGCACAAGAAATTCCAAGCAACAGGGACCCAAAGCCCCATGCTCTGAAAACTCTCTGCCTGTTCAGACACAGTCATAGAGGGAGACCCAGTTTGTGGATTCCAGGTTCCAAGAACTCCCAGAGCTTTGTCATCTAAGCAAATCAGAATTTCTATTGTAAATCCCTTTATTAGAAAAATCTGTGCTTTTTACACCCTATGAATTTGAGAGCCTGGAGCCCTGAGACTGTCGGTGCCCAAGATCCTAACACTCTATTATCTTAACTGCCTATAACACTGAGACTCTAGACTCAAGCTCCAGGGTTTCTACGGCCCTCAGAGCTTGCTGGTCTGTGGACTGCGTCTCTGTGAATACTGGTGAGGAGAGGGCCCTGTGAGCCCCTACATTTGCCTTCCAGCCTCCACCTTTTGTTCACACCACGATCCATGCCTAAAGTTCCATCGCCCTCATCTCTGCTAATTAAATCTGAGACAACTTTGAAGGGGCAGGAACGACAATGCCGTCAGGGACTACTTACTAAGTGCCAGGCCCACCCAGGTGATTCTCTTATTTAATCATCATTATATTATTAGTCCAGCGTTACAGTTTATAAAACCGCGGTCGCAGGACAGGAGGCCATTTGTCTAAAGTCGCACAGCTAGAAATAGTAGTAGAACAGTGACCCTAACCTGGCCCCTTGCAAACGCATGCCTCTGAGAAGAGCCCAGAGGTGAGAGGGCTCCCTCTTTGGCTTCAGGACCACACTGGAACAGTTCCTCTCACCCCAGTGGCTCCCCAAGTTCCAGAAGGCAGAGACTGTAGTTCCCCTCTTCTCGCCTCTTCAAGCTGGAGGCAGCCCAGAGACGGCCACGTTTCCTGTCCTGATTGATCGAAAGGAGCTCAATCTGCCAAGACTCCGTGTGGGACCGGCAGACGTGGCATTTTGTTTCTAGGCACCCGTCGCTATGGAAGCCAGGTGCTGCCAGCCCAAGGCCTAGCAACGAGGCCCTGAGTGGTGCGGGGCGGAGGGCAATTGTCAGGAGCCTCGAAGGCAACCAGCACGAGAGAGAGGGAGGGTGGACCACCCCGCTTTCCGGGCTGGAGGGCTGTACCCGCTGCTCTGGCTGGGCTTGCGAGGGGAGGAAGGGAGGCAGAGAAGACAGGACCAGTTGGGTCCTAAGAGCCAGAGAGCCAGAGACAAGGCCAGAGAGAGACTTACAGAGACAGACTAAGGGGGTTCAGAGGCAGCAAAAGGCACCATCAGAGAGAGGGAGATTCGGGAAGGCGGAGGAAGACCAGCGCCGAGACTCAAAAGACCACCGAGACACGCAAGTGGTAGAGAGGAACTGACTCTCAGACAAGCCCAGCTCCTGCCGGGGGGGAAAGGGTGTGCCAGGGAGCAGGAGGCAGCCGCAGGGGAATGACAGAGATGGATGAAAGTGCGACAGGAGGAGATAAGCCCGCGGCGGAAGGCAATACGGAGACATAATAAAGGAAGAGAGGACTAGGAATGGAGGAGCAGGTTGGGGCGTGGGGGGCAACGGGCCTGAGGGCAGAGCAGACAGTGGCAGGGGCGGTATGGGGACAAAAGGCGCCGGGACCACAGGAGTCCTAGGCTGGCCCCAGTCCCGAGCCCCTCCTCCTGGGGCTGCCCATCTGTGGCATGGAGGTCACCAGCCTTGTACCACCACCTCACCACCCAGCCTCTCCCCCAGAACACAGAATCATGCAGGTACAGACCCTCAGAAGAGAGGCTGGTCAGAGAGATTCCGTGTCTCTCCTACCCCACCCCTCAGGACAGGTCTTGTCCAAGCTCATACGGTAAGGCAGTGTCCGGAACAGTAGGAAGTCAGGCCCTGGGAATCCCAGTCCTGAGCCCCGTGCCAACACCCATCGGAGTCAGACCGGGCCTTGGTGATCCATGGAGTCACCGTCAGTACAGAGAGGTCCACTGTCCTCCCACTCTTCTCCCCAGAGTGAGAGAGAAGATGACAAAGCCTGCGATGGGATCCCCTTACTACCTTCTTCCTCAACAACAGGCTCTGTGTCAGGACAGTGGGGTCCCAAGGTGGAGCAGATGGCATCCAGGGTAGAGATGGACCACAGCTGTGGCNCCCACTCTTCTCCCCAGAGTGAGAGAGAAGATGACAAAGCCTGCGATGGGATCCCCTTACTACCTTCTTCCTCAACAACAGGCTCTGTGTCAGGACAGTGGGGTCCCAAGGTGGAGCAGATGGCATCCAGGGTAGAGATGGACCACAGCTGTGGCTCTCAGGGCTGTGAACAGGGAAGGCAGGCTCTGGGGAACCCAGAGGGCAGGGCCCTTTGTGGGCAGGGAAATGGCAGGCACTGGACAGGTGACATCTCATTTAACCCTCTTGGGGACCTGCCACAGATGAGAAGACAGAGGCCCCCAGAGCGGCCTGCCACAGAGAAGACAGATGGAAAGTGACTTGCCCTAACCAGCACAGCCAGCAGGTGCCTGAACCAGGATTTGAACCCAGGTCTCTTGGGGACCAGTGCAAGTTGGAGGGCCCGGTGGAGGTCTCTCTGCCAGAATCGAAGCAGATCCAGGAAGAGGGTAACACAAACCTGTTCAGGGGCCCTTCCCAGTATGAAGGTGGGGAGGGTTCCCAACCACTCCTCCCAGCACTAGCTGTTCCCCTTCCTGTGTCAGAAAGATGATAATGCTTGGCTAGACTCTGTCACTTGTCAGGTACTAATCTCTCTCCCTCTTTCTCTCTCAGAGCTAAATCGTTCCTGCCATTGTTAATACTGTCAGTGGCACCTGACAGTCCCTCTGGGAGCTCAGGTGCCCTCAGAGGCACCCCATCCACCCCCATCAGCCTCATTCTCTGCAGACTCCTGAGGGAGGAACCAGCAAAGACTAAGCTCCTATTGCATGCCCTGATGGTACGAAGCACTTTACATTCATTATCTTATTAAATTGGCTCACTCCCACCCTCTGAAACTCCTGGCCCCTGACCTCCCTGCCTGACCTCTCCTCACCTTGAAACAGCAACTCTAGGATCAGCCTCTGGAGCACAGTAATCCCACAGGAGTGGGTGCACATAGGTGTCTGGGAACAGGTAGCTTGATTCCCAGCTGCAGTGCCCATGTGGGGGGCAGTGAGGAGAGCAGGGAGAAGGTGTAGGGTCAGCAAAGTAGGGGGAAGGGGGCAGGCAGGGGACCTATGCCAGCCTCACTCCACATACACACCCCCTGCACATGGAACCTGGACTGCATCCCAGATGATCGACCCATGGCGCCACACTCCCCTGGGCCCAGGTTCTTGGAAGGCGGTGCTGCAGGGGTAATCAATCGATCGACTGCCTCTCAGCCTCCTCTTCCTACTGCCTGGAGGCTGCCTCCTCCATGCAGCCTCCATGGCCGATCAGTGTCACTGTCAGGGTGAGAGTCTGGGGGCAGCCTGTGGACAATAAGTAGTGACCCTTCATCTCTTCCTCAGCCCAGCACTCTCTCTACTCCTTAGGAACCAGGTCCGGGGAGACAGGCGGGGCAGGGGTCCACACAGAGGTTGGTGTTCGTGCATGCATGTGTGCATGTGCTCATGTGTGTGTGTGCACTTGTGTGTATGCATAAGTCAGTAGAACAGAGAAGTGGCAAACACAAAAGTGAGCCAATACGACCTGGGTTCAAATCCCATTTCCTCCATCTTCTGGATATGTGACTCTGTGCAAGTTACTTAACCTCTCTGAGCCTCGGTTTCCTTATCTATACATTGGGGTTATCAACAGTAATCAACGAACTGGATGAGACCATACTTGCAGAGCTCTGGCACAGTGCTTAGCATGCAGTATTTTTTGCTACATGAAAGCTTTTAATACTGCTATTGTGAGCAAGTGAGTATGTTCACATGTGTGTATGCACGTGTATGCATGTATAAGTTCCCTTGGGAGTTCTGGTGAGGATTTCTGGCCCTCGAGCAACGGGGTGTAAACAGCCTCCTGACCCCTGACTCCCCTGGAGTAGGGCCTGCAGCCACACTTTCAGCTTGGCCTTAGAGAAGGGGAACCTGCTGCACCCAAAAAACCCACCTGCGCCTGGGTAAGGTTTTGTGGAGAGATGGATGACTTGGTGAACCACAGGCAGGACTGGTGATTAGGAGGCTAACAGCCCAGCATCCGGAAAGGAATGGAAGGGAGGCTGAGACATGGAGCCATCCATCAAAGCTGGCAGGCCCAGCAAGGCTGCACAGCAGGATGAAGAGAAGCAAGGGACAGCTTTGGGTGGGGGAAGTGTGGACAAGCTAAGAGCCAGGCAGTCAGGCCCAGTCTGGTTCTGACCTGTTACTGAGTGAGTCACTGTTACCTTGGGACCTCAGTGTCTTCATCAGAACAATGGAGCTAAATGTCTCCTCTCAGCCCAGATGAGTTCCAACCTCAGCAGACACCAGGACTAGGAAGAACCCTTAGAGAAGCATGAGAGGCTCAGAGAGGCCTTTACCTTTTATATCAGCACCGAACTCAGCCGAAGATCCCTGAAGGTGTAAAGTAAGGGGACATGGCACTGTGTGGGGCTGGGAGCCCAAAGACCCAAGCTTGATTCAATTTCTAACTCTAATTTCTTGCTGACCTTAGCCAAGCCCCTGAATTCCTCCAAGACCTTACCTGGATGCCCTCTCTCACTACCCTCTCACCCACACCCAATCCTTCCAAGGCAGGAAGGGCCATAAGCACAACCCATGCCTATGCAAATTTCCTTATATCTGAGGGCAAAGTCACTCACGGGCCTCCCCACCCAGTGGAGGTAGTGGTTACCTGGGAAAATTCAGGTTAGCAAGTCTGGGACAAGAAGCCCTAGTTGGGGTCTAGTGGACCCTAGCAAAGCCCATAGTCTCAGGCTGTCCCTGAGGACCTCATTGAGCTGAATCCAGTCACTTTCCCTCTCTGGGCCTCAGTTTTCCCATCCCTAAAATGGGATGGGAACAAGCAACAACAACAACAACATTCTTCGGGGGCTTCTCTTCCCCTGTGAGACAAACTGCAAACTCTTCACTGCATCCACTCCTTCCCAATCCTTCCCCAGGCTCCATTCCTCCTGTGCTCCCCACAGCAGACCTCACACTTAGGCTGTTCTGGACTTTCATCAATCCCTCATCCCTCTTTGTGTTTCACCTATGGACTTATACCTCATGGTTTAACCAGTTCACTTCTGGACCTCTGTCTCTCTCTCCTCTTTTTTTTTTGCTGAGTGGTGTGACTTGCAGAATGGGAACTAAGGGTCCTGGCAGTGAAAGTACTGAGTCCTAACCATTGCCAGGGACTGCCAGGGAATTCCCTGGACCTCTGTCTCTCCATTGGAAAAATCCCCTCCTCAGTCAACAGGGCTGTAAGAGGTATCACCCCCTCTGCAAAGCCATTTGCACAGACCCTGTCAGGGCTAAGCCAGGACCACCCCCTCCACAGAGCCACCAGCAGCCAACACACCTTCTCTGGAGCCTAGACCAGGAAGTGTCTATGTCCCCATCTCATTCTGAGCTCCCACGGGTGAGGGTCAGGCTGGGCCTCATTCCCCAACTGAGGGGTGTGTGTGAAGGTGGTGGGCAGCTCAGGACCTTGGACAGAGAAGCGGCTTAGGGATATGGAAGGAAGCAACGAGGAAGGGAGGAATGAAAAGAAAGAGATGAGGAAGGAAGGAGAGAGAAACAGCTGTCTCCAAGGTCCCTGTGGAGCTAACAATCTGAATGAACTCTAGTCCTCTGCAGATGGAGCCCCTGTGTCTGGTCCTGCCCCACCCTCTCTCCCCTTTGGCCTCTGTCACACACACACACCAGTCCCAAGGCCCAGAGTCAAAGGGGTCTCTGGCCTCTGCCAATGCATTCTGACTGGAGGCTAAGGACATGCTTGGTCGTCATAGTGATGCTGAGATACTGTCATCACTAATTCATCGCCTGAGCCCTGGCCTTCCAGGACTCAGTTTTTATATCAGCACCGAACTCAGCCGAAGATCCCTGAAAGGTGTGAGGAGAGCTAGTCAGAACTGATCAGAGTGGTCACTGGGGGCAGGAGCCTTGGGGCTCTGGGCCTGGGGGAGGGTCATCTGTGACCTTCTCTCAGCTTCCCAATGCTCTGGTAAGAAAGAAGAGGGCAGATCTTTCCCCAGGCTGCCCTTTGCACCTACTGTGTGCCTATCCCAGTCCAGCCTCAGAGGTGGGGGTCAGTGGAGGCTGGAATAGGAAGTTCCCACCCTGGGGCCTATGAGCAGATGTCCGGGCCCTCAACAGAGCAGGGGTACATCCCTCATGCCACAGGGGCTGAGAAGGGGTGGAGGGAGGTGAACCCATGTTGTGCCANAGGAGTTCATGATCTGAGCCACAGTCAGCTCCTGGTCTTATTTTTGCTGACTGTATAGAGCTTCTCCATCTTTGGCTGCAAAGAATATAATCAATCTGATTTCAGTGTTGACCATCTGGTGATGTCCATGTGTAGAGTCTTCTCTTGTATTGTTGGAAGAGAGTGTTTGCTATGACCAGTGCATTTTCTTGGCAAAACTCTATTAGTCTTTGCCCTGCTTCATTCTGCATTCCAAGGCCAAATTTGCCTGTTACTCCTGGTGTTTCTTGACGTCCTACTTTAGCATTCCAGTCCCCTAGAATGAAAAGGACGTCTTTTTTGGGGTGTTAGTTCTAAGAGGTCTTGTAGGTCCTCATAAAACCGCTCAACTTCAGCTTTTTCAGCGTTACTGGTTGTTGACATAGACTTGGATTACTGTGATATTGAATGGTTTGCCTTGGAAACGAACAGAGATCATTCTGTCGTTTTTGAGACTGCTTCCAAGTACTGCATTTCAGACTCTTTTGTTATCCATGATGGCTACTCCATTTCTTCTGAGGGATTCCTGCCCGCAGTAGTAGATATAATGGTCATCTGAGTTAAATTCACCCATTCCAGTCCACTTTAGTTTGCTGATTCCTAGAATGTCGACGTTTACCCTTGCCATCTCTTGTTTGACCATTTCCAATTTGCCTTGATTCATGGACCTGACATTCCAGGTTCCTATGCAATATTGCTCTGTACAGCATTGGACCTTGCTTCTATCACCAGTCACATACACAGCTGGGTATTGTTTTTGCTTTGGCTCCATCCCTTCATTCTTTCTGGAGTTATTTCTCTACTGATGTGTAAACTTTATCATTAATAATAATTATATTGACTACACATTGAAATGATAATTTTTGGATATATTGGAGTAAATAAAAATGTATTAAAATTAATTTTACCTATCTGTTGCTTTTTACTAATGTGGCTACTAGAATATTTAAAATACAGATGCCGTTTGTAGTATGCTTCTCATGGACAGGTTGAAAGAGACTTTCTGGGTTCCTTCCCATTTTGGGTCTTGTTTGTTAACTAGCCTGGGGTTAGGTGAAAGGAAGTTTTACCGGAAGACTCCAGGTGGCTGCAGGGTCCCTGCTTCTGGCTGCTCCTTGGTCATTTGCCCTAATCTACCTCACAGAGGTGGCCAAGGCAGAAAGAGGAGGCCCAAGACTGCCTGTGTCCTTGTGAACAACTTAACTTCTGTGGTAAAATGTTGGCTCTGGAAGGACTGCACCAGGGCATGACTTGCCCTCTGCCACCAGTATAAGGAAGAGGTCACCCTGCTCTGAGACCCTTCCTGCTCTGGGTTGACCAACCCCATAAGAATGTCAGGTACGTGGCTGATAGCTCCCAGGCTCCCGCAACTTTTGACACCACGTCCAAGAGTACGGGATGGTCTGCCATGTTTGCAAACGTTCATAACTGTCTTAACTTCCAAAGAATTGGTCCTTTTCATGTCAAGCAGATCAAGACACAAAGAAAAGGAATTAAGAGCATTATAAACCTGATTACCTATTTAAAGGCTGACAGTACTTGGTATTCCCAAGAACTGGGGTGTGCTGAGAAAAAACCAAAAGGAGCAAATACACATGAATAAACAAGCTCACATCTTTTATCAACTGTATTGTCAAAGGCCAAGAGCTTAAGTGGGGTTAATTAACAATAGTGAGTGTTATTTGAATGACCTCCAGCTAAAGGCAGGACCTGACAGATGAGAGTCAAGCATAAACTCATACCTGAGGGCAGCTGGATGAGAAACTATGGGAAGGGTAATTCAAGAATGAGCCGGTACATACAGTCTGGCCTATGCCTCACCTGGGGAAGGCTTGGTTACTCCTCAGGAGAGAGGGGATAAGCCCATGACATGGTTGGATGATCCTCCACAGATGCAGGGTACCATTGTGAACACAGAGGGGTACATAGCAAGACTCCTAGAAGGGACTTTTGTCCTATATTCTCATTCTAGAAGTGGGCAAACAGGTCTGTGAGAAGGACGACTTGCTCAGGATCACACAGCTAAGTAGAGGAGGGCAGGGGCCAAGACCCCCAGATTCCTGCTATTAGGGCCTCAGTCTCAAGGATCCTACAGATTGGGGTCATGGAAGCAGCATTGGACTGGATGTTAGGGGAATTTGGTGCTAGACTTGAGTCACTACTTGATGATGTGACCTTGGGCAAGTCCTTCCACTTCCTTGAAGCCTTAGCTTCCTTGTTTATAAAGCAGTCCTTGGACTAGATGGTCTCTTAGACCTGATATAATAGCAGTCAGGATAAATCAGTTTTTGCTGTGATAACAATCTCCCAATCTCAGTGGCTTGAGAAGCAAGGGACTTTCTCACTCCCACCGTATGATCACAGCAGGTCAGCAAGGTCTCAGGCTGATGGAAGCCTCACCTTGACACTTGTTTCCTGGGAAAGAAAATGTAGCAGGTACCCACCAGCTTGTCAGGATTTTACCCAAAAGATCATGGGTCACTTTCATCTACATTTGGTGGCCAAAGCAAGTCGCAAGGTCACCCACCAAAAGCCCAGAAAGGGAGAATGAGGATACTTGGCAGCAGTCTTACCAGCCATAGGGTCTTTATATTATGACAAAACAATACAGAGAGCTGCGTGGGGCAGTGGGGAGGGGAGCACTGGCCTGAAGTGGCCTAATGGGGAGACCTGTGGAAGAGGCTGCACTCTGAGAGGCAGGGGTTGGAGCATGCTGGATCTAGATGGGGTGGTGGGGTCAGAAGCAGGGGTGTGGGAAAGGACAAGAAATGTGAACTTCATGGGTAACTGCCTAGCTTGGCTGAAGTGTAGGTGCATGAAGGGAGGAATAATAAGAGAGAAACCTGAGACCAGATCACGCAGGACTTTGAGTGCCAGGAGAAGGGGCGTGTACCTTGTTTGCTTGGCCTTGACATTTCTGAGCGGGTTTGTGAATGTATTGAGTGCTGTGTGGATGGTACCAGCAGTTCCAGAGAAGCAGGGAAAGGAATAGCATTGGGTGTGGTGGGGGACCAGGTCAGAGGCCACTGCTGTCCTTGGGGCTGGAGATGATGAGGCCCTAAGGCCCTGAGGCTTTATTGTAGGGTGGGCGCAGCAAGGGGAATGGGACAAATGCAAGCAAGACTACCCAGAGAGGAACCTAGCACAGGTCTCAGCTTCCTAGACCTGGGGCTGTGCAGCCTGCATTTTCTGGTCAGGAGCAGACACCCTACTGGGCAGGTGTGATAAGTTTATGAGTTGCCTGGAGCTTCCCCAGAGGTTCATGCTTTTAAGGACACTTGGGCTTTTTTGGTAAGGAAGGGTGGTCAACGTGAGGGCTTGTAGGGGCTCCCCCTGAACTTTAAGGGGAGAATCGGGGTGGGCCCTCCTGCCTGATCTGGAGTAGTGGTCAAAGGCACAAAGACTGACCGGAGCCAAACAAAGGGGAGCCACGCATCAGCTGCCCTCTCTCTGCAGTTTCGTTCATTTTCCTCCCGAGCTCAGCTTGACATTTCTCAAGTGGCTGCGACTGTCCAGAGTTGGTCCAGAAAAGATGTTGACGAGGCCCTCCCAGCCCCTGTTGCTTGCAGTCCTCCAAGACTCTGACTATGATTATTTAAAGTAATAATGAAAAGCAAAACAGGAAATTCTTATCCGTTTTGGCAGGAAATTCTTTAGCTGCGTGGAAGGTAGAGCTCTGGGGGTCTGTGCCTTCCAGGAACCATTTGGAAGTGATTTATGGTCCAAGATGGTGCCAGTCCCTCCTTGACGCCCCCTCCCCCCACCTCCCCACCTCCTCCGTGTTGGAAGCGGGAGGGATGAGCTGGACCTTGGGAAGCAGGACCTTCATTATCTTGGAATGTGTCTTTCTATTGATAACATGTTCATTGTCTCCACTAATAAGTTATGGTCCTGTTTTCGTCTTGCCCTGGGATGGGAAGCACCAAATTTAGGCAAAAACAAAGATGTCATTTTTCAAGTTTGAAAAGTTTAATTCCTCAGTATGGATTATTTTGTGTGGAAGGCTAAGTAGTAGGACTTGAAGTAGAAGGCTTAGTTGATTGAGGACACATGAATTTCACATGTTGCGATAGACCCTCTCTATGCCTTATTATCTTCTCTAATTATGGGTATTATTTTATTCATCTCCCGGATGAGGTGAGCCTCATTGAGGGTAAGTAACCTGGTCTGAGTCCCATAAGTAGTAAAGGGTGGAACCAGAGAATTGTTTTCAATAGACTGAGTTATCTGAGGGCCCAGGCCAGGTTGACTTTTCCCATCAAATGTGCCTGAAATACAGTAGGTTCAATTAAAAACAATAATTCTAGAATGAAAAAATTGTGTCTGGGAGTGGGGAAGTTGATTATCAGAGCTTTGCTGGAGTGTTACATGTCAAGCCCCCTTGTTCGGTTCCCGGAAGCTCTTTTGATTACTTCTAGTATACACAATGCCAGAGAGGACTGATCTCATTCAAATGTTGAAGGATTATTGATTTCTACCAAGCCAGTGTTATGGGTTGAACTGTGTCCCCTACCCCCCAAATTCACAGGAAGTCCTAACATCCAGGACCTCAGAGTGTGACTGTACTTGGAGATATGGTTTCAAGGAGGTAATTACCATTAAATGACACCATTAGGATGGGCCCTAATTCAATATGACCAATGTCCTTATAAAAAGAGACAATCAGGACATAGGCACACACTGAGGAAAGACCACGTGAAGACACATGGAGAAGACAAGCAGAGAGGAGCCTCAGAGGAAATGAACATGCCCTTGACCTTAGGCTTGCAGCCTCCAGGACTGTGAGGAGATACATTTCTGTTGGTTAGACCACAGAGTCTGCAACACTCTCTTCTGGCAGCCCAAGTGGACTAAGACAGCTAGTCTCTCTGTCATTTTCCATGGCCATCACAGCCCCATGTTGGCTCCTTGCATGTTCCTGATTGCACTTTAATCTGGGAATCTGCATCAGGACAAGGCCAGTGCTGGAAGCGGTCTGAAGCTCAGCTCAAACTCAGGGTCACAGGCAGAAGATTTGTGCTAGAACTGGCCTTGTCCACAGACTCTCTCCTCCCGCTGTGGTCTGGATGATGTAATGCTTGCATCTGGAAGATCTAGGTCCCAGTTGCTGGGCTGTCACAGAGAGTCAGGCTTTTCCTCTCTCTGAGCCGGTTTCTTTATCTGTATTTGTCAGGCTGCTGAAGGTTTTGTTTTTAAATGGCCTCCATTGAAAGTGGCGAGTTTACCAGTTCATCGACCGGCACTCTGTCGTCGTGCACCTGTGTGCTTTACTGGCATTGTCTGAGATAAACCTCTTCTATCTCCAGTGGTCTCCGTGTACGTGATGCTGGGATAGTGGACCATGCAGCTGAGCCGGTGCTGGGCCCCAAATTAAGGAGGCTTCTCACAGCAAAGGCAGTTCCCTCTGCTGTGAGGCCTCCTCTGTGGCTTGTGTTTGGGTCTGGTGTCTGGCCAGCTTGTCTGTCTTCGTGTCTCTTTAAATTCCACCTCCGTGAACTTGGGACTGCCCCCTCCAGTTTCATACTTGGTTAGCCCTGACCAATTTTTAGGTTCNCTCCTCTGTTTCTTGTGTTTGGGTCTGGTGTCTGGCCAGCTTGTCTGTCTTCGTGTCTCTTTAAATTCCACCTCCGTGAACTTGGGACTGCCCCCTCCAGTTTCATACTTGGTTAGCCCTGACCAATTTTTAGGTTCTACCCAGGTCTGACCACATCAAAATCCCATACCCGTTCATTTATTCATTCACTCAACAGTTATTTATTGCTGGCTTTCCAGATATCTTTCCAGCTCATTGTTACCTCTGGAGCTGCTAGCTTATTTACAGTGTAAATAGCTGGAACAAGAATTGGCAAACTGTTTTTGTTTATCGCTTCTAAGTGAATTGAGTGTCCCGTGGATTGCAAGGAGATCAAACCAGTCAGTCCTGAAGGAAATCAGTCCTGGATGTTCATTGGAAGGTCTAGTGCTGAAGCTGAAACTCCAATACTTTGGCTACATGATGCAAACGACTGACTCATTGAAAAAGACCCTGATGCTGGGAAAGACTGAAGACAGTAGGAGAGGGGACGACAGAGGAAGAGATGGTTGGATGGCAGCACTGATTCAATGGAAATGAGTTTGAGTAAGCTCTGGGAGTTGGTGATGGACAGGGAAGCCTGGCGTGCTGCAGTCCATGGGGTCACAAAGAGTCAGACATGATTGAGCAACTGAACTGAACTGAAATGAATTAGGCTTCTAAGTTATAGGCATTGTAGACCCATTTTACAGATGAAGAAATAGAGGCTTGGAAACCTGAAATTCCTTACCCAGAGTCTCTCGAGTAATAGCAGAGCCAGAAGCTATTCTAGTTCTGTTTTTTTTCAGGATACCCTGTTTGTGTCTAACTCCTGACAAATATAAAGGGGAAAGATGTGTCAGCCTTGGAGAATTTCCTAAATTCTAAGAAAAGATGCACTAATAAGGAATTGTGTGCCTAAATCCTGCTCCTGTGAAACCACTGTTAAAAGAATTGGACCCAGGCTGGGGAAGGCTGGGGGAGGTGAGAATGGGGGCTCTGCAGGGATGTGGCCAGATGGGAGTGAGAGAAGGTTGGTGGAAGTTCTAGCAAGTCCACCCCTATCACATGGTACAGGTCTGAGATCTTGCTGCCCAGCCAGCACTTTGTAAAAATGTGATCCAAGGCAGAGGCTGGGCCTGGGACCTTGGCTCTAAGGAGCTTTATGTGTCAGGGGCTGAAGACTAACAGTGAAAGCTTGACCTTGAGTTGAAGGGCAGAAAGCTAAAAGGTCAGTGACCGGAAGGTTCAAGATAGCTGGAACAAGTTAACCGAGAGCTTCAATGGGGAATAGCAGAAGACACTAAGCCTTCAGCCCTGAGCCAGGCTAACTGAGCAATTGAGAATGTACCCAAGTGTTCTTTGTGTACCAAGATACTTCCCAGTGGGATAAATGATGTAGAGAAAGCCTTCCTTTCCAGGTCAGTCTTTCTACCTCTCCCAGGATCCTGTAATTCTCTCTGCGTCCCCGGACTGATCTATTTGAATTTTGTAGGCTAACCATCTCTTTCTGGTTTGCTTGGGACTTGGCTAGTTTTAATGCTGAAAGTCTCATATCCCAGGAAACTGTCGAGTTAAGGGCAAATCAGGATGGTAGGTCACCAAAGATTTTTGACCGGAGCCAAACAAAGGGGAGCCACGCATCAGCTGCCCTCTCTCTGCAGTTTCGTTCATTTTCCTCCCGAGCTCAGCTTGACATTTCTCAAGTGGCTGCGACTGTCCAGAGTTGGTCCAGAAAAGATGTTGACGAGGCCCTCCCAGCCCCTGTTGCTTGCAGTCCTCCAAGACTCTGACTATGATTATTTAAAGTAATAATGAAAAGCAAAACAGGAAATTCTTATCCGTTTTGGCAGGAAATTCTTTAGCTGCGTGGAAGGTAGAGCTCTGGGGGTCTGTGCCTTCCAGGAACCATTTGGAAGTGATTTATGGTCCAAGATGGTGCCAGTCCCTCCTTGACGCCCCCTCCCCCCACCTCCCCACCTCCTCCGTGTTGGAAGCGGGAGGGATGAGCTGGACCTTGGGAAGCAGGACCTTCATTATCTTGGAATGTGTCTTTCTATTGATAACATGTTCATTGTCTCCACTAATAAGTTATGGTCCTGTTTTCGTCTTGCCCTGGGATGGGAAGCACCAAATTTAGGCAAAAACAAAGATGTCATTTTTCAAGTTTGAAAAGTTTAATTCCTCAGTATGGATTATTTTGTGTGGAAGGCTAAGTAGTAGGACTTGAAGTAGAAGGCTTAGTTGATTGAGGACACATGAATTTCACATGTTGCGATAGACCCTCTCTATGCCTTATTATCTTCTCTAATTATGGGTATTATTTTATTCATCTCCCGGATGAGGTGAGCCTCATTGAGGGTAAGTAACCTGGTCTGAGTCCCATAAGTAGTAAAGGGTGGAACCAGAGAATTGTTTTCAATAGACTGAGTTATCTGAGGGCCCAGGCCAGGTTGACTTTTCCCATCAAATGTGCCTGAAATACAGTAGGTTCAATTAAAAACAATAATTCTAGAATGAAAAAATTGTGTCTGGGAGTGGGGAAGTTGATTATCAGAGCTTTGCTGGAGTGTTACATGTCAAGCCCCCTTGTTCGGTTCCCGGAAGCTCTTTTGATTACTTCTAGTATACACAATGCCAGAGAGGACTGATCTCATTCAAATGTTGAAGGATTATTGATTTCTACCAAGCCAGTGTTATGGGTTGAACTGTGTCCCCTACCCCCCAAATTCACAGGAAGTCCTAACATCCAGGACCTCAGAGTGTGACTGTACTTGGAGATATGGTTTCAAGGAGGTAATTACCATTAAATGACACCATTAGGATGGGCCCTAATTCAATATGACCAATGTCCTTATAAAAAGAGACAATCAGGACATAGGCACACACTGAGGAAAGACCACGTGAAGACACATGGAGAAGACAAGCAGAGAGGAGCCTCAGAGGAAATGAACATGCCCTTGACCTTAGGCTTGCAGCCTCCAGGACTGTGAGGAGATACATTTCTGTTGGTTAGACCACAGAGTCTGCAACACTCTCTTCTGGCAGCCCAAGTGGACTAAGACAGCTAGTCTCTCTGTCATTTTCCATGGCCATCACAGCCCCATGTTGGCTCCTTGCATGTTCCTGATTGCACTTTAATCTGGGAATCTGCATCAGGACAAGGCCAGTGCTGGAAGCGGTCTGAAGCTCAGCTCAAACTCAGGGTCACAGGCAGAAGATTTGTGCTAGAACTGGCCTTGTCCACAGACTCTCTCCTCCCGCTGTGGTCTGGATGATGTAATGCTTGCATCTGGAAGATCTAGGTCCCAGTTGCTGGGCTGTCACAGAGAGTCAGGCTTTTCCTCTCTCTGAGCCGGTTTCTTTATCTGTATTTGTCAGGCTGCTGAAGGTTTTGTTTTTAAATGGCCTCCATTGAAAGTGGCGAGTTTACCAGTTCACCATCGACCGGCACTCTGTCGTCGTGCACCTGTGTGCTTTACTGGCATCGTCTGAGATAAACCTCTTCTATCTCCAGTGGTCTCTGTGTACGTGATGCTGGGATAGTGGACCATGCAGCTGAGCCGGTGCTGGGCCTCAGATTAAGGAGGCTTCTCACAGCAAAGGCAGTTTCCTCTGCTGTGAGGTCTCCTCTGTTTCTTGTGTTTGGGTCTGGTGTCTGGCCAGCTTGTCTGTCTTCGTGTCTCTTTAAATTCCACCTCCGTGAACTTGGGACTGCCCCCTCCAGTTTCATACTTGGTTAGCCCTGACCAATTTTTAGGTTCTACCCAGGTCTGACCACATCAAAATCCCATACCCATTCATTTATTCATTCACTCAACAGTTATTTATTGCTGGCTTTCCAGATATCTTTCCAGCTCATTGTTACCTCTGGAGCTGCTAGCTTATTTACAGTGTAAATAGCTGGAACAAGAATTGGCAAACTGTTTTTGTTTATCGCTTCTAAGTGAATTGAGTGTCCCGTGGATTGCAAGGAGATCAAACCAGTCAGTCCTGAAGGAAATCAGTCCTGGATGTTCATTGGAAGGTCTAGTGCTGAAGCTGAAACTCCAATACTTTGGCTACATGATGCAAACGACTGACTCATTGAAAAAGACCCTGATGCTGGGAAAGACTGAAGACAGTAGGAGAGGGGACGACAGAGGAAGAGATGGTTGGATGGCAGCACTGATTCAATGGAAATGAGTTTGAGTAAGCTCTGGGAGTTGGTGATGGACAGGGAAGCCTGGCGTGCTGCAGTCCATGGGGTCACAAAGAGTCAGACATGATTGAGCAACTGAACTGAACTGAAATGAATTAGGCTTCTAAGTTATAGGCATTGTAGACCCATTTTACAGATGAAGAAATAGAGGCTTGGAAACCTGAAATTCCTTACCCAGAGTCTCTCGAGTAATAGCAGAGCCAGAAGCTATTCTAGTTCTGTTTTTTTTCAGGATACCCTGTTTGTGTCTAACTCCTGACAAATATAAAGGGGAAAGATGTGTCAGCCTTGGAGAATTTCCTAAATTCTAAGAAAAGATGCACTAATAAGGAATTGTGTGCCTAAATCCTGCTCCTGTGAAACCACTGTTAAAAGAATTGGACCCAGGCTGGGGAAGGCTGGGGGAGGTGAGAATGGGGGCTCTGCAGGGATGTGGCCAGATGGGAGTGAGAGAAGGTTGGTGGAAGTTCTAGCAAGTCCACCCCTATCACATGGTACAGGTCTGAGATCTTGCTGCCCAGCCAGCACTTTGTAAAAATGTGATCCAAGGCAGAGGCTGGGCCTGGGACCTTGGCTCTAAGGAGCTTTATGTGTCAGGGGCTGAAGACTAACAGTGAAAGCTTGACCTTGAGTTGAAGGGCAGAAAGCTAAAAGGTCAGTGACCGGAAGGTTCAAGATAGCTGGAACAAGTTAACCGAGAGCTTCAATGGGGAATAGCAGAAGACACTAAGCCTTCAGCCCTGAGCCAGGCTAACTGAGCAATTGAGAATGTACCCAAGTGTTCTTTGTGTACCAAGATACTTCCCAGTGGGATAAATGATGTAGAGAAAGCCTTCCTTTCCAGGTCAGTCTTTCTACCTCTCCCAGGATCCTGTAATTCTCTCTGCGTCCCCGGACTGATCTATTTGAATTTTGTAGGCTAACCATCTCTTTCTGGTTTGCTTGGGACTTGGCTAGTTTTAATGCTGAAAGTCTCATATCCCAGGAAACTGTCGAGTTAAGGGCAAATCAGGATGGTAGGTCACCAAAGATTTCCCCCCCACCATTGGCTCCTTCCTAACCTGTGTGCATGCATCCTCTTTGTGAAACAATTCAACTTCCTTTATATATACCTATCTAAACCTTTATTCTTTAAGTCTTGGTTGCACTGGGCCTCCTCCGCTGTGCGAGGGCTTTCTCTAGTTGCTGTAAGCGGGGGCGGTTCTTCATCGCTGTGTGCAGCTTCTCGTTGCGGTGGCTTTTCCTGTTGCCGAGCACAGACTCTAGGGCACACCGGCTTCAGCAGCCGTGGTACCTGGGCTTAGCTGACCCGCGCATGTGGCTCGAGCCCCTGTCCCCTGCTGGGCCAGGCAGATTCCTCTCCGCTGTACCACCAGGGAAGTCCTCTGCTTCCCTTTGAGCTCCTATTCCACTCTTCTTTGTTTATAGATTGCTAAACCTCCCCAGCCTGGAGTCCCTCATCTCCCTAGGTCCCCACCCCCTTCTGCGTGACTCCTGAACCTCCCCTTTCAAACTTCCCCAGTCTTTGTGCCTGGTAGCTTTTCCGTTGTGTTTATTGCCTCTGGGTCCTGAGATCCTGTCTTCTCCTTCCAGTTCTGAAGCTGCTGCTGCCCTGTCTCGGGTCTAAGGAATGACTGTACCCCCTGCTCCCTCTGCCTGCCTGAGATGCTCCTCTAGGCTCAGGCCTTGGTCCTGCGCGCTCGATGATCTGCAAGATGCCTGAAAGAGTTAGGTGGGTGACATGATCTATTCAGCCAACTGAGTAGGGATGGCATGGACCAGAGGGTCTGTGCTCCAGAGAGAGAGTTATTCTCTTTAGTAGATTTTCATAAGAGCTGGCTACCCTTGGTTTGCGTGTTTTTGGAGCTAGCTGTTATCTGAAGTCCAACGTGAAAATGGAATATTTCTACCCAAAGGCATGGAAGTAAATCTGGATATGCCTTAGGCAAGAATTCAAGCGTTTTAGGGAAACAGCCCATCCTTGTCTTGGGAGAAGAATTCTTGTCCTTACATTGGGGTGAGAAGGCTCTCTCCTCACCTGACCTTGTGCCCTTCTTTCAAGCAGGGAATCAAGTTCCCAGTCACCAGCCAGAACCTTGGTGGGGACAGACAAGGACTAGCTTGTCCAGTCCTAAGAGCATTGTTAATGTAGAAAAAAAATGCTGCTATCTGATGAAAGGCTTTTCACGCATCAGAAACTTATTTTTCTTTCCACTGCAATGAAAGTGTAGAATGGAGCAATACCATGACAGTACAATGTCAACAACTATGGATCAGATGGGTCACGAGACTTTTCAGACAGGAGCAAGGTCAGCAGCCTGACTAAGCTGTTTTAGTGACCAGTGTCACAAGTCCCGAAAGGACTTTGGAGAATAATTTGTCTACTCTTCTGGTCCGTAGTGGAGCTATATGTAAATAATCTCAGATTTCTAGATTCTAAATGGTTCCCTAAGGAGTTTGAGCCCTTGGCTCCTTTCATGAAAAATATTCCTTCATTTCTTTAGAAAGCATTTTTTGGGGGGGATATAAAAAGTAGACAAAGTTGTATCTCTCTTCTTGAAAATTCTCCAGTTAGAGAGGGGAAGAAAACAAGAATATACCTAAGAACAGCCACAATTCCCATGGCTAATCCCAGCCCTGACACTTCATGGATATCAACCTGGGGCAAGTAACAGTCAAGTCTCATCCGAGTCCCTGCAAGGCTGGAGGCTTCTTGGATGGCAGCCCTCAAGGGATCCGCTCACTGGGCCTCTGCCACTCTGTCCAGCTCCAAATACCAGCTTGTTGTCCCTGACTAATCCAGGCAGTTTGGGAGAAAGCAACAAGAATAGGAAATGCAAGCCTGCTCATGGTAGCTTAGAGCTGCTTGACAGACAAAATAGAGACACTTAAGACCCTTAACAAATAGCTCAGACTTATTAGGTGCTGAATTTGTGGGTGCATCAAGTGCATGAAAGGGAGAGATGGTCGAGGACTTGTGACCAGGGCTGAAAAGAGAGGAAGGCAGTAACAAAGCAGGGTGGATATATTGCCGAGTTGCCTTCTATGGGAGGGTGTTGGCAGGCGGCATGGGGAGGAAAGGGTGCAGAGCCTTACATCTGACGGATGTGGCTCAAAGAACAGCCTGCCCAGGTGATAGGCTGCAGAGCTGCTGGCAATGGCCTTGGTGGCTGGGTGAGCTGACTGGTTCGTAATAGGTTCACATTGTCCTGCATCTTCAAATGGCTCAGCTGGAAGCACTTTTCACTGGTGCCTTTCCAAAACTGGAATTTCTTAAACAGGATGGAAGGTTCTGTTTTGCAAAGTTGTTCTCAGGTACCCTTCAAAACTGTTGTATCACTGGAGAAACAGGACAAACACAAACATCAACACACACACACACACACACACACA
>SJYX01016301.1:206344-313491 GCA_006410675.1 Oreotragus oreotragus
GGCTGCAGTCACCATCTGCAGTGATTTTGGACCGCCCCCCCACCCCCGAAATAAAGTCTGACACTGTTTTCACTGTTTCCCCATCTAATTGCCATGAAGTGATGGAACCAAATGCCATTATCTTAATTTTCTGAATGTTGAGCTTTAAGCCAACTTTTTCACTCTCCTCCTTCACTTTCATCAAGAGACTTTTTAGTTCCTCTTTACTTTCTGCCATAAGGGTGGTGTTATCTGCGTATCTGAGGTTCTTGATATTTCTCCCAGCTATCTTTTTCATTAATTGGCTTTATTTTTAGAGCAGTTTTAGGTTCATGGCAAAACTGAGCAGAAGATGTGCGTTTCCATACACCCCCCCCAGCCCCTGACACACACAACCTCCCCAACTCTCAACACCCCCACCAGAGAGGTATGCTTGTGACAATGGATGAACATACACAGACGCATCATATCACTCAAAGCCCACAGCTGACCTTAGGGCTCACTCTTGGTGCTGAACCTTCTATGGGTTCTGACAAGCATATTTTGCTCCCACATTATCCCACAGATGCAGTTCTGGGTATATGTCGATTGGGCAAGTGTTATGAAAACAATATCGTGACTGCAAAAGATATCACGTCCAGAAAGGATCAGTTGAGACAGGCGGGTGTTGATGGATAGTTGTAAAGATCCAGAGCTCCACAAGTGCCTGTCTGAGGCTGGCTGGACACGATGATTTCCAAGGTCCTGTTCAGCTCCAGGACCTGTGCTTCTGTGGCCTAGGCCGGCCACAGTCAGGAACTGGCCTTATGAAGGCATGTCCTACAAAGGGTGCTGCTTATCCAACCTGTCCTCTCTGACCAACATGGTCTTCACACAGCAATTCACTGGAGGTCACCCTGTTGCTTGAAAGTACCTGAAAAGGTTCCTTTTTTTCTCAAGACTTTTCCAAGATGATAAAATGATTGAGACTGTGGAATAAGATCAACATAATTCATTAAGCTATTAACTGTCTAGCATATGCGTATGTTAAGTTGCTTTGGTCATGTCTGACTCTGTGTGGTCCTATGGACTGTAGCCCGCCAGGCTTCTCTGTCCATGGGATTCTCCAGGCAAGAATACTGGAGTGTGTTGCCATNATGATAAAATGATTGAGACTGTGGAATAAGATCAACATAATTCATTAAGCTATTAACTGTCTAGCATATGCGTATGTTAAGTTGCTTTGGTCATGTCTGACTCTGTGTGGTCCTATGGACTGTAGCCCGCCAGGCTTCTCTGTCCATGGGATTCTCCAGGCAAGAATACTGGAGTGTGTTGCCATGCCCTCCTCCAGGGGAATCTTCCCGACCCAGGGATTGAAGCTACATCTCTCACATCTCTTGCATTGGCAGGCAGGTTCTTTACCACTAGCGCCACCTGGGAATGTTATTTATTTTAAAAGCTACACATAATATATAAATCTGGTGCCAAATCTGATGCCTCTTCACTGAGGCACTGGTGACATTTTAGTTTAGGAGGGATGTCCTACTGTTCCCCCTTTCTGTGACTGCAAAGCCATAGTAGACTGGTCACAGAAGGTACCTTGGGTCCTCCCATCAGTGCTCCGGGCAGCTGCTACTTGTCCATGGCCACTGGGATGTGGAAACCAGCTCTGCAGACGCTGATCCCCATCAGATATTCTTTTGTTGCCCCAGTTCTTTTCCATCCACTGATCTTCTATTATACCCTACAAGTCTGCAGCTAAAAATTGCGATCTCATCCTTATCACTAGGGCTTTCACAGCTAATGTGGAAAAGTTTCAATGCAGTGGTTCTAGACTTCTGCTTAAGGACAACATCTTCACCAATTCAGCTCCTAAGGAAGTGTCCTTCCCTCTAATGCTTCCTTTTGGAAAGTATGCTCTCTCCATCATCTGTGGACCCCCATCTCTCTCTGAGCTGAAGCACATACAAGAACAGGAGAGACATGCTTTTAGTATGAAAAGAAGAAATTATAGATTGAGAGTGATTTGGAAAAAATGATTTCATTATACAAAGGAGAGTCCTATGGCCCTTCTCCTCATCACTATTAAGCAACCCTTTGGCTGAGCTGCCTGAGGTGCAACTCTGGAACCCTTTCACCTTTCCCCCTGCATTCCATGGTGCCAGCTTCTCCCAGTAGTTCACCACGGTGTGCCAAGTAGGTTTGGTGCCACATGGCACTTGTTTTCTGGGAAGGCTGACTCTTCTCTGCCTGGTCAACTCACTAGTCCCCATAAGACCAATCTCTGGTTGTATTTCTCACTGACCCATTGACTGTTCGGTTGTGCCAGCCAGTATTTATCGAGCCACTCCTGTCTGCCAGACCCTTTCTTTTATTGCAGGCTGGCTTCCCTGGGAAGCATCCATCCCTGGGATGGAGTTTAGCATTGTTGTTATCAGTTAGTTGCTGCGTTGTGTCTGACTCTGCAACCCCATGGACTGTAGCCCGTCAGGCTTCTCCGTTCATGAGATTTCCCAGGCAAGAATACTGGAGTGGGCTGCCATTTCTTTCTCCAGGGGATCTCCCCGATGCGGGGATCAACCCCCCATCTCCTGCATTGACAGGCGGATTCTTTACCACTGAGCCACCAGGGAAGCTCAAGTTTAGTACGCAGCAGGTTTATTGGAGGATGCTCTTGGAAAGGGGAAGGGAAAGATACAGGAGGAGGCTGAAGGGAGGTGTTGGTCTGCAATGTAGTCATGAGGGGCGGGCTGAGCCCGTGTGGAGTTCTAAAGTGAGAGGGCCCTTCAGAACTGTCCCAGGTGGGGCCAGGCTGTTATAGCCCCTCATTGACCTTCACTGGTGTGGCTGTCCATGGGAAGAGGGGGTGGCATCGTGGGAGGCAGATCACTGCCACCAAGGACAATTTCTGGAGATGTCTTGAAGTTAAGGGCTGGCAGCTGGCAGCCCTGCAGCTGGAGACATAAGCCCTTGAGACAATCCAGGTGATACAGCAAGGCAACCCCTGCCCTGTGCTTAGCCTAAGCCTTCCAGGCCCTGGGGAGGAGTTCATTACCTGCATGGTGAGAATCAACAAGGATGCAAATGACAGTGCTGTGAGGGGGTGGCTGAGGACAGAAACACCAGAGCCCTAGGGATCTGCAGGTGGTGGGGCTGCCGTGGAGGTGAAAGAGTCACTTGCTTGGGGGGAGTGTTTGAACTGGGTCTTAGAAAAGCCTGGCTTGCAGATTTTTGTCCTTATCCAGTCAAGGCAGCCTGATTGAAATCCTTGGTGCCTGGAGCGGGCTTGCTTGTACACAGACCACGAGACCTGGATTCCAAACCAGATGTTCAGTCAATCCCCAGGGCTGGGGAGTGATGTCTGACCAAGTGCGGCAGCTTGGAGTCAGTTTGCTTGTTTTCTCTTCATCTCAAGAAGTTCCAGGAAATGTCACTGCAGAGGTCAGGGCTGCTATTATCTCAGGCCTCACTTCCCGTGGCCCCTGGATGGGCCAGGAGATCAAGAGGACAAGCTACATCTGCTCTGGGGCCTGGACAGTTACTCTTCTTGGGGCAAGAAGCACCCTCTGACTTCTTTACAGTTCTCTATTGCCTGTTCCTGAGAGGTAGAACTTTCTGGAATGAGGGGAATTACTGTGTGCTGTTGAGAAAGCTGTAGAGGCACTTAGGAAGCAGATAAGATCCAGAGGGGAAGCCTCCATAGGAGCAGGAGTGTCCCAGTACCCAGCCAACCCTGAATCTCCCGCCTTCTTCTTCGCTGGATGGACAGGCCCCCTTCCCCTGGGCCATGCTGCTGGGTTCATGCCTGTGACCAGAGTCACAGCCACAGCATCTGGCCCCACGGCCACAGGTGCAGACTCTTGGTTCCTCCAATCAGCCAATGGTCCCCATGGACCCAGCCCCGCGAGAGGGAACCCACACAGCTGCTGGGAGAAAGGGTGTGTGTGTGTGTGTTGGAGAGGGCAGAATGGCCAGATGGGAAGCAGTGGTCCTCTGGCAACCTGGATAGAGTGGGAAGGAGAGCAGGAGAAAGGGAAGAGAGGAAGTGGGCTGTGAAAAAGGAGCCCTGGACTAGAGTCAGATTTCACCAGCAGCATCATTACACCAGTATGTCTGAGAGTCTCTCGAAGCTGAGCCAAATCCTGGGCCCATCCCACGATGGGGTTGGGAAACACTGAGGGTCATCTCCGCTCTACTCTAACCTGGTATTTCCTACTGTCTTAGCTCCTTGTCTCAAACCAACATTAAGAGATGCTATTTAAAAACACACTGGCTGGCAGGAAAGGAGACTTCACCTTACCCAATGCTGTGATTCTGGGACTTTGTGAATGAAGATAAACATTTGACATTTGGGTGGTGTGTTCAGTACCCTGGAGGATCTGCTCTGACCTCTCTGACCTATGGCATCCATAGGTGGTCTGTGTTGGAGCCAGGCTGTCATGCTGCCCCTTAAGCCCACCAGTGAGTGCACTGTGACTGTTCACAGCCCTCTGTCAGCACCAGACTGTGGTGGCCAGGAGTCCAGGCAGGGATGCAGGGCTCTGCATTTATGCCAGTGGCAGGGGCCCCAGTGGTCTGGGGCCTATGGGTCCCTACAGGTAGTCTCCGGGCCCAGGGCACCTTTCAGGTATTCAAGCACTGCAAGCCTTGTGCTTCCCAGCTCCTCCACACCTCCTTGTCCATTCTCCTTTCTCTCTGTGCCTTTTCAGGCTTGGTTGCTTTCCTTCCCCCTTGTGCATAGGAGTCTCGCCTCTTCCGTGAGACATGAACTGTGCCTCTTCCAGCACATAACAACAAAGCTTACATATACAGTGTGCGTGCTACTGGTGAACTTTCTTTGTGTTCTCATGATATCTCCAAATAATTAAAATGATCCCTACTTAGGGGGAAGATGAATGGGGGCACAGAGAGGCCACATGGTTAATTTTGATGCTGGTCTTCAGGCGGTCCCAGGCCCTGCACTTCCTGTGTCTTCTTTGGGTAACGATGTGCGTACATGCTGACATGCATGTACACTTCCCTGGGGAGGGGAAACTCTACCCATGAAATTCTATGGGAGGAGCTAGAACCGCCATTTTTAAAAAACATTTCCTTATTTTATAGTCTTAAGTGTTCTGAGTGCATACATGCATACCCCCTAGATTCTTAGAAAGAGATTATTACTTTGAAAATTCCCCAGTCATTATTCTTTGTAGAAAGCCCTATCATTCCCTCTCTTGTTCATTTATCCAGCAAGAATCACTTCAGGGTATCCTCCCCACACACACACACACACACACACACACGCACACAAGCACACATACACATGCACGCAAGCACACGCACACATACACACACACACACTGTGGTTCTTGGGTACGCTAGGTACGGAAGGACCGAAATTTCTAACGCTTTCAAGCTGAGTGACACACACATGCACCCCTTCAGGAAGCCTTGCCTGCTGCAGCCTGGTCCTCTCTGCACATCTCAGCAGTGCTCAGGCGCCCTAGTTAGGTGGCATATGATCATTTACATTCCTGTCACTATTGCAGGCCACTGTTTCATCTGACATCACAAGCAAGTCTTCTAGCTTCTTGAGCACAAAAAGGAAGCTGTAAAGTCAGGAAGCTTCTGTATTAGCTGCTGGGTCCACCTCTGGCATGATCCACTTCAGCAAACTCTCCCTTGAGTATATCTGGTTGGCAGGATTTAAAATCACAAGGATGTGATTTTAAGGATGTGAACCTGGTTGCAAGGGAGTCTGGGAATTGTAGTTCTTCTCCTTCCAACCTGTGCATTCTCTGTCTAACTCAAGGCAGACAAACACCCAGTCAATCCTCAGTGTGTATATAATCACAGAAAGAAGACAGGTCCTATGAGTATTTCCCTCCATTAGTGCAAAGTTCTTCAGCCTAAAAAGTGACTTTGAAGGACTGAGTCTGGAACATTATAGCAAATGCCTCAGACATTAAAGGACTTTGTGCCAATTGCCTATGCCTTCAGCTTCAGGTGACCTTGGTTCTTGAGAAAGCAGAAGCTCAATCTCCTAGAAGACTTGCCTTTACACTTACTCAGTGGACTGAACTATGGAAAGAACTTAGCAGATATTTTGGCTGTGATAGTTTAGGTAATGCTGGATGAGAAATAGCCCATGACTCTCAGTGGCTTAAAATTAAAACGACTAGAGTTTGTATCTTGCTCATGCCACCTGTCCAGTGCAGACTGGTAAGGGATTTTGGAGAGACCCAGGGACCTGGGCTCACCAAGGCTCCCACATGCATTCCTGGCCAGGCAAGAGAAGCAGAATGTGGCAAATTGCATGTTTATTTCTGCCCAGAAGGGTCATGTCGCTAACCACCATAAGCTGGCAGCCAAACCTAACTTTAAAGGGGTAGAAAGTTCGGTCCTTCCTGTGCCTAGAGGACCCAAGAACCACAGCGTGGGGAACACTAATTACCTCCACAGGGAGGTGGGGAGAGCCGCGTCCTTACTTCCTCCCGTTTCCCTCATGGCTCCAACTAGGATTACTGACATTCCCTATTACCATTTTTTTGGTCCCTCCAAGCACTGAAAATTTCAACTTTAAAGATACTGATAAAATTTTTATTTGAAATGGCCTGTGGAAAACCAGCATAGTCCCCAGGGGCAAAATTCTCATCATGCTTTTCCTCAAATACATCAGTTTTTCTGAGTCAGTCATGATTTTGTGGGCTGGGAATGCTATGTGTTTATTTTTGTAGAAAAACCCTGTCTTCCTTGGATTGGAGAAGGGAGACGAGGGGCCTGAGAGGCAGACCCCAGGAGGTTTGGGGTCCGGCTCAAGGGCCCCGCCCTCACCCTCAGCTCTCTCTGGCCAACTTCCGCCCTCCCCCACTACTGGGAGCCGTTGTTTACTCTCATGGGCCCTGCTTTGACTGGCCACCCTCATCCCAGCACCTGTCATAGTCCCTCACTGCATTATCGGTGTTTGTATAAATGTCTCACTTCCCCATCTAGGCTGTGAGCCCTCTGAGAGCTGGAACTTGATTTGATTTGATCCACCTAGAACTGTCCCCCCCTGCACAGATAGCATGTATTCAGTATTTTTGAACGGCTCAGTGGATATCTGAATCTCATCTTGGGGTCTTTTCTGCAGGAGATTCTCAGTGTCTTCTGAATGGAAAAATGGATGGATAGAGGCATGGGTGGATGGACAAATTAGAGAGTAAGACTGAATAAGTCTGTTCCCCCAACATGGCTCTGCTATCAGCTAACACTTAAACGTCTGCCCCTGGAACAGAGGAGACCAATGGGAATGGGGTGATGCGGGGCAACCTCTCACCACTCTGTAAACTGAGGGCAGGCCCTGCGATGGCAGTAGTGTTCCCTGTACAAGACTGAGCGCTCAGGTGCCAGGGCAGGTTTTCTGGGGACGGGGCACAGGGTGTGGCTCTTCCTGTCTGAGCATTTCTGTGATCCAGACTGAGTGTGGGGAATGGCAGGCCAGGCCGGTGGGGCCTCCAGGGCTTCCTGCCGGTGAGACTGCCGCGGCAAGTCTCTGCCCTCCACTTTAAATGTTCTCCAGGCTGAGGCAGGAGAGCTCCCCAAGTCCCCAGGGACTGCGAGAGGTCAATGGGTCCAGGCAGCGGGGGCAGAGGGACAGCCCCAGAGAAAGTGTTCCCCATCTGTCCCCTCATCTCTTGGGGGAAGGCACAAACACCATTTCCTCTTTCTCAGGAGATGGGAGAAGTGTCAACATGGAATTCCCATGCCTGCCAGATCGCTCCGGCGCGGAGCCTTGAAGAAGGGAGGGGAGAGACTCAGGGAAAGGAAGGGCAGGAAAGTGGCACATGTGTGTGTCCAAAGGTGGGGTGAGGGGACCGACAGACGCCCCTCTCCATCCAGAATAAAGACAGAAACCTCCCCTCACTCTGCTATCCTTCCCATTCCTCTTCAGTTGCAATAAAGGCATAGAGTTGAGAAATGGTCCCCTGCTGGGCTTGGCACCTGAATTAGAGGAGGCTGGACCTCTGTACCTTGGTTTTCCTTTGGTCTTCATTTCATGAGAAAGAGAAATGTGTGGATGCAGGAGGAAGCCCAGGAGTTGTGGACTATCTTCCCTCCAGAGTGGCAGGGTGGTTCCCCCAGGCAGCCTGGGTAGTCAGTGGGCCTGGAGAAGCACCAGGCCAATGGGACGCTATCTGTGGATGCTGGCTATGGGTGGCCCCGATCCTCTGCCAGAGATGCCCGAGTTAAGAACCCAACTCCTCTCCGTCAGCCTCCCATGGAATCATGCTCTATGGCCAAGCAGATACCAAAGGATAAATGTGCTATATTAACATGAATACTAATGACAAATGCACTGCAGTAGTAAGCACATAGTAGATACAGAGAATATTCTCTATATAGTCTGAACATAGATACAAAATAACTTATACTTGTTTTTGTTTTCCATCACAGTAGGAGCATAGTGTACAAAGTGACTGGTTCAGTGGCCACAAAGCAAGCCAAGGGAGACTGTAAGGGCGGCCGTAGGGCATCAGGAATGGTGGGGATTTGCCAGACACTGCAGAGTCGTGGGTCCTGCAGAGAACACGGCCTCAGACCTCTTGAACTGGCCTTCTCGACAGTCAGCAGGAGGTCCCACTTGAAACGAGTTGGAGGCTGCATTTGAGCTGGGATGATTCAGGCTCCGGGGTGGGAGGCGGAGCAGAGTCAGAGGCAAACAGCACCCAACAGGCCAGCTCACATTCTGCTGCTGTTGGGCTTCTGTGAGGTTGGGAACATGGGGCGCATCGCCAGAAGGCACGGTTTGCTTCTGTGCTGTGACAGATGGTCAGACTGACGGCCCACCAAGTGCTGGCGGGCCCTTCTCCTTTGCCAGCCTTCTCTGGGAGCCCGTGAGGGGCCTGCAAGCTCAGCTAACTCTTCGCAGTTTGTCATGAGCCAGAAACACAGGGATCCTGTACATCATCACAGCAGAGGGCAGAGTCTGTGGCCCTAGCTCCATCACATGTGAGCTGTGTGACCTGGGAGGGTCACCCGAACTCTACTGAGTCTCAGGCTCAAATGGGAGGGGCTAACATAGACTCCCTTGGAGAGTGGTTAAGGACAACTTGGAATAAGATATATGAAGCGCCGGATGCAGCTCCTGGCACTCAGAAGGGATGGATAAATGTGTCAAGTACAAGCATCCACACAGAGGCCAGGTGGGAAAAACAGGAATCTCACAAAATCTGTGGANGAGGGGCTAACATAGACTCCCTTGGAGAGTGGTTAAGGACAACTTGGAATAAGATATATGAAGCGCCGGATGCAGCTCCTGGCACTCAGAAGGGATGGATAAATGTGTCAAGTACAAGCATCCACACAGAGGCCAGGTGGGAAAAACAGGAATCTCACAAAATCTGTGGAATAAAACCACCATTGACCGGCTACGAGAGCAACGGATGACAGGACAGTTTCTTTGCTTTCTTTCCTGCTAAGTTTTCCCCTTCTCTCTCTGGTTCCTGGATTCTTTGAAAGGAAGTGCAAGCAAGTTTAAAGCCAGGTCTGCTGAGGCAGTCAGAGCCTCAGCGTGGGAAAGAAGAGGGCTCATGGCTGTGGCTACGTCTCTTCAAGTCTGGGGCCTGGTTCCCTGAGGACGCTTCTCCCTTCACTCCCCTCCCTGCGGAAGCCCCCTCCCCTCCCATCTCCTGGCCCCAGAGCAGATTTCATGTTAGCAAGTCAAAGAGGTGGGGATAAAGCATAGAAAAAAGTGGATTGTCTATTAAGTGAAAAGCCTTTTCCATCTGCTCTGAGTCCAGGGAATCTGGAGGTGGGTGGGCCATCTGTGGCCAAGTGAACGGCCTCCACAGGAGAAGGTGGGTCTCCGGGCAGTGGGACCAGGGAGGGAAAGAGGGATGGAGACTGAGGCGTGACTCCTAGGATTCTAGGTACTTCTGTGCCTCAGCCAATTCTGAGCACTTGGAGATGTATCCTGGAAACCTGGGGATCCTAGTTCTCTCCTATCTGCAGTGCCGGTTTCAACATTGTGTATGTGTGTGTGTGTGTGTGTGTGTGTGTGTGAGACAGATTGCCTCTCCCATCTTCTCTAACACCTGCCTGCTCTGGACCTCCCTGCCTGCCTGCTCCGGACCTCCCTGCCTCCCATCACTCAGTGGCCTTCCTTTTGGAGGGGGGTACAAGGTGGGCGGGCAGCTCGTTGGGCAGCTCATGCCCCTCCAGCTTGACCTTGATGAGGTGGTTGGCCAGTGCGAACTCCTCATCATCCAGCATGCCATCCTTGTCGATGTCAGCCAGCTTCCAGATCTTGCCCAGCACGCTATTGGGCAGCTTGGAGCGCACCATCTCCTTCTTGGCATTGGCGCCCGTGATCTTGCCATCCACCGGTGACAGGGTGTAGAAGATCTCATCATACATGGGCTTGTCCCTGGCCACCACCCACTCAGCATCATCGATGCCCTCCCCAGCCCCCTCCCCGTAGCCGTGCCCGAAGGGGCCGTGGAGGGTGCCCTCGAATGCTCCGCCCTTCACTATCTGGGCGGGCCGCTGGGTTTCCTCCTGGCGCACCAGCACCATGAGCTGGGCAATGTCATGAGCCAGCATGTCATCCACCACCTCCAGCAGCTTGCTTTTCAGGGGCTGGAATTTGCTAAAGTCCTGGGCTTGTAGCTGGTCCTGGGAAGAGAGAGAGAAAAAAAGTGAGGACAGAAGACAGTGGGCCCAGAAAAGATGTGAGAGAAAGAGACAAAAGATACATTGATCCTTGGTGGATTTTTCAGGAGAGAGGCTAATTGCAGAGGTTGGAGAAGAAAGAGATTTAACAACTGGTTTAATCTGCCTGGGGCTTCCCTGATAGCTCAGTTGGAAAAGAATCTACCTGCAATGCAGGACCCCAGTTTGATTCCTGGGTTGGAAGGATCCGCTGGAGAAGGGATAGGCTACCCAATCCAGTATTCTTGGGCTTCCCTGGTGGCTCAGTTGATAAAGAATCTGCCTGCAATTGAAGACCTGGGTTCGATCCCTGGGTTGGGAAGATCCCCTGGAGAAGGGAAGGGCTACCCACTCCAGTATTCTGGCCTGGAGAATTCCACAGACTGTATAGTCCATGGGGTTGCAAAGAGTCGGACACGGCTGAGTGACTTTCACTTTCACTTCACTTCGATCTGTTTGGATCCCTTTAGTGTTCTAGGAAGCAAATACAGTCAGGCCTCCATATCTGAGGGCTCTGCTTTCGTGGATACTACATCATTTTATATTATAATGAACTTGAGCATCCATGGATTTTGGTATTTGTGGAGGTTCCTGGAACCAATCCCATGTGCATACCAAGGGACAACTGTCATTAAAGTTCTAAGTTCCTTTTGGCTATTGATTGAACAGTGAGTGGCTCTTGAATGCTCCATCCCTCTGCAACTGAGTCATGTGGGTCTCTACTTCAATCAGGGTTACACTTGAAAACACACTCCACTACATGAGCTCATTCTCTTCCTCATGACCTTCTGAGAGTGGGAAATCACATTCTATCACCATTCAGGAAGGAAAAAAGGAGGCACAGGCAATGAGAAATAATTCACAGTAGAAGCCAAAGGTCATTCCCAAGCCAGTGGTTCTTAATCAGGATGCCTGAGGGATTATCTGGAGAGATTTTTCAATGATCAGCTTCTCCCTGAGGGTTCTGACTCAGGAGGAACAGGTAGGCAGGTTTTATAAAAGCTCCCCTCCTTGCTTTCCCATGGCCACCACACTACGTGGTAAAAGAAATGTGTTCTGCTTTGCATGTCTTTGCCGTTTTTAAAGGTCCCAGGTCTCAAATACCCCCAGATTCTCCTTGGCTGCTATAACGACAAGATGAAAGCTTCCAGCTCCCACCCTGGCTCTGGTCACAGCAATCTCAGGACACTGGGAGGAGGCCAGTTTACAGGGGACAGTCTCAGGACAAGCACACTACAGAAGAATTTAGAAAACACCCATGGCTATATTTCAAGACCAAGTGTGAGCCTGGGCATCCTCACCTCCATTCCAGGGTGGGGCTGGGAGAGATGGGGAGGGTGGAGCAGACAAACCCTTTCTCCTGCCCTTGGGCACAACCTCCCTGGTCCCTGCCTCTCCCAGCCTGTCCATGTCGAGGTGTGTTTTGTGGGCTCCCAACTAGGGGTCCCAGTGTCTTCCAGGGGTCAAAATGAGTACTCCCATCAGCCCACACACATGTCCCCACAGTACAGTTATTTACATACTGAACCAGCATCCCTAACAGAACCTGACATCAGGTGGACAAACAAGAGAGAAGGTGAAACCATCTGTGTTGCAAAAGAATTCCTCACATTAAAAAGTCATATGATCCCTTTCAAATGTCATCTTCCCCAAAGTTTGCTAACAGATATTAAATTCTTAACAGAAAGAGAAACTGAAAGTTGAAGCCCAAATTATGTGAAAACAATTCTGAAACAAGTGACTGGCTTGATGTGGATAGTTATAGGAATGAATGGATACATGAACAAATGCACACTCTGGACATCTCTGTTTTTCTTTTAAGGGGCTTCCCTGGTGGTGCAGAAGTTAAAGCGTCTGCCTGCAATGTGGGAGACCTGGGTTCAATCCGTGGGTCGGGAAGATTCCCTGGAGAAGGAAATGGCAACTCACTCCAGTTTTTCTTTTACTAGATAGGAAAGCAAAAATGCATACGTTTGGGACCACACTGACGTTCTGAAACCCTCTGAGCAACAAGAGCAAAAACAATATTACTACTACCTCTGCTATTTTTCCTAATCCTCTAATTCTTGAAAGCCTTTCCTTTTTATGTAATTACAGAATCATGGAAAGTTGCAAAAATCGTACAGAGGTAGGTTCCTTGTGGTCATCTCCCTGCCTCCTCTACTGGTGAAATCTCACCTAACTTGCTACTGCATTTAAATAGCATAGTCTGTGCCAGGCCATGCTAACTGCCTTACAAACATTAATCTGATTTCTGCTCACAATATCCATATAAGGTGGTGCTTTTGTAGCCTTAATATGTAGACAAGAGATAGAAGGTTAGAGAGGATCCAGTTAGCAGGGTGTGGTAGGTTTTTGCTTAGACCTTGGACAGCTCCTGGGGTTTCTATTTGCAGCCTGTGTAAACATTACTAAAACCACAGGCAGGTTAATTACATTTGTAAACCTCAGTTTGCTCACCTGGGAAAGGGGGATGAAATGCTTCTCCCAGAGGGTTGTTTTGGGGGACATAAGAAACTATGTGTGACTGACCCTGGCCCAAGAGAGGCGCCTATGGTGCAACCCAAAGATGACAAACTCCTGTGCAGACTTCTGCTTCTCAGTGGCCTGTGTTCAAATCACTGCCAAGGCAGATCTCAGCAGTAAACTTAAGCAATGAAGGGCCAAGAGCGTGTTCGTCAGGTGACTTGTCCTGTTTCACATGATGTGGTGGGGATTCCAAACCGGTGGTGACCAGGACAGGAGAAGTCCTAAGCTGGAGGTGTCAGAGCCCCCTCTGGGAGCACCAGAGCTCCACGTTTCTTCCAGGGCCCAGGTCTGGCACCTGTTGGGCCAGTGTCAGCCCAGTAGGAAAGGCATGCCTAGGGCTACCTGCCTGCCTGTTGATTCTGGGTTGAGTTTCCCCAGGACATCCTAGGGTGGTCTACTCCAAGTTTGAGATGCTCAGCCAGCTCGTCCCTTTCCTGGAGCCCCCAGACCCTGGTTACCTGCATCCTCTTCAGGTTGGGGAAGTCCCCGGGTGAGATCTGGTGCTCTCGCTCAATCTGGGCATAAATCTCAGCCAGATTGTTCACCAGCTCCTTCTTCTTGTTGTCCTTTCCGAACACGGAGGGCATCTCCTTCTTCAGAGAGCTGATGATGTAGGCATGAACCTGAATGACAGGGGCAAGGAGAAGCCTTCAGATCAAGACCTTTAGTTCTTTCCTTTACCATCAAGATCAAGTTCTTTCCTTCCCTCCAGGGCACCTCTCACTCCATCTTTTCCCACAAACCCCTCCTCCTGCTCCTACTTCTGAAATAATTTGTCTCCATCCTCTTTCTCTTCCATTGCTTAGAGCACTAAGCTGTTTCACTAGATCTTGGGGGAAGGGGAGCTTGTGAGGAGGTTAAGGTCAAGACAGTAATAGGGATGGTAATTCTGGTGATGATGTTGATGAGGAAGACAGTAACAACAGCTGACATGAACAAAGCACTTGTGAGGATGCCAGGCACTGTGATGAGGGCTTTTCCATCTTTATTCTATGTTATCTTCTAACCCTTTCATTGCACAGATGTGGGAGCAGGCACAGAGCAACTAAGGGCCTTGCTGAGGTTGGGATCACACTGTAAACTATGGAGTTAACTCCGATCTGGCCATCTGACGCCAGGGCATGTCATCGAAACCACCACACTACCCTGCCCCACCCCCTCCGAGTGGGCGTGGCTGATGCTCAAAAGGCAGTGACCAGCGGACATCCTCACACGGGCAGACAATAGCTCAGGGCTGCAGCTTGCAGCTGACCGCATCCCCAAACCACCAGCCCCACCCATGCTGTCTTTCTCCTAGAGGCAGCCTCACCTTGGCCAGCCTGGCTCTCTTGATGAGGTCATTTAGCTTGCGCAGGGCAGCGTTTCGGGGCAGACTCTGGATGTCTCTGAACAGGTCCTGCTCCTCGGCCTCAAAGAGCTTCCGGTTGTCTGGGATGAGAAGCGGGTGGGACCAGAAGGAGCCGATGTAGACCCGGATCACCTCGGGCGTGTTGACGATCTTCCCCAGGGACCACATGAGGGCCCCGTACACCCGCATCAGCTGCTGCGTCTCGATCTGGTCGGCCTTGTTCAGCACCACTCGCATCTTGTCCTCGTGGTTCTTGAGGGCTTTGATGACTTCCGAGAACTCATCGGAGATGTCCAGCTTGTGGGCGTCAAAGAGCAGGATGTAGCTTGCGCAGGGCAGCGTTTCGGGGCAGACTCTGGATGTCTCTGAACAGGTCCTGCTCCTCGGCCTCAAAGAGCTTCCGGTTGTCTGGGATGAGAAGCGGGTGGGACCAGAAGGAGCCGATGTAGACCCGGATCACCTCGGGCGTGTTGACGATCTTCCCCAGGGACCACATGAGGGCCCCGTACACCCGCATCAGCTGCTGCGTCTCGATCTGGTCGGCCTTGTTCAGCACCACTCGCATCTTGTCCTCGTGGTTCTTGAGGGCTTTGATGACTTCCGAGAACTCATCGGAGATGTCCAGCTTGTGGGCGTCAAAGAGCAGGATGATGCGGTCCACTCGCTCTGCAAACCACTCGAGGACGGCAGCGAAGTCGTATCCTGTGGCAGAGCAGAGTCGGGGTGGGGCCTTTGGGGTGAAGGGTAGGGATTTGGGGTGAGGCGGCGGTGCAGTGGAAATAACATGGTCTCGGGAGTTAGATCTGGGTTCAACTCTGGCTCCTCCATCATTTCACTATTTGGCCTTGAAACTTTGGCCCGGTTACCGACTGTCTCTGAGTCAGTTTCTCCCTCTATGAATGGACATACGAATAGTATCTAGTTAATAGATTTTTAAGGACCAGAGATGCTCAGCTCACCTAGCAGCTAGAGAGGAAGCAGCTTCACCACTCAGTCTCCTCTTCCATATAAAGGGCAATAGATGGGGATGTGAGGCTCAGAGAGGTAAAGTGACTTGCTCGAGGGCACACAGCCCAGGAGCAGCAGCACTGGGATAAAGATGGAAGTGTTGGGCCTTCTGTCGCTCCCCACTGCCACACCGCTGGCAGGGCGGTAGGAGCCCTTCCTTAGGTTCTGGGTGGGCTCAAAGACCCTGGCTCCCAACACCACAGGGTTTTACAGGCAGAGACCCTGGGGTCCCAGAGCTCTTTGCCACCGTTGAGTGGGAGACTGAACTAAAAGGAAAAAGCCAGCAGTTCCCACCCTGCCTCACAGAGGAAGATTAGAGACCAGGGAGACTCATTCGGCAACTGCCTTGCAACCGAGTGAGAGGCAAGCAGCTCTGCTCGCCTGTAACAAGGTCCTCAGCATGAGTTCAGCAGAATCCCCTGGAGAGACTGTTAGAGCCTCAGACTTCGATTCAGTTCACATCACGACCTCAATTCACCCCCACACCACCCTCTGAGGCAGGCACAGTCCCACTTTCCAGAGGAGAGACTCAGAGATGAGGGGAGAGTCAATTGCTGGTGTGTGTGTAGGTGTGTGTGTGTTGGGGAGGGGGTGTTCAGGACTAGACCTGGCTACGGGGCCCTGGGCACCCTACACAGTCCTGCAGGCAGTGGTCCTGCACCTTTGAGCCCCCTGCCTCCCTCTCCCCTCTGTGTGCCCAGGCGGGACTTGCAGCTCCACTGAGCCCCAAGGTCTGTGTCCGCCTGCTCCAGGGGGGCCTGCAGCCTGCACCCACTCCCTCCCCCATCCCTTCCAAGGGCTGGCTCTGGCTATATTTAATCTTCTTCAGCACAGCCAGGTGGAGGGTGGCTCTCACCTCACCTCCAGAAGGCAGCCCCTCAGAGCCATAGGCAGGAAGGGGGGCAGAGGTCTCAGAAAATCAAGGCAAACTGACTTCCGGGCCCCAGTGCCCCAAGATCCTGGAAAATAGGTCACGACCTTGCTGCTGCAGTGCCTGGAACCAGCAAGCTTGCCCTCTGCCCTTCTGCTGAGGCCTGCTCCCAAATCTAGCCGGACAAGGTTTTGGCTGTGGTGGTGCCGGCTATGGGGAGGGCGGCTGTAAAGAGCAGGCTGCCTCTTCCCTATGTCCTTCCCTCCTGTGAGACAGATTTCAGCCCTCACTGCTCAGCACACCTCACGTGGCCGCTGGTGGCAACTGCTCACCGTCAGCTGGGCAGTCAGAGCAGCTAATCCTGGACACTTGATGACACGGCTCAAAGCAAGCCGCTGAGCCTGCCCAGGGCTCGGGACCAGAATGCAGGTCTTCTGGCTCTAAGTCCAGTTCTCCAGCCACCCCTCCACGGGCTAGGGAGATCGAAGGGGCCAGCGAAGCTACAGAGAAGAGGCTCCCGGCCTCTGAGCCCTCGCCAGTCCACAAGGACGGCAGCCTTGCACAAGGGGGCTCCGCTGCAAAGACCTGGAGGGAGTGGGGCAAATCTCAGAAGCCTGACCGGACCCCGCGTGGGGAGGGGCAAGAGAGGGACGACCCCGGTCAGTGCTGCCAGAACAGGGCCGTGCCTGTCCCTTCGGTGGGTCAAGTGTCCCTCAGGCAGGTGCTGGCCTCTCGGCTGAGCCAGGGGACCATCAGGATGCATTGTCCCCCCGCGGCATTGGGAGCTGGCGGGGCAGGGCCTGCTCATCCTCCTCTGCTTCCCTGCGCTCAGCATGGTCCCCTGCACACAGTAGGTGCTCTGTCAGCACGTGCTGCTCAGAACTGAAATGTGAGACCTGGTCTGCCTTTTACATCCCAGGGACAGTGAATAAGCCATCCCTGGGCCTCAGTTTCCTGGTCTCTGAATTGGAACCTGAAGGAAAGCTACACGGCTCAAAATAGCCTGGAGTTAAAACTCCCTCCAGATCCTCCCCACCATTCTATACAGAATAAAGACCTTTCTCCCCTGAAGAAAGGAATGGGCATGAAGATTGATTACGTTCAGTTCCCAGCTAATCCGAGTCTCTGGCCGGTCTCAGGAATTCCTCGCGCTAGTTGCTGAAAGCTAACTAATCAAAAATAATCATGAGGAAAAACAGACCCCCTCAAAACGATGTATCTCCGCATCTATGCTTTCTTTATACATCTACTCTCTTCTTGACTTAGCGCAGCAGCTCACTAATCTGATTGCTGCCCCTGCTCGCCTCATTAAAGGTGATCTGTTCCTATCAAGTGCTGGTCTCCTTTTTCCGAACCTTGCCTTCTCTAGTTCCTCTACCTTACAGAACCCACCACACCCTGCCAGAGGCTGGCTGTGAGGATCCAATCAACAACGAGGATGCAGGTGAGACTGCCTGTGACCCTGGCTGCTCCTATGGCTCTGCCCCTCTGTGAGGAGCTTCTTTCAAGCCTAAGTTTCCGTGACTTGGGTGTGCTCTGAAGGGGTCATCTGAGGAGCGCTGGTCTGGACACGCCCACCTCTAGTTTCTGCTCAGCTTATCAACTTGCTGTGTGTCTTGGGGCAAGACGCCTTCCTTCTCTGGTCCTTGGTCTCTTTGCTTGTTAATCTGGGGGAAGGAAGGCTGGGGGCTGCTGTCTTAGATGTCCTGGGTGCCCATATGAAGGCTGCTCCTGCCTGAGTGCAGGCAGATGGCTTCTGGGAACTCTTTCTAGGATTTCAGACACACCGAGGCCTCCTCTTCTTCTTTCCACTTTTGCAAATTCTGCTTGCTCTGGCAGGGCTGGCTATCAAATTAGCAGCAGGGGGATGCTGAGAAAGCTTCCTCCCCAGGTGTAGCTGTGAGGAAAGGAGAGGCAAGCAATGACTCTGCGGGCTCTCTCTGAAGCTCAGCCTCCCTGATCCTGGCTATAGAGCCTCGTGGGCTCCAGGCTGGGTATCTAATTGGTTTTGTAGACTGAGATTATGCAGATCCAGGAATGGGAGCATCAGAAAAGCATGGGGTAGACCTATTCAGGAAAGGGGAATGGGCTGCTCTCCCATTTAGTTTCTGTGTGGATTTAGGCAAGTCTGAACCTTAGTTTTTCAGCTGTAAAATGGGGATAAAAATGACTGACTGGTGGGAGATCACTGGTAGAACCATGGTTACAAGAGAGCCATGGGGAGGGCCCAGACTCAATCTGGAGGCTCTGCTGTGACATCTGGGGTGACGAGCCCCCTTTCCCTTGCTGGTTCTGATAATGGCTCAGAGCCCCACAACAGGGCTCTCAAGTACTTGCTGTAGCTAAGTGAAGTCACTCAGTCGTGTCCGACTCTTTGCGACCCCATGGATTGTAGCCTACCAGGCTCCTTTGTCCATGGGATTTTCCAAGCAATAGTACTGGAGTAGATTGCCATTTCCTTCTCCAGGGGATCTTCCCGACCCAGGGATCGAACCCAGGTCTCCCGCATTGTAGACAGACACTTTACCGTCTAAGCCAGCTGTAGCTAAGGGTTCATGAAATGTGGACTGGTGAGTGGTGGGAGATTCAAGCTCTGGAAGACTGATGGTGAAGCTGGCCGTCCTAGACTTATAGGTAGCAAGTCTGCCTCTTCTGGGAGAGTGGGTGAGCAAGCCCCTGGAGCAGAACCTGGGCAGCCTGCAGGCCCGCCCCCCACTCCAGGCTCCAGGGCACTGGAAGGAAAGCATTTCTAAGTAATTCCAAGCAGGAGGAAATCAATGAGACAAACAACAATAAGTGCAGCAACTCCTTAGTCATCAACCAGCTTCCTTCACAGCCTGAGAGGCAGAGCAAGGGTGCTGACAAGGCAGCACATTTCTTGGTATTTTCAGCCACACAGTCTCATTTGACTCTCATAACTCTCCATGTGCCAGGAGGTAAACAGGCAGACACATCTAACCGGGAAGGGAGAGGGAACAGAGAGGTCAAGGGGCTCGCCCCAGCTCACACAGCCAGGTGGTGGTAAACTCGGGGCTAGGACCCAGATCCTTACTCCCCTCTGTGTTCCCTTCTCGGCTCAGAGCCCCACAAGGCTGGAGCTCCGGGCGCTGAGCTTATTTGAGGTGGGTGCATAAAAGGTCCTGTTCCAGAATCTGTCAAGATTTAAAGACATCTTAGAGAAAGAGAAATTAGAAGGTATCAGTGTGCAAAGTGTGGGACCAGTTAAGATGACCAAGGCCACACTACATGCCTCCCAGAAGTCACCTTGAAAAGCAGCCCAACAGCCTTGTCCCAGGCCTCCCAGGCGGCCACATGGTGTCTGTGCACCCTTTGGAAGGGACTTGGGACTCTGCTACTCCACCCTGGCATGACAACCCTACAGGTGTATATGTACAGAATGTGGTCCGGGGGCCCGGAGGCCCCTAAGTGAGGGTTCCAGGAACAGGCCAGGGACGGGAGACTGTGAGGATCAGCCCTGACCCTCTGGGGTCCCCAGGGGAAAGCCGCAGAGGAGAGCGTGCCCCCTGGTCTCCAGATGAGAGTGCGCCCCATTCCTCTTCTCTGAGCTCCTCGTGGGCAGGCAGGCCATGCTAATGTGCTGAAAAGCTACTGGACAGGGAAGCAGGAGACCAGAGTTCCCATCCCAGCTGTGTGACCTGGGCAAGTGTTTTCCTGCTCCGGCCCTGCTGAGCTCACCTGCACAGGATGGGGTCCGCTGGAGTGATGTGTGCAGTGCATCGTGGGGTTGCTTTTCTAAGGTGGGGCCTGTGGGGGTTTCTAGCTGGGAGGTGGACAGGAAATGTGGTTCCCAAGTGTGAGGACACTCAGGCTTCCGGAGCCTTCCTCTTCCGCTGCATCCTCGCTTCTTCCCAGCAATGAGTCCCGGGCTGGACACATCCTGCCACTTCCAGCAACTGCCTCCCTGCCCCTCTCCCGCCCACTCCAAAGCATCTGCATCCAGAGACAAGTGTGGGCCAGGACTTCCCGGGTTCAGGTTCCCGGACATCCCTGCTTCCGGCTCTCCCACAAGACACACAAGACACCCCCAGATCTGGGCAGAGGGGCCACACCCTGACCAAGGACCACACTTGGCCCAGCTCTGGCCTGGTGCCTGAGTGCTCCACCTGTGAAGTCTGAGGCCTGGGAGGGGCTTCTGGGAGAAGTGGCACACCAGGCCTCGGCCCAGAAGAGGCTCAGTGTAAATATGATGATGATGCCGTTTCCCTGGTGAGACACAGCCTTGAACCTGGCACGAGGCTCAGTGAGCGGAACATGGCTGGATTTCAGGCTTGACTCACCACCTCAGTCTGGTGCGTGCCTGCTGGGATATCCATGGACTATCTTGGCCCTGGGCTGCAGGAAGGCAAGAAGCACCAAATCTGTACTGTGGCCAAACCCAGAGTTCTGAAAGCCCAGGCGAAAGGCCACAGAAGAGTGTTTGGTTCTGTGCACATACCTGTGTGTGTGCATGGGGGCTGTGTGGAGGGAGTTGTGATGTATATAGATAGACGGTTATATGTATATAGGTAAACATTGAACTACCTAATTCTATGGCTGATTGTGAAGGATGAGGGGGGAGGTCTCCATACGAGAAACTTTCCTTATCTGGGGTGCCCCTGATATCTGAAGGTATCCAATCCCCACCCTCTATTTTCCTGGTCTCTGTGGAGTGCTGAGGTCAGCCCTGCCCTAGGCTGATGATGCAGGACTGGCAGCTCAGCTCTCAGCTCTTGTTTTTACCCCAGGCTACTTTGCCAGCAGCTGCATTTATAATCTAGGCTCAGGAGGGCAGAGATCAAACAGGTCTGCAGAGACACACACTGGGCTATCACTTCTCCCAGAAGCGGGGCGAGACCTGGTGGCAGTCAGCATGGGGTAGTATGGGGATAGGAAGGGCAGGCAGGAAAACTGAGCCCCCAGTTTACTGTAGAGAAGCCACTGAGGTCCAAAGATAAAGTCAGGAGAAAGAGGAATAGGAAAAGAACAGAATGTAACAGAAGCTGAGGAAGGCAGGCGTCTCTAGAAGCAGGGCTGCCATGTACAGTTGCATAGGCAGTGTACTGCACAACTGCAAGGAAGGCCATTGTATTGATAGATTGCCCTGGTGCTGCCCTATTGATAGGGAGGCCCTGGGTGTCAGATAAAGACGAAAGAAGGGAGCTCACTGTGATCCAGTTCTAGAGCTGATGTTCAAGTTTCCATTACTGTCTGTGGACGTCAAGAGGTCAAGTGATGGGTATCACTACCCTTTGTTACTCACAGGGACATTAAGACTCAGGGGAAAATGTGACCTATTGAGACCCACAGGCTCTAAAACCCAGTGCTCTAAACTCCCAGTCCAGTGCCCTTGGAAAGCCAAAGGCTGGAATCCTCTCTGGACCCCCGGTCAGGCTGTACTTGTAGGAACCCAATGCTTGGGGAGTTCAGGGGGAGAACTTTGCCTTCTCTCTTCCTCGAGGAGACACAGGCTATCTGTGTAAATCCCCTTTAGGCCTAAACTCAGGATGAGCCTAGAGGAAGACTTAAGGGGTGATGGTAGGGACTGGTCAGGAGGAAGGGAATAATTAGGGAAACAAATAGAAGCAAGGCAGCTGTCCAAGCTGCTCCCTGCACCCCACTGTGGGGCCCTGAACAGAGGGCAGGTAGACCAGAGGGAGGGGGTGAGATGTCTGTCCCCGCCAGGCCATCGGTTCTATGTCCGCCTCGCCCCTGCACCACCATACATGCACCTCACCCCAGGCGTGTGTGGGAGGAAGGTGGGTCGTCACTGAAGGCTGCCTAGAGAACTCTTGCCTGTGCGAAGCCTTCCCTTCCCAGAAGCTGCCTTCTGAGTGCTGGTTTGGCTTCTGCCCAGCTCCCAGCTCCAGGACTGGGGTGGGCATGGCTTCATCAGCTTTTCTTACCAGAAATACTGCATCAGCACAGAAAGGGTAGGGCGCCGTCTGGGGCACACAGCCTGGTGTGGCTGGAGAGGCTGAGGGAGCATAGTCATGAGCTGTAGCTTTAAGACTTTTGCAGTATCCATCTAGTATTTTAGGGCTAGGAAAACCCCGATGCTGCTGGTGGTGGTGATGATTGGTAAGAACTCATTTTTACAGGGCACTGCTATGAGCCAGACAGGAGGTTTTTCACTTGTGTTATTTCTTTTGATCCTCAAACAACCCTAGAAGGTAGATAGACTTATGTCCTCTACTTTACGGATGAGGCGGCTGAAGGAAAGAAACCCTCCAGATCACCCTGCCAGGAAGTGTTAGAAGCAGGCTCAGAGCGCCAGTGGTCTGGCTCTCGAGTTCAGGCTCCTGACGCCCCATGCCAGGGACCTCCCTCAATGAGCAGTCACCCACATCTGCTGGAATGAGCATTTTCAAGTACCCAGCTCCCTGCTCTCACACCCCAAAGCACACTGTCATCCTCACTCTGTTGGCCGGAGTCCTCTGCCTGCACTTGCCTCCCCTGCAGAGCTGCCAGCTCCCGGGACAGGGCCAACAGGACCTTCAGAACAAGCCAGGGTTTGGCCCAGGAAGAAACCCAATGAGGTGAGTAAGGCAGACGCTGATATGTCCATTTCACAGATGAGAAGCCTGAGGCCAGCTGCTCCTGAGTGACAACGGACCTGAGCTCTGGTGCTAGCCTCTGCCTAGGACCACCCCACATAACACATGAGGCAGCGCTGACTCATCAGGAGACAGCAAGGCCCCGGGAACCTCTATCCTGGTATAGAAGCTGGAGAACATTCTGGAAAGAACACAACACAGAGCCAGGGCCAAGCCTACCAGGTGCCTCGCTTACCTCTGCTGATCCTCTGCTTCTCCCCAGAGAGGATGCCTGGTGTGTCGATGACGCTGATGCTCTCCAGCACGGGGTTGGGCAGCTGGGCACACACAAACCTGCATGGGTGGGAAGGGACCCGTGGTGAGCCGCCATCCTGCCCTTGCCTCTCAGGCACCCTCCTTTTGGCCCCATACCAACCTCTCCTGCCCTGGGCAGAGGTTCCAGTGCAGACTCTCAGCCCAAGTTAGACCAACCCCCATAGGGGACCTAGGATCTGTACTTGGAGGAAGCTCTCGGAGGCATCCTAAGGCAGCTGTAGGACTGTGTCTGTGAGCCCCTCCTGGCAGGGGCACAGGATGTCCAGCACTCGAACCCTGCCCCACCAGGAGCACAGTCTGGTAGAATAGTGGAGGTGTGCACAAGGACATAGGTACCATGGGGCCAGCACCCCCAAGAGGTCAAGGACTCAGGAGATCCAGGATGGAAGGAAGGCTTCCTGGAGGAGGAGACACTACAACTGGACTTGAAGAATGGGCCACACCACGCAGGAAAGCTTATGTGGGCTTTTAAGAGGCTGTCCAAATATCAAATATTGCTATTAGCATAGCGTGCATGCACGCTAAGTTGCTTCAGTCATGTCTGACTCTGTGTGCCCCTATGGATTGTAGTCCGCCAGGTTCCTCTCTCCATGGGATTTCCCAGGCAAGAATACTGGGGTAGGTTGCCATTTCCTTCTCAAGCCTTAAGCAAGGAAACATTTCCAGCGTTACATACCAAAGTCTCCAAATACAAACTGGTAAACCTAAGCCGGATCCTTCTTACTTCAAGCCTTCTCTCTTAAATGCCATTTTTGGTGGAAGCCAACAAGGTGTCTGGCCATCACAGTTCCAGTTCACAGTCCCACTGTCTTGGGAACAGACAGGAAAGGGAGCCTCTGCTCTCCAGTGAGGTGGCTGCAGAAATGCAGGTCAGGTGAGGAGGCCAGGGATGCAAGGGAAAGAGTCCAGGGAGCCACACAGGGGAGACAGCACCTGAAGTAAGACCTCAAAAGGTGACCAGCTTTGCTGGGAGGACAGGGGTGCAGGCAGGAAGCCAGGGTGGGGTGTGTGTGTGTGTGAGTGTGTGTATTTGTGTGTAGTTAGGTAAAGATACAGACACGCACAGGGAGATGGCCATGTAAAGATGGAGTCAGAGATTGGAATTATTATGATACAAACAAAATGCCTGGAGTAACCAGAAGCTAGAAAAAGCAAGGAAAGATTCTCCCCTATGGGCTTCAGACGGGGCATGACCCTGCCAACACCTTGATTTTGAACTTCTAGCCTCCAGAACTATGAGTCAATATTTATTTTAAAGCCACCTAGTTCATGGTAATTTGTTCTGGCAGTCCTAGGAAACTAACAGAAGCAGGTGGAGATGCCACACGGAAATGAGAGTGGGGAGGGGAGCGTGTGTGTGTGTGCACATACGTGTGTGTGTAGGCACCAGGCCAGGGAACACTATCACTGAGATGAGAACCAGAAGGCTGGAGCAGCTAGAGACGTGTCTGGACAGGGAGGTAGGGGCCAGGTTACGAGGGCCTTGAAAGCCATGTTAAGAAATGCAGATTTTATACTGAGGGTGGTAAAAATCCATTGGAACATTCTAAGCAAAAGAGTGATACAATCTGATATGGTGGTTGTCAGCTTCTCCAGATCCATTTGGTAAATACTTACGAAGCACGTGCTGTGTTTCTGGCACTGTGCTAGACAGTCCATGGCATGGCCCCTGTCCTAGGGTGGTAAAAATCCATTGGAACGTTCTAAGCAAAAGAGTGATACAATCTGATATGGTGGTTGTCAGCTTCTCCAGATCCATTTGGTAAATACTTACGAAGCACGTGCTGTGTTTCTGGCACTGTGCTAGACAGTCCATGGCATGGCCCCTGTCCTATTAAAGCCCATGGTTTCCTCTATGCCTTGGGCCCAGCCAGATTCTTGTCCATAGGTTCTAAGGCACACTCCAGCATTCCTCAATAAATTCCACATTTTGCTGAAAGCAGTTTGAGCAGGGTTGCTGTCACTTGGTGACCAGGAGGTCATGTACATGGGGCTGGTGTTTGGGGCCAGGGCTCTAGTTGAGCATCACCCAGGCCCGGTGCATGGAGTGAGAAGGGCAGAAGCCGAGGGGGATACCAGGTCACAGGGGCCAGAGCAAAAGAGGGCCAGGGGAGACTGGAGAGGGCCTGCCAGGGAGACAGAAGGAGGCCAAGGAGCTGAGAGGGGATGGTGGTTGAGAGATGGGGTAGGGTGGGGACCGAAAGTGCTCACGGCTTATCACAGAGAGGTCACGGACAATGTTCACATGGGCAGCTGTGACAGGGAAGCCGTGTTCCACAGGGTGAGGGGCAGGAAGGAGTGCGGAGGTGAAGCCCAGAAGCTGTGGAAGGAAAGCGAGGGGGTAAGAGCTAGTAGGGCCTGCTGCAGGGTTCTCAAGAAGATAGCTCCCTGTGGTAAAGGGGCCAAGGGAGGGGTGGAGCTGTCAGGAAGAGGAGTAACTGACAGAGCCGACCCTGGGAAGATGGCTGGGGGTGCGGGGGTTCTTGGTGGGGGTGGGGAAGCGGCTGATCTGAGGGTAAGAGGATGCAGTTCCCTGGGCTGCGTGGCAGGGGAGGACCGACGCAAACAGGCTCCACTTACGGACACACTGGAACCTAACCAACGGCAGGGAACCCAGGGATGCAAGATTCCATCTTCTCTAGAATGGGAAGCAAGGTCATCCACTGCAAGAGGAGGCTGAGGTGCCTNGGCTGTGTGGCAGGGGAGGACCGACGCAAACAGGCTCCACTTACGGACACACTGGAACCAAACCAATGGCAGGGAACCCAGGGATGCAAGATTCCATCTTCTCTAGAATGGGAAGCAAGGTCATCCACTGCAAGAGGAGGCTGAGGTGCCTGGAAAAGGCTTGGGACACCCCCCAGAGAAGGGGAAGGGAGATGTCAGGGGGAAATAGGATCCCTGGGCAGTACAAGGACGAGAAGCAGGCACCCGGGGTGTAGCCATCCTGTACGTGGCTGCAGTGAAGCTGGTGGTACATGGAAGGGCCTCCCCAGCTCCCTGCCCTGCCCTGCTCCTCATTTCCCCTCCCAGAGGACGTGCCTGGCCAGTTCCCAGCGAACAGTTCATGTACACATCTGTCACTCAGCTCTGGCGGCTCCAGCAGAGAAGTCACAGTGTTCCTGCATTAAGCCATGTTCTTTGAATCCTCTCTGCTTATATACACACACACACACACACACACACACACACTTTTTTTCAGTTTTCTCTTCCTGAAATGTCCTTTTTTTAACCCTCTGCAAGTGACTTCACTCATCACTGAATATCTGTGTCAAATGCCAACTTGCTCACAAAGTGATCTTGCCTTGGAGGACATTTACTCTCATCCTGTTTTACAGATGGGAAAAGTGAGACACAGGCTAGTTAGGTAATCTATCTAAGAGCATGGTGCTATTGGATGGGTTCTTAACCCAAAGCCCATAGTCTTTACCTTTACTCTAAATGCCTTCAATTATAGAAAGTAGCTTAAAATTTTTTTTAATGCAATATGCATGCAAAATTGTGGTGTGGACCTACATTATAAGCCTGATCAGGGGATTAGCCTGCACTCTAGGTAAGCAGAGTAACAGGAAGGCCCCGGTCAGCTTGCGGAGCAGCCACTAGAACTTCTTCCACTCAAACTGACCCAGTGACCCTGGTGTTTACAGGCTGACTTGTCTGAGGGGAGGGGACTTGTCCAAGGTCACATAGTGAGTTTAGTAGGAGGGACAGTGATCAAAGCCAGGGCTTCTACCTTAAGTCCAGGGTCCCTTCCATCAAGTAAAAACAATGTCCAAAACAGGAGGGACCTTCCTCTGCCTCCTTCTAGCTGGCTGAAAAGCCCTTCCGTAGGATAGGCAAAAGCTGGGAACTACAGAGGGCAGCCCTCTCTGCTTTTCCTGGAGGGAAGTGTAGATTAGAGATGGGATTTAACTAGTTGGATCCCTCCCCCAACTTGATCAGAAGAAATCAGGCTAGTGTTAGCAGCTTCCATATCCCTAATCAATGGTGGTTTCATTCCCACTAAGAAAGGGACAATCAAGAGAGATTCCAGGTCTGGAAAAGATACACGGTCTCATAAGACCCTGCCCTGCCCTGCCCTTTCATACTCCAAGGAGGAAAGAGAGCACCCAGGATGCTTGCGTTCCCTCTGTACCCACCTGTTCAAGAAGGCATTGCCAAAGGCGTTCAGTTTCCTGAAAGGTTTCTTAGGATCCACCACCAGGGCGTTCCCGGGGATGATGCCCTCCACCTCGCCTTGCATCACCGAAATGAAGGAGTCAGTGGTCGGCTCAGGCCCAATCCTCATGCCCGGGAAATCCTGTTCCAGGAGATACCTGGTGGAAAGGAGCACAGTCATAATGCAGGGATGCTGTGGGCAGATCAACACCACCTGCCCACAGCAAGGCAGATGCTGGTGTGAGTCACGGTGGAGGGGCAATCAAGGAAATTTCATGAAAGGGAGAGATTTTCACGGATGTGGAATCCGAAGACCTTTGGGAGGAAGTGGGATTTCAGTTGAACTTAAAATATCAAATCTGTCCTTGGTCCTTTTCTTTTCACCTCCACAATGCGGAGAGGTGGGTGGGACAAGCAAGGTTTGGGCTCAGAAATAAAGCATGGCTTGAAACTGATTCCTACACAGAACATTGTGGACTTCACAGCTAATGGGAATCTGCCAAAGTACCTGTACACAGGTGTGGTTAGAATTAGACCACCCCGAGGCTCTGCTGGCTGGCCATAGGTGGTTATTGATCTGTTTAGCCAGTCATTTAATGTAAAGATAGCTCATACATGATAGAAAGCGTATGAGGGGTACACTAGGACGAGGATCCCCATCCCATCCTAGACTTTCAGTCCCACCCTCTAGCACAGCCACCAGGCTGTGGCCCCAGAGTGTATGTGTTTTCCTTTGCTCTCCTCCAGGCCTGAGCATTGAGAGCCTGAGGCCACTGCCCCTCTCCACAGTCCCCTTTGGAGCCCACAGTAAGCCAGAGAATGAAGAGAACAAACTGGAAGGAAAACCTGACTCTTTGGCAGGAGCTCAGAACAGCTTTGAGCCCAAATTGCTTCAGGTTGGACTGTGGGCAGAGGAGTCCAGTGCTGCCCTGGGCTGGGATTGGCCAGAGGAGAGTCCCAGGGGCTCTGACGGACAAGAAGCTAAGGGGTGGGTTGCCCAACAAACAGAGACCCTTGGGTGAGCCCTCAGCATGTGCCAAGACCCTCCCCCTAAACCTTACGGGGCCATGTTCATGCCCGGAGGGAGAAGTCGAGGAGCGCCTAGAAGAGACGGCAAGTCAGAGACTGCTGGCCAGGAAGGGAGCCTGGGATCTCCTGGGCCAGGGGGCCTCAGCCACTGCCCGTGGAGCCGTGGAGCTCCAGCTAACAGCGCTGGGTCCAGGACGGGGCCCTGACCACTGGTCTTTTCAGGAACTCCCTGGTTGATTCAAATTGCAGCCGGGCTTGACAACCTGCTCTGGACACTGTCATCATGCTGATAGCACCACGACAACAGCGTGTGCACGGCAGACATCGCCCTCATCAAGAACGCAGCTCCTCTGGCAGCCCTAGTAGGTACAGCTGGGGTCTCTGTGTCCGAGCCTTCCACATCAGAGAACACAACCAACTGCTGAATGTGGACCCCATGGATCCCGAGGCTCTGCTGTGCTGTGCCATTTTATACTTGCAGGGGCTTGAGCATCTGCAAGGGAGCTGGGGTCCTGAAACCAGCGCTCCGTGGACACCAAGGAACGAGGGACAGCTGTATTGAGGAACCCAAGGCTTTGAAGGGTTATGGGGCTTCCTCCACGTTAAAGAGCTAATAGTGGAGCAGGAACCCAAACCCTTATCAGTCTAACACCAAATCCTTTGCTCTTCAACTGTCTCTACCCGAAGGAAATGCTCTTTGCCAACACCCCCCACCCCAGCCCCGTGCCCACCCTCTGCCCAGCAGGCGGCAGCCAGGGAAACTGGCTGGGGTTTCTTCCAGCTCATGGGCATCTCACTGTGTTCCGAGCTGTTAGTTCACTCCATGCTTCCAGGGCAGTTCAGTCGCCACGGGGCTCGCTCCCCAAGGAGTTAGCAGGTGCGCTGCCATGGAGGAGATGCTGCCTGGGGGCCACCAACCTACACCGGCAGTTTTAGGTTGGTGAAGCCCCTCATCTCCCTCTGACATCTGGGTGTGAAGACAGGATTTCCTCCCATCAGAGACCCATTCTGAAAGCTGAGTTGTGATGAGAATGTATCACCCCAGTGGCCCGTGGACAGGGTTTCCTCTTTCTCAAGCACACCTTCTCCATCAGAGCCTCAGGGCCTGGGGCCAGCAGACCTGGTTTCTCTAACCTTCAGAAGGTTCTCGACCTCTGCGAACCTCGGTACTTTCCTCTGTAATGGGAGGTCATTGTTCTGATTTATTAAGCACTTGTGCCAGACAGTGTTCCAGACTGTCCATGAATTATCTCGTTTCATCTCACGTTTCATTGGTAAATCTATCTCATCCGATGTTCTGGGGGTTAAATTATAGACTGTAAGCGCATAAACCAGTACCTAGCACCTAGATCACCATCCCAAAGATCAAACTATTTGTTGTAGGATCAGATGGTAAACAATCTGTCTGCAATGCAGGAGAACCCAGGCTTGATTCCTGGGTCAGGAAGATCCCCTGGAGAAGGGAATGGCAACCCACTCCAGTATTCTTGCCTAGAGAATCCCATGGACAGAGGAGCCTGGTAAGCTCCATGGGGAGGAACAAAGGGTGATGCTCCCCAGCATAGCCAGGGCCACTTCCTGGGATGTTTCCAGAGCCTCAAGTGGCCCAGCAAGGGCCCTTCGGCTAAAACCACATGACCCTGGATTTGCTGACCACACATGGGTCTGGAGAAACACAGAGTTCAGTGAGTCCCAAAGCAAATCCAGGGACACAGTCAAGCCAAGCAGAGAACCCGGGGCTGGGTAAATTCTCAGGGACATTTGGGTATGACCTGCAGCCCCGAGGGCCCCCTTAACAAAGCCAGCACTGTGTCCAGTAAGGAAATCCTATTGAGGGCTCTCATAGCTGCTTTCTCTGTGGGGAGAGATACAGATCGCCTCTGTTGCCAGGCAAAGACATTCCCATGGCAGGGTAAAAAAAGAAAAGTTAATTCAGGCCTGGGTGGGAGCAGCAGAGATGGGGAAGCCTGAGAACAAGGAGGGGCTGGCGGGCAGAGCACCGACTGTGAGCCAGGTGCTCTTCTGAGCCCCTTCCCTGAATTATTCCACTCAGTCGGTCCTGGAAGTGCTGCAGGATGGCTGAGGTATTTCAGTTTTGCAGGTGCGCAAATGGAGATGGAGACTGCCTCCATTCAGGGCCAAATACAAATATTCAGAGGCCCAAAGAGCAGAGAAGGTTTGGGTGACTCCCCGACTTGCCATCCAATGTAAAAGAAATAAAATGGATACAAGGAAGAAAAATGCAATTCCGGTTTTCCCCATGAGGACTATTTTTCCTAAGCAAACTGTTTCCTAACATCATCTCCCTCAGTTTTCAGCATCCTGCTTGGCTGGCATCTAAGCCTGTGGCTTGTTTTACTGGCACCTGAGCACTCAGGGTGAGGCGTAGCCAAGAATCAACCTAGTCTGCTTCTGGGGCCCCTGCCTCTGCAACGGTGGGGCCAACCCTCCCTGCGATTGGGACAGGACCCAGGGTGGGGAACAGAGGACCCACCAGCAACGTTGCCCGAAGCCGTGGCTGGGCTGGACCCGATGCCTCAGCTCAGTTAGGGAATGCGCCTTGATGGGTGGCTGGTTCACTGTAGATGTGACCTTGGACAAGTTCCTCCAGAGCCCGCTGCCTCAGTTTCTCCAGTTTTTATAAAGTGGGGCTAATCCTGGGTTTCTTACTAGCTCAGGGGGGCAGAGTGAAGGTTTTGCAAAGACGCACATGAGTTTTGGAAAAGCAATGGCTACACCAGACATGGGCTCACATTGGCACAAATAATAATTAGAGAAAACACATGTCTGTAAGTACCCAGTGCATTTATACCTGGACGGACTCCAAACTCAGGGTCCTCGCACCGCCATGAAAACCCACATAGCTCTTCATTTGCATATCTTGAGGTTGACCCTAAAGGCACACATCACCTTCTGCCTGTGTTACAGGTATTTGGGTTAGGTTAGTTAGTGTTAGCTGCTCAGTTGTGTCCAACTCTTTTTGACCCCATGGACTGTAGTCCACCAGGCTCCTCTTTCTATGGAATTCTCCAGACAAGAATATCGGAGTGGGTTGCCACTCTCTTCTCCAGGGGATCTTCCTGACCCAGGGATCAAACCCAGGTCTCCTGCATTACAGGCAGATTCTTTATCATCTGAGCCACCAAGGAAACCTTGTGTGCTTCAGCTTTAAAATGGGGTCAAGACAACACTACTTGTCTGGTTGGCCTCACAGGGTTTCAGGGAGACTGTAAATCACCCCAAAGACACAAAGCGAGCTAAGAGATGGGTGACTCAATGGCTGAGTTGAGGTCTGAGTCAGCTCTTTGCTTTATGGAGTGGTCACCACTGTCCCTGGCGCACAGAAACCTCTACGGACAAAGTGACCCAAGCGCAAAGGAGACCAGTAGCCAGACCAGTAGCCAGACCTTCTACTAGCCTTGCCTTGCCTAACCGCCCTGACACAGGTTGGCCTAAATAACCCTATGAGGTAGTTGCCATTATTCGCATGTTAGTGATAAGGACACTGAGGTTCAGAAAGCTTAGATACTTCCTAACAAGGTCTCCTGGCTGGAATGGGTGGAGCCTGGGTTCTGCTGAGCTTCCCATGTTCCTCCTGTGGCTGCATTCTCCTGTCAGTGGGAGTGGGATGAGCCCTTCCCAAGAGGTCCTTCTCCCAGTCCTGTTTCTCCTGATGACCTCCACACCTGACTCTCAGTTCAGTCCCGTTCAGTCACAGTCATGTCCGACTCTTTGCGACCCCATGGACGGAAGCACGCCAGGCTTCCCTGTCCATCACCAACTCCAGGAGCTCACTAGAGCTCACGTCCATCAAATTGGTGATGCCATCCAACCATCTCATCCTCTGTCGTCCCCTTCTCCTCCTGCCTTCAATCTTTCCCAGTATCTGGGTCTTTTCCAATGAGTGAGTTCTTCACAAAGTTTGGAGCCTCAGCTTCAGCAGCAGTCCTTCCAATGAATATTCAGGACTGATTTCCTTTAGGATTGACTTGTTTGATCTCCTTGCAGTCCAATGGACTCTCCAACACCATAGTTCAAAAGCATCAATTCTTCAGCGCTCAGCTTTCTTTATAGTCCAACTCTCACATCCATACATGGAAAAACCATAGCTTTGACTAGATGGATCTTTGCTGGCAAGGTGATGTCTCTGCTTTTTAATATGCTGTCTAGGTTGGTCATAGCTTTTCTTCCAAGGAGCGAGCATCTTTTAATTTCATGCCTGCAGTCACCACCTGCAGTGATTTTGGAGCCCAAGAAAATAAAGCCTGTCACTATTTCCATTGTTTCCCCATCTATTTGCCATGAAGTGATGGGACCGGATGCCATGATCTTCGTTTTTTGAATGTTGAGTTTTAAGCCAACTTTGTCACTCTCCTCTTTCACTTTCATCAAGAGGCTCTTCAGTTCCTCTTCACTTTCTGCCAGAAGGGTGGTGTCATCTGCATATCTGAGGTTATTGATATTTCTCCCAGCAATCTTGATTCCAGCTTGTGCCTGACTCTCAAGACAGATCTTAAGCCAGACATCAGGAGGTAGACCAATGCTCTGCCCTCTGCTCCCCTGAGTAACACTCAGGCCTTGTAAGAGGCACGCAGATGTCCACCTAGTCCCACTTATGAACTAGCAGATCAGAGCCCTGACAGGAAAAGGACGTCCATGGACCTCAGACGGGTGACAGGAGGGAGGAGCTGCCGGAGCTGTGGCTAGCAGGATGGCCTGGCAGAGGACAGTGGGTCTACTGGAATGGAAAGGGGCCCCTTCACTAGCCCTTCAGCTTAGAGAATCATCCTTTCTGGGGGTGATGCTGCTGTGAGGCCTAGGCAGCAGAGAAGCCAGAGAGGTGATGAGAGAGGGTACAACCACAGGCAAATGCTGAGTCACCTTTACAGGAGGATGCAAAGAGCCCCCTGAAAAAGGGGGAGGTCAAAAGGACCAGCTGAGTAGGCACCCAGCCCCCTCCCCACCATGTGCCTGTTCATACTGTAGAGGCTCAGTCATGCTATAGAAAGGCTGAGAGATGCTCAAGACCAGCTGAGCTCTCCCTATGGAGACCCAGGCCACTCAGCTCCAGCAGCCCCAAGCCCCACACCCAAAGCCCCAGGCCCTCTGCTACAGCGTGGCCACAGGCCAGTGAGGCCCTCTTTGAGGCCTTGGGATCCTGGACCTTATAGCCCCTGGGGCAGCCAGCCATTCATCTCTGTGACCGGGGGGTCAAACGGTGCAAAGGAGGAGGGACTTGAGATTGCAGGCCAGAGTGAGAAAGAATGAAGAGAGAAAAACAGCAGAGGCAGGAGGAGAGGCTGCCAGGCCAGAAGGACACAGAGCTACTGTACTAGGAAGAGGCAGCCTGTGTTGGAGGAAGCAGCCACCCGGCCAATTTATTGTTTATTTTATTACCCTGGGTTGCTGGGCCTTAGGCCAGTGAAGTTGTTTCAGGCAGAGATCATAGCACATTAACTAGTTATTAGAAGAATGTCCTTTTCTGCATGTTCTTCCTGAGACAAGAAATAGACCCCGAGGCAAGGAAATGTAACTGAAAGGAGATGGGCACTAGGAGACGGAAGGCCAAGGGCCAGGGGATGAAGAGGCAAGTCTTTATTCCCAAGGGAAGGGCCCCTCTCAGGTTCAGGCTGGAATACAAGATGTGAATGGCCGCACTTAAGGCAAGAAGCGGGGAAGGGAGAGGCTGCAGCTGTGAAGGCAGGCTGGATTCTGCATCCAGGCGCTCCTAGCCGCCCCACCTGGAACCGTCTCTGCTTTGGGGAAGGGGTGTGTTATTAACTGACTCTTTTGAAAAGCAACTTAAAAATGTAACTCTTACTACCAAGATTAAGAAGTCAGAAAAAATTAAACAAACAAACCAAAACTCTGTACAACCTTTGGCCTAGTGATTTCACTTCTGGGAATCTCTGAGAAAACAGCCTAATACGTGGAAAAGTATTATGCACAGAGATAGTCAGATTGATCCTACAATAATAGCACAAAATAAAATTAGAAACAACTTTAAATATTCAAAAGAAGTAGATTGGTTAATTGAATAACTGCATATACATACAGTGAAATATCATGCAGCTCTTAAAAATAATGCTTACAGAGATTTAAAAATTTACTCGGGAAATGTTCATGCTATAAGTGAAATAAATCCACATACAAAATTACATTATGGCATGATCTCAACTGTGTTATAAAATAGCCAAAAATACTGGAAAGACATAATATGTATTATATACACATATACATATATTATATACATACATCATGTATATGTGCTAAGTTGCTTCAATTGTATCTGACTCTTTGCCACCCCACGGACTGTAGCCCGCCAGGCTCCTCTGTCCATGGGGATTTCCCAGTCAAGAATAATGGAGTGGGTTGCTATGCCCTTCTCCAGGGGATCTTTGCCACCCAGGGATCGAACCTGAGTCTCTTATGTCTCCTGCATTGGCAGGGCAATGGACATGAGTTTGAGTAAGCTCCAGGAGTTGGTGATGGACAGGGAAGCCAGGCATGGTGCAGTCCATGGGATTGCAAAAAGTTGGACACAACTGAGCAACTGAACTGAACTGAACTATATGTAAAATATTTAAAATGGTTTCCCCTGAGTTGTAGGATGATGATGGGGCATTTTTTCATCTTCCTCAAATTTACTCTTGTCTGCATTTTCCAACTTTTTAAAAAAAATTACTGTTCAGTGGATTTAATGAGAAGAAAGAAAAATATGTAATTTGGTTTTGGAGGCCTTCCCTGTGCTGCTACCCCTCCTCCCCTGCTGGGATCCTCTCTCTCAAAGGGAGACAGCTTTTGCTGCATGAGCTAAATTCGGTTACCGACATGAGTGGGGAGGGTGAACGCTTGTACTCAGCGGATAAGAAAGAGGAGGGTTCTGCCTCTCTTGGCTTTCCTGTGTCCCTCAGATAAGGAGTAATCTATAGCAGTTCGGCTTTGCCACCCTCTTAGACCCAGTTAACAGCCAGCATGACTCAGGCAAAGCCAGGAGAGTGTCTCAGACAACAGGCACTTAAACACGTCTGCTGTTCTGGGATCTTGCCCTCGGGGATGTTGGCTTCTCCCCACCTCCCCTCCCATTCTGCAAATGTCTACTGGGAGCTCCTGTAGCAGAGACCCCCACGCAAGGCCCCAGGGAGCTGGGCAGTAAGTGCTGGTGCCACAGGAAGGAGATGTTCTAAACAACCCACAAACAATTATAACCAAGGTGTGGCCAGAGGGCTGGGGAAGGCCACGTGATGGGCAGGAGCCATCTGTAAATGGCCTGTGCTTCCCATGGGGCCAGGTGGAAGATGCATGTTACAAAGGAAACCTTGCACAGAACCAGGAGGCTCTGAAGTGTCTTTGGCTGCAATGGGAGTTTAACAAAAAAAGGGAGCTGGATTAGATCAGGGGTTTTTGCCCTAAGGTCCAAGGATTGGACTCCCCAAATTATATGTAAATTTGGGATGTAGGTACTTTTGTAAAGATAGGTTCACAGACTTTTTGAAAAGTTAAGAAGCAATGAATTAGATTCTTTGCAAGGGTCCTTGCAGGTAGGACCCTTTGCAAGGGTCCTAACAATATAAGACCTCCAAAAGCCAACAATCCTCTTGGGTACCCAACTTCAGAAATCACTCAGCCTCTCAAGCTGAGTGACTTCAAGGCTGTCCACCCCACAAGGAAAAACTCAGCTGATGTCCCGTTCAGACATGTCATGTTAATATGGTGTGTGCCCTGCTCCCAGAAGGCTTGTGTTAAAAGCTTAGCACTAGGGAAGATTTGAATCTAGAAAATCAGGAACTAGACTGTGAACTTTTCTGCTCTCCTCACCAAACAAAGCACAGTGCTTTGCATGTTGCAGGTCAATGAATGGAAACAAGAGCATCCCTGCTTTGAAACCTTCCATAGGAGATGAGCACCATTGACTCCGCAGGGGAACTGAACCCATCACCACTTTCTATGAGCCTGACTCTCAACACAGAGGGCCACTCAACACAGAGCACCCTCAACAGCTTTCAGGCCTGTGAATGTGTGAATGAGGCCAAGGGAGACGGCCTGGCCTTGAAGGCTATGTGGCCTGAGGGCTGGAAAGAAGCCTGTCTTCTAAAGATACGAAAGGTCCTTATCGCTCTGGTGGACAATAAGTGGACTTCTCTTGAAGGCCGGGTGGATAGCTGACTTCCTGAGGATCCCTACAGCCCGAGGATTCTGTAATTCAAGGGGATGGATGACTCACCCTCAAAGTTATAGGCACTGAGCCAACCATCTCCTCCCATGCATCTAGGACCGCATCCCAGGTCAGCCTCCCATCCTGTTATATGGCTTTGGACAATTCATTTAACCTCTCTACGCCTCAGTTATCTTGCCTGCCAAGTCAAGGAGCTGGATGAGACCATGGCCAATATTCTGTCCACCTCCAAAAGACTTTAATATGATTACTGAGCCACGAAGAGCAACAGGAAACAAAATAGCATTCTGCCTCTAGACACTGCTTGTCTCCAGTCGCCAAGAGATATTTGTAAAGAGCTCTGATTGGAAAAGGAAACTGATGAAAGAAGGACAAGTGGGCTCCCTGGCCCACCTCCTCAGCTGCAACTGTAAAGTCCCCATGTGAGTGACTGAAGCTTTTATAAGGCAAGGGAAGTGGTCCTGACCATCAGGCGCATGTCCCTACAAGGAGACGGTGTCAGACACCCCCACCAGCCTGAGGTATTCTTGTGACCAGGATACATCTCACTTGTGCCTCGTGGGTTTCAGTTTCACCATCCATAAAATGGGTAGCATAGGGATGGCTCTGAACTTTACACTTCATGGGCTGAGTGCAGTGGAGAGGTGCTAGGTAGGATGGAGCAAGGGACCATTCAATGAAATTATAGGGTAAGTTTTGGACAACACTCACACAAGGATTTCTTCAGAGATTTCAAGTGAAGGCTTATCTCTTGCCCCCAGGAGGGACATCAGGAGGGAGCAGAGGGCCTAACGCTGGGCAGCTGGGTGGGCTGCTGGGGTACCCCGGCTGGCTCACCTGATGAAGGTGGTCTTCCCGGTGGAGTACTGGCCCACCAGCAGCACCATGGGCTTGTTATCGAAATCGGCATCCTCCAGGGCAGGAGAGTGAAACTCGTGGAAGCGATAGTGCTCTTCCAGGGGCAGCAGCTTGGTCCTGTAGAGTTTCTTGAGCCCATCGCTCACAGTCTGGAAGACCTCGGGGTCCTTCCTCCGGCGGTCGTCGGAGCGCAGCCAGCTGAACATCGCGGCCACCGCTCGCCTGCTCGCCCCCGGTGCGCAGTCCCAGCAGGAGGGCTTGGAGTCGGCGATCCTGGGTCCTTGGGGAAGGTGTCCCGCAGGGAGGGCCCACCGGGCTCCCAACCGCGCCGCCGCCTCACCGGAGCGCCGGACTCAGCCGCACCATGGCCAGGACGCAGGGCTCGGGGGTCCCCGGGTGGGACCGCGAACGCGCTCTTCTCCTGCTCCTGGGACCAAGCCCAGCCCCGGCTTCATCCAGCAACCAAGGCCAGAGAGAGGAAAAATATCTGGGTTGGGCGGGAGAGCTGCGATCTTGGGAAAAAAGTCAAACCTGCAATTAAAATGTCAGATGCCGGGTCCCCCGGTCTCCTCCAGCTCTCTCCCGCTTTGGCTCGAGTGCAGTTAAGGGATGCTTCGAATCTGCTCCCGCCTGCCCCGGAGGCTCAGAGGAGGTGGCGGCGCTGCCCAGCCCGCGGACAGCTCAGCATCTGCAGCCGCAGCCCGCAGCCCCAGGCGCGGGTTTAAATGCCAGCCGTGCAGGAAGCCGGCTAACGGAGGAAGTCCCCGAGTACTGGCAAGGCTGGCGCTGCCCTGCGGCCCCGGCGGGGAGAAGCTGAGCAGGGCGCCGCCATGTTTGTGGGCAGTGGCCCCGCTGGGGACCCGCGACCGCTCGCTGCATGGGAAGGGAGGGATGCTGAGCTCTGTGGGAACGCTCTGGTATTTCATTCCCGGCCTCTGGAGGTTTAATTTAGGAACAGCGCCCTCTCAGGGACAGCTGCGAAGACAGAGTTGACCTGCTTCACCCTCTCCCTGCTCTTAAATATAGGCTTTCCTTTAGTTAGTGAGTTCAGTTCCTTAGGATGACAGGTTCTCTATTGTTAGGTAATATTTTTCTTGGCGCATGGAAAGAAGAGTCCAGTATTAGCTTGCCCCAAATGACCAACACTATCACAACCCAAACTTTTTGCTAGGTCTAGGTGAAGATAAACTATTCTCATTCATTCATTTGTTCATTCCTTCCAATAAAATCCAACAAAATAAGTAAAATGTCCACAAGTATTATTAAGCCAGTATTACGGCACGATTTTGGTGACTATGGTTACAAATTCGATCACCAAAATAATCACATAGAGTCTCTCTCTTCCAGGAGCTCAGCCAGGCCGGGTTTTAAGAGGAGATAGGAACAGAAGGCCTGGGTGCATAGCGGGAGGAGGCATCCTTTTGGTCTGGATAATTTGAGGAAGGTGTCACAGAAAGCCTGACTGTGAGCTGGATCTTAAATGATGAACCCATAGAGAAGAAGGGGGACATTCCAGGCTGAGTAAAGGGCACTTGCAAAGGTAGGAAGAACTTGGTGGGGTGAAGGTAGAGTCAACAGTTTGCTGCCAAGAGTATGGAATTCAGGAGGATGGGAAGGAGTGACTGAGGCCAGGCAGAAAAGGTTTTACAGAAACAGGAATCACAGAGGGAATAAAGAATCAATAATAACGTTATTATTAATCATGGTTAACATGGACCAAATGCTCACCATGTGCAGAGGCCTGGGCTAAGTTCCCAGCAAGTATTGTTTCATTTAACCTTCCTAGCTTCCCTGATGGCTCAGACAGTAAAGAATCTGCCTGCAATGCAGGAGACCTGGGTTCATTCCCTGGGTTGGGAAGATCCCCTGGAGGAGGGCATGGCGACCCACTCCAGTATTCTTGCCTGGAGAATCCCTATGGACAAAGGAGCTGACATGACTGAATGAGTAAGCATAACACACAGCAGCTCTATAGGGCAGATCACGTCTCCAGTTTCATGTCAAGGAGAAGCGGATGAGAACAGCTGGCCAGGCAGGTGTAGGCAAAAAGGGGTGCATTGTCTGCAGGGAATTTAAACACAATAATAAAACCAACTCAAAGTCAATCTGCTTTATATTTGCACCAGTGACAAAACACTCCCTGCTGCCAGGACAGATGGCTTCCACATACTCCTCTCCACAGATGAGGAAACAGAGTAGGCTCATGGGCCAGGTGGGGCTGTTAATGTGGGCAGCAGTGCAGGGGAGGGACTGGAGAAACAAGAGAGGCTGGAGGCCGAAAGGCTGATTCGGAAACTATTCAAAAATTCAGGAGTTGGAGTAACTGGGATAAAGAAAAGATATTTAGTAGGAGATTTTTTTTTTTTTTTTTAACGGCATAGAATTGACATATCTTGGTAAGCAGTACTATGCGTAAGGCAGAGTCTAAGATAATTCTGAATTTCCTACTGTTGGGGGCAAGGTGGTTGGAGACACTGTTCCATCAGTTTGGAGTCAGGAAGAGAGAAGACTTGGCATTTAAAGTCTGGAGTGTGCTCAAGGTGCCTGTGGGAATTCCAAGGGGAGGAGCGAGGCGCCTCGATTCCCAGGTAGTGCTAGTGGTAAAGAGCCCACCAATGCAAGAGACGTAAGAGATGCAGGTTCAATTCCTGGGTCAGGGAGATCACTTGGAGGTGGGCACAGCAACTCACTCCAATATTCTTGCCTGGAGAATCCTATGGACATAGGAGCCTGGTGGGCTAAAGTCCATAGCGTCCCAAAGACCTTCACCAACTCTTTACCACCAAGAGCTAGAGTAACACGTATCAATGTGTACTGCGTAAATTAGGTATTCAGGCTGATGTTGAGTTGTACACAATATCATGGCTGTACTAGTTACTAACATATTGAAATATTTTCAATAAAGGACCCCCCTGACTTCCCTGCTGGCACCCTGGCCATCCTGGCCTCTCTTCATGGACAGACCCAGACCTCCCCATCACCCGAACACTACTAATGTGATTTAACATATTTATAGGGCAGTCTTGTAGTCTCTTTTTATAAAAGGAATTTTGAAGTCTTCTGCTAATTTTTTCTATTGGAATTTTTTCTTATTAAGGCAGGCATTAATTGTGTATTTTGAATGCTCTTTGTGGGTTTTATTATTGTAATATACTTTCACTCTTTTTGTATCTCTACCTAAAAGGGGCAGGGCGCCTTAGGCCCTGCTTCACTGGAAAGATAGACGAGTGTTCTGATTGCTCCATTCCTATGCCATGTGAGTTGTTAAAAATTTTGAAAGTTGCCTTGTACACTCATATGCCTGTGCTAAAGTAACACCAAGGGTGAAATATTCATCTGAGTGGTTTCTCAGTTAAGGTGCAGAAAGCTCAGAAAGAGCTCTGGGGATCAAGGAGGGGGTCAAGAGATCCGAACTGTAACCAAGGAGATGCAAGCCAGCACCGACCTCTGAGGATCCCAAGTAATAATGCAGCATGTCTATATATTAGCAATAAAGAATTACAAAGGAGAGCTTTTTAAAAAGCTATGAAAAAAAATACCCTATAGATAAATCTGACAAAAGATGTGCAAGACTGTTAAATGAAAAATGATAAAAATCAATGGGAAGACATGAAAGAAGTTCTAAATAAGTGGGAGAGATGTACTATGTTCAGTTATGAAAAGATTTCGTGTAAGAAAGATGTGCATTCTTTACAGCATAATTGCTAGATTCAATAATTGACAGAATTTAAATTAAAATTTGAACAGGGTTTTTCATGGAAATTAACAAGGTGACTCTAAAATGTATATAAGATGGTAAATAGTCCAAGAATAACTAAGGTATTCCAGAAGAAGAATGAAGAAGACAGGCAAGTGTAAGGGTAGAAGGAGGAGTATGAAAAGATTTCGTGTAAGAAAGATGTGAATTCTTTACAGCATAATTGCTAGAATTTAAATTAAAATTTGAACAGGAAATTTTCATGGAAATTAACAAGGTGACTCTAAAATGTATATAAGACGGTAAATAATCCAAGAATAACTAAGGTATTCCAGAAGAAGAATGAAGAAGACAGGCAAGTGTAAGGGTAGAAGGAGGAGGAGGGGAGAAACAGAAGGAACACAGCAACAACAGCAATAGCAAAAGTTAGAGGAGGGAACTTGCCCTAATGGGTGTCATTATCAAGTTGCAGTGGTTAAGGTGCTGAGGTTTCAGCACAGAGATAGACCAAGAGAAGACGGACCCAGTAAAATAGCCGGCAAATGGAAACCCGATATATACAGAAGTCATGGTAGAGAATGCATTTATAAAGTCAAGAAGAATTCCTTCAATAAGACACCAAAATCACCGCACATGGTGATTGCAGCCATGAAATTCAAAGACACTTGCTTCTTGGAAGAAAAGCTATGACCAACCTAGACATCATTAAAAAGCAGATTCATTACTTTGCCGACAAAGGTCCGTTTAGTGAAAGCTATGGTTTTTCCAGTACTCATGTATGGATGTGAGAGTTGGACCATAAAGAAAGCTGAGCTCAGAAGAATTGATGCTTTTGACTTGTGGTGTTGGAGAAGACTCTTGAGAGTCCCTTGGACTGCAAGGAGATCAAACCGGTTAATCCTAAAGGAAATCAGTCCTGAATATTCATTGAAGGGACCTCCAATACTTTGGCTACCTGACGTGAAGAACTGACTCATTTGAAAAGACCCCGATGCTGGGAAAGATTGAAGGCAGGAGGAGAAGGGGACGACAGAGGATGGGCTTGGGAATAGGTGATGGACAGAGAGGCCTGGCGTGCTGCAGTCCATGGGGTTACAAAGAGTCAGACACGACTGAGCGACTGAACTGAACTGAAGACACCAAAGTTCGGTGCGATATTTGGTGCAATCTCATATTGCAAATGAGATTAATACATTTGGTAGCAATGGCAACCCACTCCAGTACTCTTGCCTGGAAACTCCCATGGGCGGAGGAGCCTGGTAGGCTGCAGTCCATGGGGTCGCAAAGAGTCGGACTCGACTGAGCGACTTCACTTTCACTTTCATGTATTGCAGAAGGAAATGGCAACCCACTCCATTGTTCTTGCCTGGAGAATCCCAGGGATGGGGGACCCTGGTGGACTGCTGTCTATGGGGTCGCACAGAGTTGGACACGACTGAAGCGACTTAGCAGCATCAGTAGCAGCAGTAAACTTAAGTCACTATTATTCAACTGACGATACAAAACAGAATGTGAAGATATTTACAATACATGAAACCAACCAAAGAACATTCAAAATGTACAATTAATGCATCTATAAGAAAAAGACAAACATTCCAACAGAAAAAAAATATATTAACAAACCACAAAGATTTTTTTTACAAAAAAGACTATGACTCCTACCCTATAAAAGTAAGAAAAGATGTTGAACCTTATTAGTAGTTAGAAAAATGCCAAATCACAATTGGACAGCACTTCACACACACCAAAATGGACAAAAAACACACACTGGATGATACTGAGTGATGGTGAGAATGTGGAGAGATGGGAACTCTCGCTCATCACTGGTGGATGTGTAGACTGGCACAAATGCCTTAGGAAATGATTTGGCATTGCCTGGCGAAGCTCAGGGTATATATGTCCTCCATCTGCTCTGCAATCCCACACCTACACTTTATCTAGAGACTCTTGTCCATGTGCAGGTGCATAGGGAGAGAATTATGTAGAGGGAAGCATTGTTTTTAACAGCAAAATATTATAAACAATGAAATTTTCTGCACCAAGAAAGTGGACAAATTGTGCCATGTTTATACGATAAAATTAATTTCATACAGATTCTTTACCATCTGAGTCACCAGGGAAACCCATGACAAAATAAATAGTATACAAATGAGAAAATGCGGGGACTGGGTCTAATGACAAAACATTGCGCTGAGTAAAGAAAACCCAAGGTAGTCTATGATGCGAGCATATGAAATACCATGTCTCTTAAATTTTAAATCATGCAAAAAGCATTTCTTGTTCATGATGCTCAGAAGTTTTTTAAATGTAAGGGAATATGTATGTGGCTTTCCAGGAGGTGCAAGTGGTAAAGAATCCATGTACCAAGAATGGAAGAGAAACTGGGGATGGGTACACAGGTGTCTTCTTCTCTATATGCCATGTTTTATTTCTTAAATTTGAAAATAAGTATTTGGCTGTTTATTTATCATTCCCCCTATTCTTCCAAAAAAATTCCTTGGATACACAAAATTAGATTTTTTTCATAATTTTGATTGAAGACAAACTCCTTATACTGGCTTTTTGGTTACATTTTTTTTTTTGTTGAACACACTTTTAAATAACATAATAAGCCCCTGGTGTACCCACCACCCAGTCCGATAACTGGAAAAATTAGCAGTAATTTGCATGTATCTATGTGTTCCTCCATTATTCTGTCTCCTAGCTACCCCAGAGCTAGACACTATGGAATTTATTCCCTTGGTTTTTAAATTAATGTTATCATTAATAATAGCATATTGTCGAGGTTTCATGCTTTAGAATTTTGTAAAAAGCATATCCTGTGGCACATAGTCCCCTGAAACTTTATTAGTTTCCTGCTCAACATTTTGTCAGCATTTGCTTTCAGCCGCATCTGGCTCCTAGCTGCCTCCCTCCTACCACGTGCTGCTCCTAAACATACCACCTGGCTCCTATATTCTGTTACCCTGAGGTTCCCAGGCAGCCAGCCCGCAGTCCCTGTCCCCCCACATCCTCACTGACCTCAGGAAAGTGGCTTCACTCTTCCAGTCTCAGCTCCATTGTGAGTAAGAGTGTATTTTTAGGGTGAATGGAGACAACGCATGTCTACTGCTTAATGGCTGCCTGATCCATTGACAGTGCTCAGGGTATATTGTTGGCTCTTAATATAATAATCTGTTATTTTTATTCATTTTGTGGGTACTGCCTTGTGTTCTAGACCTATTTAATAAGCCAAGTTAATTTCATCATCAGCGAGTAACTTTTTTTGGTTCATTTGTATTGTAACTGAGGGTGACTCATGGGGTCCAAGAAATACGATTGCTAATAGTGGAATCTGTGGCATTTGCTATAGGCCCCTGAGGGTGGCACTATTAAACTGGGCTTTTGCCTTTTTTTCCCTTTCTCTTTCCTTTCTCACTAAGACCACCAAAGTCACGTTAGAAGTAGAGGGATGAGAGTATGGAAACTACATTGGGAACCTGGAATTAAAAAAAAAAAAAATGTGCCCTTGCTCTGACTTGGGGATGTTAGAAAAATCAGAGTGACAGCCCAAGTGGGGACCAGTGTCCACAACCCTAGAACCTGAGCCTCTACCAGCCTGGCCCCTCCCAGGTGTGTTCACCTGAGTGAGTGAAGTCGCTCAGTCGTGAAAGTGCATTAGCTCAGCCATTTCCTCTTATTGAGAATTAGGCTAAGCTGTTTAACTTCTTTTTATGACAGTATCCTCATGTGTGAAACCAGGTCTAAGAATGACTGCACAATGCTGTTGTGGGGAAAAACTGACACAATGTAGGTTAAGGACCTAATACAGTTTTATAATCTCTGTATAAATATATATCTATAGACATAATTATATATGGCACTGCTGGTGCTGCTAAGTCACTTCAGTTGTGTCCAACTCTGTGCAACCCCACAGACAGCAGCCCACCAAGCTCCCCCGCCCCTGGGATTCTCCAGGCAAGAACACCGGAGTGGGTTGCCATTTCCTTCTGCAATGCATGAAAGTGAAAAGTGAAAGTGAAGTCACNGCTGCTAAGTCACTTCAGTTGTGTCCAACTCTGTGCAACCCCACAGACAGCAGCCCACCAAGCTCCCCCGCCCCTGGGATTCTCCAGGCAAGAACACCGGAGTGGGTTGCCATTTCCTTCTGCAATGCATGAAAGTGAAAAGTGAAAGTGAAGTCACTCAGCTGTGTCTGACTCTTGGCAACCCCATGGACTGCAGCCTACTAGATTCCCCCATCCATGGGATTTTCCAGGCAAGAGTACTGGAGTGGGGTGCCATTGCCTTCTCCACAATTATATATAAATACATATATAAGTATGTATAAACAGTAGTTTATGCTCAGTGAACAGTAGTTCACTTTCCCCTTGAATGAATGAAAACCAGCTGCATACAAAGAAAGGGAAGTCTAGAATAAAAATGAGATGAGGAATTGTACTCAAGAAATTTATAAACAGAAAAGGAGATGAAGTAACAGGCTGAGTCCAGTTGTTCAGTTGTCCCTCAGCAGCTTGCCCCATTCGTACCTTTATTGCCACATGTAGTTAATTGCTGAGACTGTCATATACAGAAGCTCTCATGGGCGGAAAGATAGTTTCATCCCTAGGTATACCAGGCAGGAGCTCACCTGAAAAGTCCAACACCACAAGCAGGAAAGCCCACACTGTGGGAGGCAGCAGATGTCTGGCTTTATTAAAATGTGTGCTTGATGAGCCCCTACAGGTCAGTTTTCTCTCTGAGAACCTCATCTCCCAAAGGCAAGACATTTGTAACTTACGAGGTATGAGCTGTAATTAGAAAACCTCATCACCTTCATCATCAGTCTCTGTTTTCATAGCACTTGTGTTTCTAGAGGGTGGGCATTGCCCTCGTAGCATCTGGCCCTCACAGCAATGCTGAAAGTGAAGATAGAAATGTTTCTTAGAAAGGCACACTCATGCGCAGAGATGTTGAAAGCGTTGCCCACGCAGGCATCCTCTGTGGAACTATCTAACATCCTACTTCCTTTCTCCTTGATCCACAAAAGATGTGGGGCAGCCTACCCAAGTCTTCTGAATTCTGAAAAGTTATTCAACATTTGAGGCATTAGATGGAAGGGGAAGGGGACAAGTAGCGGGTGCAGGAATCATATTGGATGGAGATGAACTCATCCAGCGCTTCTTACAGGCGAGCAGCAAGTGCAGCTCTGAGCTTCTTGATGAAAGCAAAACCAGAGGCCAATTCTCGGTTCCAAGCCCAGAGGTATTAATCTGGCCCTGCAGGTAGTATCTTGATTGCACCGTCCCACCAGACAACCCCTCTTGGGTCATAAAAGTGACAAAGCAGTGAAACGACAAAAGTACAGGAATCCAGAGGGACCCTGGAACCAGTACAGGTCCTGAGCATCTTCCTAGGTGGTAAATTTTGCCTGTCTCCCTATGAGGGGAGGAAGAGGAAGCTCCTTGAGGAAGGCTGCGTTCTCATCTTTCTTAAACTCTAAATCAGGGCTGATTCAGGCTCCAAATTTGACTCATTGTGGAAGTGGCTCTTGATGAGCAGAGAGACTGGAACTGTGCATTGCCTGCAGTTGGCCCACGAATGTGAAACAGTAAGGCTATGACTGTCACAAAAAGAACCAGCAGAAGGAACCTGATAAAGGCAGTAGATAGGAGTGGGCATGATTTAAAAATACAAAAACAGACAGTAGTGGATTTTAGAGCCTGTTCCAGTCTTTAAAAATCTGCTACTCAGCAACTGCTGTCTCAATTTTTCTCTATTTAAAAATTGTATCTATTTTAATTTTAGTTAGTTTGTGTTTTGCTTATAAAATTAAATTTTTTTTTTTTACTTATTGAAGTTAAAAGTTGTTTTCTAGGAAAAGCTATTGGTTTTATTCTTTATGATTTCTTCTATTACTACATTAAACTTAGAGTTCTCCTGCTGAGGAATTTGAATTGTTCTCAAAATTATTCTGTAGTTTGAAATTTTTATATGTAACTTTAAAATTCATTATCAGATTTTTTTTTTTTTTGGTATAAAGTTGTGAGATGGTGATGTATTCAAAATTATTTCCAGATTCTTTACAGTTCTCTGTTAAATAGTCTCCTGTTCTCTCTTGGTTTGCCAAGTCTTCCTAAAAATACATCATTATAAATTATTGGGTAATTAAAGCCTTATTTCAGAGTTATCCTGTTTCAGTGAGCTATGTGTCTATTTTTAGTAACATGCCACCTAAATTACTGTGATCATGTGATACATCTTAATATCTGGCATGACTTTGCACTCTCCCTTACTAAGTCGTTTTAACAATTTCTGAGTTTCACTTTCTTCTTGTCTTTGCTGTCTTCCCCCTCCTCTTCCTCTTATTCTTTTGTTCCTTCTAATTGAAAAGTCATTATGAAATTTGGGGTAACTTAGTTTCCATCTCATTTATGTTGATAGATATTTACTTATCCTCTACTTTTCCCCCAGTCAACGTTATACCATGCGTGTTTCACATATCCTGGGAATCTTTTTGAATAATTAAACTGGGATGAAGGCTTATAATCAACAGTATGGAGATTCCATAATTTAATTAATCATACTTCAATTGTGAGCCTGTAAGTCATTAATTGCCAACATTAATGAAAGCTCTATTTCAGAGTTATCTATTGTGTTTCACCGAAAGATGCACACATTTGTACATAGTTCATCTACAGTTTTATTTACTTAAAATATATTTTATAAATGGAGCCATTGGGAATGATACTTAGACCAAATTGCTTTTCAAAAGAGGTACAACAGTTTGTATGTCTGTTGCAATGATGTTAGAGTTCCTATGGTTTCCCCCCCCCCCTACACTGTATGTTATCATTTAAATGAATTCACCAATCTCAAAGTGGAACATAGCTCATTTTAAAAAAGGAGTGTACATATTATTACAAAAAAGTTTGAAATTTTTATTTGTTTATAAGCCATTTATATTTCTTCTGTGATTGTCTACTTTTATTTGTCCTTCATTTTTCTAAAAGTGTTTAGTGTTTTTCTCATTGTTTTTGAAAATTGTTCCTCGTTTTCACAATAAGCACATTCATCTTCTGTCTCTGTGTTTATCCCTCCAGACTAAATTTAAAGATGTTTTGTCAATTACCTTCTTCTCGTCTCTGCCCTCCCCCACAAAACAAGATCATTTTTTAAAAAATTTATCAGAGTCTCAATAAAACTATAAATTAATTTTTGGAGAATTAACATCTTAATATTTAAAATTTCAATCCAAGAATATGATACAAGTTTCCACTTACTGTTTTACATCTGTGTAAACTTTTTGTAGTTACCCTCAAATAAGTAAAAAAAAGTTTCCCTTAAGATTATTTTCAGTTATTTTATATTTTTATTGTTACTATGAAAGTTATCTCTATTATGATAATTTCAAAACGCTTATTGCTATATGGGCTTCCTTGGTGGCTTACGTGGTAAAGGGTCCACTTGCAATGTGGGAGACCTGGGTTCAATCTCTGGATCAGGAAGATCCCTTGGAGAAGAGAATGGCAACCCACTCCAGTATTCTTGCCTGGAGAATTTCATGGACAAAGGAATCTAGCAGGCTACAGTCCATGGGGTTGCAAAGAGTCAGACATGATTGATCAACTTACACACACATGTAGAGCTATATATAGGAATGCCATTACTTTAAATATATATATATATTTTTTTACTAAATGTTCATATATATAGTACTTTTTAGTTTATTCTATTTTCAAGTTGAGTGAGGATCAACTAGTGTTTTTCTTCTTTATTAATACTATTTAGGCTTATATTTCATATTTTGCCAGAAAATTTAAAACAATGTTGAGAATTTTAAAAAGAGACTTCTTTTGTTCCTGATGTCAGTGCTATTCTGATAACTATCTGGATTCTTCTTTCTTTCATCTCCTTAGCTTTGGAATTGTGATCTCCTTCAACACTTACACTTTTTTTTCTTGGTCAGATAAAAAATATTCTTGGCATCAGGCCCATAGCATCCTCTTAGATTTGACAGATTAACTTATATGCAGAGTACATCATGAGAAACGCTGGGCTGGAAGAAGCACAAGCTGGAATCAAGATTGCCAGGAGAAATATCAGCAACCTCAGATATGCAGATGACACCACCCTTATGGTAGAAAGTGAATGGAATTAAAAAGCCTCTTAATGAAAGTGAAAGAGGAGAGTGAAAAAGTTGGCTTAAAGCTCAACATTCAGAAAACGAAGATCATGGCATCTGATTGCATCACTTCATGGGAAATAGATGGGGAAACAGTGTCAGACTTTATTTTGGGGGGCTCCAAAATCACTGCAGATGGTGACCGCAGCCATGAAATTAAAAGACGTTTACTCCTTGGAAGGAAAGTTATGACCAACCTAGATAGCATATTGAAAAGCAGAGACATTACTTTGCCAACAAAGGTCCATCTAGTCAAGGTTATGATTTTTCCAGTAATCATGTACGGAGGTGAGAGTTGGACTGTGAAGAAAGCTGAGCACCGAAGAATTGATGCTTTTGAACTGTGGTGTTGGAGAAGACTCTTGAGAGTCCCTTGGACTGCAAGGAGATCCAACCAGTCCATCCTATAGGAGATCAGTCCTGAGTGTTCTTTGGAAGGACTGATGCTAAAGCTGAAACTCCAGTACTTTGGCCACCTCATGCGAAGAGTTGACTCACTGGAAAAGGCTGTGATGCTGGGAGGGATTGGGGGCAGGAGGAGAAGGGGACGACAGAGGATGAGATGGCTGGATGTGAGTTTCCGACTCTATGGAAGTGAGTTTGAGTGAACTCTGAGATTTGGTGATGGACAGTGATGCCTGGCGTGCTATGATTCATGGGGTCGCAAAGAGTCAGACACGACTGAGCGACTGAACTGAACTGAACTGTGTTTTGTATATAGAGAACTTTATATACATAATTACATATTTGTGTTATGTGCTCTGAATGTTCTTTCTTAGAAGCCTGGGTAGATGGTGATGCTGTGAATAGAAACTGAGAGCACAGGAGGAGCAATAGGTTTGGGGAGTGAAATCTACAATAGCCATAAGGATACTGAACCTCAGCCTAGGATCTTCTCAGTGGGTTTTCCTTTTGTAGGATGAGACAGAACTCACATGTCTTAACATGTGACATGAGATTACATTGACAGCAAACTCAGTGTGAGTCAACACTAAAATGTAGCTGCCAAAAATAATTATAAGATTGAGCTGCATGAACGCAAACACAGGAGATGAGGACTATCAGTGCTGCCTGCAAGCCTGCTATAATGGTGGGCACCATGATAGTTGTTCCTAGACAGATGGCTTATTTCATTTTCATGACAATTCAACCTCATGATTTTCCCAGAGAGTAGAGCAGAAACTTAGCACCTAGAACGAAGCAGAGCAGGGCATGTGCCACAGCTTTTATGAAGTGTAGGTAAACCAATTGATATACCCAGATGTGGTCTGGTGTGGTATGGCTAATAGTAAGGGAACCAATCACCATGTTGCATTATGAATAATTTTCAGAACTGAGATTTTTAAAGTTGTGTTTGGAGGACTATTCCCTGCGTGGGCAAAAAATATGAATATAGGACGAGCCAGAAATAATTAATCTACTACTGTGATATTACCCACTTGCAAGATTTTGGTTACCGCCTGTATGCCAGTAATCTTAAACATTCCTGTCTCCTGTCTGAGCTTTCCCTGGATATGCTGTAGGCAGCTCACACTCAGGCCCAGGGATTAAGAGTTTCCTAAAGCTCTCTGTAACCATTAAATCCAATCATTAAAGAACAATCACAATTATTATTTTAACACAATTTACTTATTATTATGGACTGACCACTGGACTAATGTTTTGTATTTATTATGAAATGAATAGTTGAATTTTCCCACTTATGTTACAAGGTGTATATTATCCCTATTTTGTAGATAAAACTGAGATGTTAAAGCTGAGCCAGGAAGTGGTTGGAGCTGGGTTCAGACCCCAGGTTTCTCTGGCTCTGAGTGCAAGCTCTCTCTAGGACACAGACTCCAAAATCCTAGAAAGGGCAGATCAAGGTGAAACACGCCAGGTACTCAGGAGGCTCAGACCTGAGGGTGACTAAGTAACTAATGTTTTCAGAGCTGCTGCCTCATCTCTGAAAGTCCAGACACTCAGGCTTCAGAGATCAGGTTCTTGGGTTAAAAGGATATTTGATCGTCTATGTTTTGAAAGACATGTACAAACGCTTCCACGGAACTGTGGTGCCAGGTGTGTGAGTACTTGGTCACGTCCGACTCTTTGCAACCCCATGGACTGTAGCCCTGAGGCTCCTCTGTTCGTGGAGATTCTCCAGGCAAGAATACTGGAGTAGGTTGTCATGTCCTCCACCGGAGGATCTTCCCAACCCAGGGATCAAACCCAGGTCTCCCTCATTGTAGGTGGATTCTTTACTGTCTGAGTCAACAGGGAAGCCCTAAAAAGCCCATAGGAGAAAAATATATTTCAATATAAACCTCTGCCAATGTCCTGTTGAAAACCTGAGTCCACATATTCCATAAAAGCCTGTTGTTTTTTTTGATGTAGAGAAAAACCCTCATTTTAAGAAAATGCAAGATTGAGGATAGCTAGTAGACACAATTGTTAAGGTGAGGGTTTCCTTTGATTGGCGACCTGGAAGCCTCCAAGCTAGAGACACCACTTTCAGAGGGTCTTGTATGGCAGAACTCTCAAGAATTAGAGCTACTTATCGGCAGTTCTATGGAGTCATCACCCTGGGTGGGATGCTACTGGCCTTGGGACTTTTTCCCCTTTCTTTCTTGGATTTTCTGGGCATTAGGCACCATGCCTTACTCATTTTGTACCCCTGAGATTAGTCATGGCTTATTTACCATCAGAGCTTCTTTCTTGACAGAAACCTTGCCACTACCTCTTGGAAGGAAATATAGAAACCACACTGTTCTCCTTAGCAATTAATTTTCCCTGCCATGAGCATCACAATGGCAGACAAAAGTACTGCCAATAGCTATAGTCGAGGGTACAAGTCAAATGGAAAATAAACAAACCCACACCGATAGATAAGTAGAGGTACAATTGTGAGACACTCACAGGAAAGTGATGTCAGGAACAAAATAAAGGTCGAGAAGAAGAATGGCAATATGTTCTGTAGTTGTGTATCAATTTGGACACGTTTAATAGTTCCTAACACAATTAAGAATAGAAGCAGAAAACAAGAAATGCACCCTGTGAGGCACTGAAAGAAAAAAGTCTAGACAACATTTTTATTTGTCCGGGAACCAGGCTAGAAGCTAAAAAAGAAATGAAAAAACAAATCATAAAGTAGACTTTTTTGTTTGCTTATTTTCTCTTTTTGATCAGTCTTTGCTTGGAAGAATAATTCATAACTTCATAATTATATGATCTGAGGGGGATACCAGGTGAGCATCACAATGGCAGACAAAAGTACTGCCAATAGCTATAGTCGAGGGTACAAGTCAAATGGAAAATAAACAAACCCACACCGATAGATAAGTAGAGGTACAATTGTGAGACACTCACAGGAAAGTGATGTCAGGAACAAAATAAAGGTCGAGAAGAAGAATGGCAATATGTTCTGTAGTTGTGTATCAATTTGGACACGTTTAATAGTTCCTAACACAATTAAGAATAGAAGCAGAAAACAAGAAATGCACCCTGTGAGGCACTGAAAGAAAAAAGTCTAGACAACATTTTTATTTGTCCGGGAACCAGGCTAGAAGCTAAAAAAGAAATGAAAAAACAAATCATAAAGTAGACTTTTTTGTTTGCTTATTTTCTCTTTTTGATCAGTCTTTGCTTGGAAGAATAATTCATAACTTCATAATTATATGATCTGAGGGGGATACCAGGAAGGCCCATCATGTGAAGACGTTCTCCCCTAGGCTTATTGTTAATAGAAGAAGCTCTAGGTTTCAAAGCCTATGTTTTGTCATTGAATCATTGGCATTTGACAGTTTAACTGTCATCAGTCATGCCTATCTTTTCATGAGTTAGGTTATCAAAATCTTTCCAAAGGTCATGGAGGAAAGCATGTAAAAAAAAAAGAGGTCAGCATGCTACATTAATGGATGTTTTGTGAACTTACTAGAGAAATGCCAAAATGCACTTCCTGTCTAACTGAAATGTTATGTACCATATATGATATATATGTCATAAATGCATGTGTCCCAGGCATTGCCCAGTATGATCCCACATGGTACACAGACCTGCTCCCCTGGACCAATATTAGGTCAGAGAAGGTAAAGTAGGGAAGATAGTAACCCGAATGGAGGGTGGTGGAGGGTTCTCTTGGTTCTGCTCCCATTTCACATCATTTAGCAACAAATTCACCTCCATCCATCCATCATTTAGCGACCAATTCTGCTCCAAGACTGGGGAAATAACTAGGGCCTAATCTGGGTATTTAATGGGCTCTTGACAACTGGTTCAATAATTCTGCTCTTTTCTTATTTGGTTTTCTGATAAGCAATTGTCTTACATCCTAAACGATGACTTCCCTATAGCTCAAATGCTAAAGAATCTGCCTGCAGTGCAGGAGACCAGGGTTGGATCCCTGGGTCAGGAAGATCCTCTGGAGAAGGGAATGGCAATCCACTCCAGTAAACTTGTCTGGAGAATCCCATGGACAGAGAAGCCTGGCAGCTATAGTCCTTGGGGTCGCAAAGAGTTGGACATGACCGAGCGACTAACACACACACTAAACCCTCTGCCCTGAGAGACAGAGGTCAGCCACATGGCCGTTACTCTTCTAGGAATCCAGCTGTGCCCTGTGGTCAGGTTGCCACACTGTGTTTGATCCTCTCCGATGCTGCCTGCCTAGACCTGGATCTCAGTATATTTCTGCATCTTTTACCCTCACCCATTCCAGACCATTCTGCCCTGATGCCTGCCCTGCCTTCCTGATCTGAGTGACTCCTGGGGCCTCCCCAAGCCCTTCCCAGATACAGCACACCTTGACAATTCAAGTTCACTCGAGTTATGGGTTAGAAATCAATGTCCTTCAAATTCTAATGAAGTCTCTGACAACTTAGGGAAACACCCTCCTGCTGAAAAAATACCTTTGTCTGTTTTTATTTCCAAACTTCTCAGTGAGTTTCTTAAAGAATATTTTCCTATGACATTCTGAATATATTTTCAGTGTGAAGAAATTAATAACCTAGGTCTTAGAATTTACTTTGGAACCTTGGAGATGACTTTTAATTTATGAGCTAGCCCACAAAGCCTCTTTTTATTATCTTTTTTTATTTCCAAACTTCTCAGTGAGTTTCTTAAAGAATATTTTCCTATGACATTCTGAATATATTTTCAGTGTGAAGAAATTAATAACCTAGGTCTTAGAATTTACTTTGGAACCTTGGAGATGACTTTTAATTTATGAGCTAGCCCACAAAGCCTCTTTTTATTATCTTGGTTTTTGGAAAAACTTCTAATGCTTAAAAGTTATATATGGAGCCACCAATTTTTCCTTTTCCTTTCTTCCACTCACAAATCAAATCCCTTCTCTTTTCTTTGTTGGATCCTAGTGTTAAAGACCTACAACTAACTGAATAATGATCAAGCAGGAAGAAACATTGGAGAACTTGTCAATTTATTTTATGAAGTTTTGGTGTTGCCATAAACACCAGGACTTTAAATCCCTATCTATAGTGCTGCCAGAAGTAACACTTAGTATAATAGTTCCTGATTTTCTTGTTTTACTCTTGCAACCACAAAAAAGGAATCAGTGCAGAGAATGGTTAGATTGCTGTGAATAGGTTCATCAGTAGCACTTTTCTTGAGTCCATATGCATTAATATATGACATTTGTTTTTCTCTTTCTGACGTACTTCACTCTGCATAACAGGCTCTAGGTTCAGCTACCTCACTAAAATTCATTCCTTTTTATGACTCCTTTATATTCCATTGTAAATACTTAGCACAACTTAATCTGCTTATCTCTCAATTGTCATCTAGGTTGCTTCCATGTCCTGGCAATGGTAAATAGTGATGCCTTGAACACTGGAGCATATGTGTTTTCTAGAATTATGGTTTTCTCTGGGTACATGCCCAGTAATGGAACTCTTGGATCATATGGTAGTTTTAGTTTTAATTTTTTAAGGAATCTGTCTCCATACTGTTCTCCACAGTGGCTGTACAATTTACATTCCCACCAATAGTGCAAGAGGGTTCCCTTTTCTCCATGCTCTCTCCAGAATTTATTCTTTGTAGATTTTTGGACAGTGGCCATTTTGATCAGTCTGAGGTGGAATTTCATTGTAATTTTGATTTGCATTTCTCTAATAATGAACTTTGTATATTTTATAAAACATGTTTGAATTCATGCCTTGATGGGAGCCTTAAACTGGTGATGAACTGATTTTTCAGAAAAGAAAATTGAACTTTCCTTAACTAAACCAGAAGAATTTTACTCCCTAGTCTTTTGATTCCCCCAAACCATTGCTCCCGTGAACCCCACACCACTTTCAGACCAAATATCATGAGGAGGGGATGGCTCTGTAAACAAGAGGTCTGGCCAAAGGTTCAAAGCTTTGGATTTGACTCAGAATGATGGAGACACACTTTTTTGATCAACATGATGAAAAGTTAGTGGAATATGACATCCCTGGGACTTCATCACCTCTCTGCTGTGTACTAGTTATAGTTATCTTGATCAGGTTACTGCTCTGGGCCTCAGTTCCCTCTTTGTAAAAGGGGTATGATAAAAAATTGTGGAGATTCAGAGATTCTGCCTGCAGTGTGCCTAGCTTTGTATCTGGGATGTCAGATGTGCCAGTAAGTGTTGGTTATTGTTTTAATGTGCTCAGGCTGCCATACTAGTATACTGTAGACTTGGTAACTTAAACAACAGAAATATGTTTTCTTGTGTTTCTGGAAGATAGAGATCCCAGATGAAGTCTGGCAGGGTCAGCTTCTGATGAGAATGCTCTTCTTGGCTCATAGACGGCTGCTTTCTCAGTGCATCCTCAGGGCACAAAGAGAGAGAGAGCATGTGAGTGAGTGAGTGTGGGCCCTCTCGTGTCTCTTCTTATAGGGACACTAATCCTATCAAATTAGGGCCGCATCACTGCAGACTCATTTCTTTCCGTTTTCCAAATACTCCAGTATTCTGGCCTGGAGAATCCCATGGACAGAGGAGCCTGTAGGGCCACAGTCCATAGGATTACAAAGAGTCAGACATGACTGAAGTGGCTTCACATGCAGGCATGTGGGGTTATAAGGTTTCCATATATGAATTTTGAGGAAGATACAAATATCAAGCCCATAACAGCTAATATTACTGGTATGCTTTTCTTTATCAGTATCACTGATATGGGGCTTCCCTGGAGGTCAGTGCTAAAGAACCCACTTGCCAATTCAGAAGATATGAGTTCAATCCTTGAATCAGAAAGACTGCAACCCACTCTAATATTCATGCCTGGGAAATCCCATGGACAGAAGGAACCTGGCAGGCTCCAGTCCATGGGGTTATGAAAGAGTTGGACACAACCGAGTGGCTAAAAACAACAAACATTACTAAAGTGAGTGCAGTGGGAGTTATACAGAAGGAGCAAGGTGTGAGAAGCTAGAGTCAGGGCAAAAGGCCATTGCAGAGAAGCAGGTAGGAAGGGAGAGGAGGGAGGAATTCTAGATGTAAGGGGCCCTTTAATTTCATTGACATGTATTGAGCACCCACTGGGTGCCAGCCACTGCTCTGGGGCCTAGTGATCCAAGACGTGCAAGCATGGAGTCAGACAAGCTAGAACTGACTTAAACACTATGATGAAAATCTGTGCAAGTCATGGTGGGAACCCAGGAGATGTCTTCATCAAAGAGCAACCACATGAGTGACAGGAATTGTTTGGAGGAATAGCCAGTATGAAATGGAAAGAAACAGTCAACAGGGGTCACCGTTTTTAGCTTTCAGTAGTCAACACCATAAAGACCAAATTGGCAGACTAGTGGGACTTGGGAGTAGGTTTGGGAAGGGAAGGAGGCTCTTTCAACAGCAAAAAGGAGGAATATCCCTGGTTGCGGCATCAAACTCTGAAGACGGAAAAAGAAAATAAGAATTGTGTTATTTCCTACAATGAAATAATGCTCTGAGCCATGTCGTCACATACCCTCCCGAGACTGGAAGTGAGAAGATGACTAACCCTTCTCAAGGCATTACTGGAACATATTCTGTTCCTACGTTAGCTCAAGAAAATGATTGGGTTTGTATGATAACATCACAAAGCCCGGGGCATTCCCCGCCCTTTCAGAGAAGTTGGGGAGGAGGGGGAAGGAGCAGGGTGGGGAGGAGCCAAGGCTCCGGGAGGCGGGAACTCAGACTCAGCCCAACACCTGTGCCTAGAAAGGACCGGTTATATAAGGCGCTATCTCTGTCAGCTGGGTTCTATCTGCATTGGGATTAGAGCCGGTCCAGTTGCTTAAAGAAACAAGATCTCCTGTGCAGGTAAATTTCTGTGGCTTCAAATGTGGGTCCAATTTAGCCTAGAGCCCCTCAGGTCCTCTGTGAGGTCTGGATTCAGAAAAGGAGAGGTAGTGGCTTTTCCTGATATGAACTTTGCAGGTCAGAGTGTCTATATAGGCAGAGCCCTGGCATCTGGAGGTCTGAATTGTGTTCTCAGCTTTGCGTCTGCTCACCCGTGTAACCAAGAACAGTAGACTTCAGCCCTTTGGGCTCTGTCTCCTCATTCAGATCAGGGGGTCTTTGGACCTGGGTGATTCCTGGGGTCCCTCCAGCTCTGATTTCCATCAATGGTGATCTGGTAGAGTTAGCAATGCTGCGAGTTGCTGTCATTTCCCAGCACTCAGGCCCTTCCAGGGATCTTCTGAGCCTGCTTGATTTGAGGAGGGGGCTGGAAGGGGCCTGGGGCCTTGTGGGTNCTGTCTCTTATACACATCTCCTAGTGTTAAAGACCTACAACTAACTGAATAATGATCAAGCAGGAAGAAACATTGGAGAACTTGTCAATTTATTTTATGAAGTTTTGGTGTTGCCATAAACACCAGGACTTTAAATCCCTATCTATAGTGCTGCCAGAAGTAACACTTAGTATAATAGTTCCTGATTTTCTTGTTTTACTCTTGCAACCACAAAAAAGGAATCAGTGCAGAGAATGGTTAGATTGCTGTGAATAGGTTCATCAGTAGCACTTTTCTTGAGTCCATATGCATTAATATATGACATTTGTTTTTCTCTTTCTGACGTACTTCACTCTGCATAACAGGCTCTAGGTTCAGCTACCTCACTAAAATTCATTCCTTTTTATGACTCCTTTATATTCCATTGTAAATACTTAGCACAACTTAATCTGCTTATCTCTCAATTGTCATCTAGGTTGCTTCCATGTCCTGGCAATGGTAAATAGTGATGCCTTGAACACTGGAGCATATGTGTTTTCTAGAATTATGGTTTTCTCTGGGTACATGCCCAGTAATGGAACTCTTGGATCATATGGTAGTTTTAGTTTTAATTTTTTAAGGAATCTGTCTCCATACTGTTCTCCACAGTGGCTGTACAATTTACATTCCCACCAATAGTGCAAGAGGGTTCCCTTTTCTCCATGCTCTCTCCAGAATTTATTCTTTGTAGATTTTTGGACAGTGGCCATTTTGATCAGTCTGAGGTGGAATTTCATTGTAATTTTGATTTGCATTTCTCTAATAATGAACTTTGTATATTTTATAAAACATGTTTGAATTCATGCCTTGATGGGAGCCTTAAACTGGTGATGAACTGATTTTTCAGAAAAGAAAATTGAACTTTCCTTAACTAAACCAGAAGAATTTTACTCCCTAGTCTTTTGATTCCCCCAAACCATTGCTCCCGTGAACCCCACACCACTTTCAGACCAAATATCATGAGGAGGGGATGGCTCTGTAAACAAGAGGTCTGGCCAAAGGTTCAAAGCTTTGGATTTGACTCAGAGTGATGGAGACACACTTTTTTGATCAACATGATGAAAAGTTAGTGGAATATGACATCCCTGGGACTTCATCACCTCTCTGCTGTGTACTAGTTATAGTTATCTTGATCAGGTTACTGCTCTGGGCCTCAGTTCCCTCTTTGTAAAAGGGGTATGATAAAAAATTGTGGAGATTCAGAGATTCTGCCTGCAGTGTGCCTAGCTTTGTATCTGGGATGTCAGATGTGCCAGTAAGTGTTGGTTATTGTTTTAATGTGCTCAGGCTGCCATACTAGTATACTGTAGACTTGGTAACTTAAACAACAGAAATATGTTTTCTTGTGTTTCTGGAAGATAGAGATCCCAGATGAAGTCTGGCAGGGTCAGCTTCTGATGAGAATGCTCTTCTTGGCTCATAGACGGCTGCTTTCTCAGTGCATCCTCAGGGCACAAAGAGAGAGAGAGCATGTGAGTGAGTGAGTGTGGGCCCTCTCGTGTCTCTTCTTATAGGGACACTAATCCTATCAAATTAGGGCCGCATCACTGCAGACTCATTTCTTTCCGTTTTCCAAATACTCCAGTATTCTGGCCTGGAGAATCCCATGGACAGAGGAGCCTGTAGGGCTACAGTCCATAGGATTACAAAGAGTCAGACATGACTGAAGTGGCTTCACATGCAGGCATGTGGGGTTATAAGGTTTCCATATATGAATTTTGAGGAAGATACAAATATCAAGCCCATAACAGCTAATATTACTGGTATGCTTTTCTTTATCAGTATCACTGATATGGGGCTTCCCTGGAGGTCAGTGCTAAAGAACCCACTTGCCAATTCAGAAGATATGAGTTCAATCCTTGAATCAGAAAGACTGCAACCCACTCTAATATTCATGCCTGGGAAATCCCATGGACAGAAGGAACCTGGCAGGCTCCAGTCCATGGGGTTATGAAAGAGTTGGACACAACCGAGTGGCTAAAAACAACAAACATTACTAAAGTGAGTGCAGTGGGAGTTATACAGAAGGAGCAAGGTGTGAGAAGCTAGAGTCAGGGCAAAAGGCCATTGCAGAGAAGCAGGTAGGAAGGGAGAGGAGGGAGGAATTCTAGATGTAAGGGGCCCTTTAATTTCATTGACATGTATTGAGCACCCACTGGGTGCCAGCCACTGCTCTGGGGCCTAGTGATCCAAGACGTGCAAGCATGGAGTCAGACAAGCTAGAACTGACTTAAACACTATGATGAAAATCTGTGCAAGTCATGGTGGGAACCCAGGAGATGTCTTCATCAAAGAGCAACCACATGAGTGACAGGAATTGTTTGGAGGAATAGCCAGTATGAAATGGAAAGAAACAGTCAACAGGGGTCACCGTTTTTAGCTTTCAGTAGTCAACACCATAAAGACCAAATTGGCAGACTAGTGGGACTTGGGAGTAGGTTTGGGAAGGGAAGGAGGCTCTTTCAACAGCAAAAAGGAGGAATATCCCTGGTTGCGGCATCAAACTCTGAAGACGGAAAAAGAAAATAAGAATTGTGTTATTTCCTACAATGAAATAATGCTCTGAGCCATGTCGTCACATACCCTCCCGAGACTGGAAGTGAGAAGATGACTAACCCTTCTCAAGGCATTACTGGAACATATTCTGTTCCTACGTTAGCTCAAGAAAATGATTGGGTTTGTATGATAACATCACAAAGCCCGGGGCATTCCCCGCCCTTTCAGAGAAGTTGGGGAGGAGGGGGAAGGAGCAGGGTGGGGAGGAGCCAAGGCTCCGGGAGGCGGGAACTCAGACTCAGCCCAACACCTGTGCCTAGAAAGGACCGGTTATATAAGGCGCTATCTCTGGCAGCTGGGTTCTATCTGCATTGGGATTAGAGCCGGTCCAGTTGCTTAAAGAAACAAGATCTCCTGTGCAGGTAAATTTCTGTGGCTTCAAATGTGGGTCCAATTTAGCCTAGAGCCCCTCAGGTCCTCTGTGAGGTCTGGATTCAGAAAAGGAGAGGTAGTGGCTTTTCCTGATATGAACTTTGCAGGTCAGAGTGTCTATATAGGCAGAGCCCTGGCATCTGGAGGTCTGAATTGTGTTCTCAGCTTTGCGTCTGCTCACCCGTGTAACCAAGAACAGTAGACTTCAGCCCTTTGGGCTCTGTCTCCTCATTCAGATCAGGGGGTCTTTGGACCTGGGTGATTCCTGGGGTCCCTCCAGCTCTGATTTCCATCAATGGTGATCTGGTAGAGTTAGCAATGCTGCGAGTTGCTGTCATTTCCCAGGACTCAGGCCCTTCCAGGGATCTTCTGAGCCTGCTTGATTTGAGGAGGGGGCTGGAAGGGGCCTGGGGCCTTGTGGGTCTGATGTTCCTGGAGACAGGCTGCTCTCTGGGTGCTAATAGGAAGTGAGGTGGGCTTGATATCTTCTGTGAAATCAGATGTGAAGAAACACTGATGATGATGCTCACCTTCTGCGAGAGTGAAATGGTCCCTCATGTGATAGGGGTCAGTGTGGTGCTAAAGGGTGGCCTTGGCTTAGACGAGAAATCTAGAAATCACAATGCTGAAGCATTTTGCTGGCCTCTAGGCATCGGAGGCTGGCGATGGCTGTGGAGGGAGGTGGTTAGCTCTCAGCTCGGCATGTAAGTCTGTCCCGTGAAGGCAGAGGGAGATACTGCGAGACACAGACTGGATACTGGTTAAACATTTTTGTTCCAGACATGCCAGGACCAATCTATAGGAGCTTGGGGCTAGAACTGTGATTCTAACTTTGAGCTAGTGAAGTGGACCTAAGTGTCTCAGTCTGGGGTGATCTTCTGGACCTGGCAGGGTGGGAGGGTATCTCTAACTTTGGAGAGTGAGGATTCTTGGGTGGGCTGGGTACTGACCATTACACAGAGTGAGCTTCACAGGGAAGAGAAGATAGCCCTCTCTCTGGGCCTGTGATGTAGTTGAGAGCAGAAATTCTGATTCATCCTGCACCCCTTGCCATCGAGGGCCCATGGAGAGGAGTCTAATAAAGACTTGGTTAACAAGTTGAATCGATCGCTTTTTAATTTCCACTGTAAATCTCTCTACTGACCATCGCAACAGTCAGTAGGAAGGAATAGAATTGGTATGACTATTAGCTGCACAACTGCTTGGGGGACAAATCTCTCCACCTTGAGGGTAACCGCTAAGCTGATTTCTAACACATAGACTGGTTTTTCCTTTTTTGGGAAGTTATGTAAATGGAAGCATAGTTTCCGTGTCCGGATGTTTTCGCTCTGTACTGAGTTTGTAAATTTCATCTGTAGGGTCGGGTGTAGTTCATGGCTGTTCTCGCTCATGCTCTGTAGCATTCTATTGTGTGAATGTTCCCCAGTATTATTTATCCATGTTCATGGCCTTGTGGGGAGTTCTCAGCTCAGGACTATTTTGAATAATGCTGTTATAAATTTCCTTGTACATTTTTTTTTTTTTTTACCTTGTACATGTTTTGTGGTGTACAAGGCCAAGAGTTTCTATTAGGCAATATCCAGGGATTGCTGTGTCAGAGGATGTATATATGTTTACTTTTAATACTGACTGTCAGATAGTTTTCCCAAAAAGATTTTTTTCCAAAGGATTGTTATTTTAAATTAATTTTTGTTTGTTTATTTTTGGCTACACCGTGCAGCATGTGGGATCTTAGTTCCCTAACTAGGGATTAAACTCGTGCCCCCTGCAATGGCAGTGCAGATTCTTAGCCACTGGACAGCCAGGGGAGTCCCCCCAAAGATGTTTTTGATTGGCTTCCTTTTTCCGAAATGTTGCCTGGGTGTCTAACTGCAGAGCTTGGTTTTCTGGAGTAGTGCTAATCATAGCCTGAGATGGAGTCCAGGACCTAGGATTCTGGGGGCAGGAAGTGCTGTTACCCAGCATCATCCCCCCCCAGGTCAAAACAGATTCAGGGTTGTTCCCTCATGGCAGCAGTCTCCTTCTCGTACAGTCACACAAGCTCAGAGGCCCTGAGAATACCTTTCCTGAGGTGTAAAAAATCTGCGCATCTGTCAGTAACTCAGCTGTGAGGAGAAGCAAAAATGGGCCCGAGGGCCAGAGAAGGCCTTTGTGGATGAGGGGAGATGAGCTGAGCTTTGAAGAATGGATGCGATTTGAACCAGAGAGGGCAAGACACATCTTGTGTTTGTGTGCGACTGAAAGGTGTGTTGGGATAGAGCGGAGGGTGTGTACTGTGGGTTTTTTTTTCCCAGAAAGAGGTCCAAATCCCGAGAGCCTCCGTGAGTTTGAGGCCACCCTCTATATGGAGGAGGGGAAGGAAATCTATTTTTATTTAACCAAATAATGCAGTTCAAAGCCTGTGACTCTCTTCAGATGCAAATACTTCTGAAAATAAAAAAGAACTCATTTACATCTGTTTTACAACTCCTTCCTATTGAGATGTGTTTTGAAATATCGAGAAGGGAGAAAGATCAAAAAGGTTGGTTCTTCAAAAGTGTGGGAGATGGTGGAGAAGTCAGAGTAGGGAATGGCTAAGACCAGGGTGCTGCTGTTTCCTGGGGTGGGAACTCTAAGAGCAGAAGCAGGCGAGAGGGCAAGAGTGTGACCCCACTGAGGTTCCAGTCTAAGAGCCTGTAAGAAAGTGAAAAAAGATGTGCAGAAAAAGATGCCCCAGAGCTCACCCTAGTGAGTCTGGGCAGCTAGAGCCGTTAGAACTGCTGCTCAGGACACCAAGTTCCTTCTAGCCCGATGTTGAGTTCAGCTGCAAAGACTGACTAATATCAGCGTCTGCCTTCTGCAGGGGCCAAGTGAAGGTTCTTAAGCCCATGGAAAGTTACATGGAAACTTAGGGTGTACACCCCCGTTCTGGGGGTGTCTGCACTTCTACAAAGATCTGTGGCAGTGTAGTGTCTCACAGAGTCAGATGGAAGATGAGGCAGCTGAGAGTAGGCAGGGAACTCCATCAGCCAAGTTCTTACATCTTCACATAGGCATGTAATCACCCCAGCATGACCAGTGAAGGCAGGGAGCGTCCGGCCTTTTCTCTCCACCAACCCCAAACCCAGCATCCTCTCCAGGTGCCTGGTTGCTATGGAGACTTCCTTGCTTTTTGATTTTACTTTGTGCCTCAGGGTACTTTGCTTTAGATCCCGCATATCACCCCCTACAGCCAACCTGGATGAGAAGAGGTGTTGTTAGGGAGGCCATTGAAACCAAGTCTCAGCCTAACCAGTCCCAGGGTTTTGTTCAGGAAAACAGAAGAGCAGTCACATGGTTGATACCTCACAAAAAGTTTTCCTGTCCTTTTCTCCTTCAGCTTCATACTCGGAGGGGTGGGGAGGGCAGGTTTTATGACTCTTTACATTTTACAAATGAAACATTGATTCATTCAGTCAGTCAGCTGGTCAGCAAACACTTATCAACCATTTCTTTGTTCATGACTGGGCTCTGCGAGTCCAGGAAACAAATCTTATTCTTGCCTTCAAAATAGTTCATAGTTGGACTATGTTCTTTATTGTTTCCTGAAAGACAAGGTCTTGGGATTTTCTATTAAAAATGCAATCTAAATGCAGACAGATGTCTAAATGGTAAAAACTTTCAAGATCCTTTCCAACCATTAATTTTGTAAAATCATTTCCTCTTTCATGAACCGATCATGATCTGTACATAGAGATATGGGTTTTCCTATTCGTCATCAGTACCCACAAAGCCACCTGAAATCTGCTCAGGAATGCCTGATGTCATCACCTGTAAAAAATGTGTTAGAGACCAGACTTTAGCAGAGAGAAATGGCAAGCTATATCTTTAAGTCTTTTTGAGGCACAAATGTAACTCAAAATGTTAAGAGTCTGTTAAAACAACAACAACAACAATGAATCAATTAGAGATAAAATTCTGTTGCATTAAGATAAATTCTCAATGATGAATTCAGTTAACCACATTTGATTCTGTGAATTCCTCCTTGGAGTTTACCCCTGTGCCTAGCGCCATGTAGCAACAATCCATCTGGGTTAGATAGTGCTTTAAAGCAGAATTCTCTGTAAAAGGCTGTGGTGGTTTAGTCGCTAAGTCATGTCTGACTCTTGTGACCCCATGGATTGCAGCCTGGCAGTGCTCCTCTGTCCATGAAATTCTCTAGGCAATAATACTGGAGTGGGTTGTCATTTCCTTCTCCAGGGGGTCTTCCTGACCCAGCAATCAAATCCGGGTCTCCTGCATTGCAGGCAGATTATTTACCGACTGAGCTACGAGGGAAAGGGCTAGGCCTTAAATATTTTTACTTGCGGGTCATATGATCTCTGTTCCAACTATTCAACTGTGCTGTTGTATGTTGCAAAAGCAGCCATGAATACATAAGTGGGTAAGCATGGCTGTGTTTCAATAAAGCTTTGTTTACAAAAAGCAATGGTGGGCCAGGTTTGACCCATGGATCACAGAATGCCATCCCCTGCTTTAGAGTTTCTTCAAGTCGCTTCACATCGTTGTCTCTTTGAGTCCTGAGAGTGGGCACAGGATATGTCATCTCCATTTTACAGGTAAGCCAGACAGCTGGGAGATGGTAAAGTGTCTGCCCATGGCCACACGGTAAGAGGTAGCAAACCCAGCCCCCTCTGGGTTTTCTAATTCCAGATCTGGCACACCATGAACACTGTACAATGACCGTTACACAAAAGAAAGATAGCTTTGCCCAAGATAAATCAGGCAGGGCTGATTCTTAGTCTTGTTCTTTTGTTCCAACTGTCAAGAGAATGGAATTGATCACTTTTTCAATCCGACGCTTTTTATCATGTAGACAAGGCCATTGTGCAAGGAGCTTAGGTTTCTATTCCAGCTTTACTCTGGTAACTCAGCGGGCTGTGGTGAGATGCCAGAGCTCTCCAGGAATCAGTCATCCCGTAGGAGGATTCTACAGATCCACAGTACCTGTGAGCAGGGATGTGCTTATTCCATTTCCTTTCCAGAGCCCTGACTCTACCCTTACTGGTGGGTCAACAACCACATGTATGTATGTGACATGATGCTGTGCCTGCACACAGTAGGTCCTCAGCAAACAGCTGAATGAACATCAGCGCAGGGACCCGAGGCATGGAAGAGACCAGACTCTCACCTAGTGCTGCTGCTCCAGTTACTGTTCTAAGCCCTCTTTGGGATCATGGGCACCAGGGATCCTCCTCCCCATCATAAAGCTCTCTCTTACCCCCAACATCTACAGAGAAGGCAGGTAGAGCCAATAAGGCAAGGTGAAGATTGAGGTTCTGACTATTGCTTTGCTGAGTTCAAATGGATCCTGACCTGAAGAATGTGACAGAGAGGTCCAACTCCCTCTGGGGAGCCAAGGAAGCGCTCAGGCCAGACAGCATGTCTTTAGGCTTCGCTGGCTAATATCTGTACCCTGGTTAGCAAGCCTCTGTTCATCTGCATGATCTTATTTTACTGGCCTGCTCCAACACTGCTTACTCACAATGGTCGAGCATTTCCAAATATGCTGCTAAGTCACTTCAGTCGTGTCCAACTCTGTGCTACCCCATAGACGGCAGCCCACCAGGCTCCCCCGTCCCTGGGATTCTCCAGGCAAGAATACTGGAGTGGATTGCCATTTCCTTCTCCAATGCATGAAAGAGAAAAGTGAAAGTGAAGTCGCTCAGTCTGTCCGACTGTTAGCGACCCCATGGACTGCAGCCCACCAGGCTACTCCGTCCATTGGATTTTCCAGGCAAGAGTACTGGGGTGGGGTGCCATGACCGAGACCCATTTGTCCCTTTGTGGAGAGCTGTGGCAATCTGGGAATAAGCCAATTTCTTGAACAGCTTGTTAAACATGGAAGACACGCAAAAATTTCCAACAAGCTGCATGTGGGTCTGGACTCTCCTGAAGGTGACTTAGGAATACTTCTTTAAAGATATATATGTATATTGCCTCATCCTGAAATTTAGAGCAGGAGTATCTTGTGAAGGGCATGTTGTTCTCTGAGCCCTGCAAGACACCGAGGCTTGTGTTGAGATGCAGTGTTTTCAGGCCCAGAGAGGAAACTGAGTGTGAGTCAGCACTTGATGAGGAGGTCATGACCCTGGGCTGCGTTCTGAAGCCAAGGGACCCTCTACCGTTTGTCATGTCACAATCAGTGAAGAATGGCTGTTTGTGTGTGAAGGACAAAAAAGTAAGAACTTGCCTTTAGGTGCCTGATGTTTACAAATGTAAATGGTGGGAAAAACTTGTTGGGAAGGAGGTGGGTTGAAGGAAGCTTTGCCTGATAGTCCATACCAGGAAGGAAAAAGCACGGGGGAACACAAGACCAGACTAACTGCTTTTGGATCCCTCTAACCCAGGTTCAGGAGAGGATTGAGTCTTCCCCCAGGAGGTGTGCCAGCAACTGTGACAAATGAGAATTTTCAGGAATCAGAGTGTCCTAACCTCAGAGGGAGGTGAGGGTGTGAGGCTAACAGAATTGTACCAGCATTAACCCCTTGGGGGATAAAAGACTGGTATCAGGCAGGAGAGCTTTCAGTGCATGAATCACTCAGTGCAGAGCCCATAGTGGGGTCCAAGGACAAGGCCATTGTGCAAACAGGTCACTATCAACGCATGACGAGCTAAGTGTAAAACAAAGGTCAGTGTTTAGAAACTTTCATAGCAATTGACCAAAAAAAAAAATTATTTCTGTTGAATCTGAACTTTCTTTTTAAAAGGAGGCCTTTCATTTTGTTTTATTCTTTAACATTTTCTGTTTCTATTAATTTATTTTAATTAGATTTCTGTGACAAATTGGAAATAAAAGAATACAGGTTTTTCATGAATGATAATTTGAGAAGCACCAAGTAGAGGACAGTAGGGGGTCAGAAGGTAGTCAAGATGAGGGAAGCTCAGTGATGGTTAGACATTCAAAGAAGGCTTCCTGGAGGAGGGATCAAGTTGGATTTTGGAGGATGGGTAAGATCTTGACAAATGAAGAGGGCCCTCAGGTCGCTTCTATAGCTGTGAGGGAATACTCAAACTTCATTTGACTGTGTGTAGGTGGCTTTTAGTGCAAATACATTCTGTCCCAAGGGCTATACTTCACACAAATGTGAGTTCCTGGCATCGAGGGGTGAGCACTGTAATGGGAATCAGAGTCCTGGGTCCTGAGTTCTGGGTTGGGCTTTGATTCAATTTCCTCATGCAACTGAAAAGGTCATTTAACTCCCTGCTAGACTGTCAGAGCCATGAAGATGGGGACCATTTCTGGAGAATGGTGCCTGGCTCAAGCCTGGCAGATGACAAGTTTCCAACAACATTTTTGATGAGTGAATGGGTGAACAGGTTTCAGTTTTAACATCTGAAAAATGAGGCAGACTAGAAAAGGTTGATGATTTTCAAACCATACAATGAGAAACTTTGTGAATATGCACTGGGGTCCAAGCTGCAACCTCAAGTCTCCACCCCTGAGTTTCTGTGGGGTTTCTTTCATATGAAGAAAGAACCCCACTGCTAACGTAATTTTGGGAAATACTAGACAACATGTTTTTCAAGGCATATTATTCTGGTTTTGACATTTTCTTTTTCTAAGTGGATAAGAATGCAAATAATAGAGGCCATAAAATCACTGACTTAACCAATCACAACTGCATAAAAATAGATGCGGGAGATCCAAGGATATGCTAGAATATTTAGATTGGTAGGGCTATGGCTTGCAGAGCTCTTAAAACGAAACTCATGGATTAGCTTCAAATGAGGGACCCACTGTTCAAGGCATATTATTCTGGTTTTGACATTTTCTTTTTCTAAGTGGATAAGAATGCAAATAATAGAGGCCATAAAATCACTGACTTAACCAATCACAACTGCATAAAAATAGATGCGGGAGATCCAAGGATATGCTAGAATATTTAGATTGGTAGGGCTATGGCTTGCAGAGCTCTTAAAACGAAACTCATGGATTAGCTTCAAATGAGGGACCCACTGACCCCCTAAAAAATACATGTAAAATTTAATATGCCATCGAGTACCAGTTGAGAATGCTATGGTTGAAGCATAGCATTCAACCAAATGCATAGCAGGCATCTGGACAGTGGCTGACATAAAAAACCTTACAGAGTCTGGATACTACCATGGCTTAAGTAAACCAAAGTTTTATCCTTCTCATGTAAGAGGACATCTAGAGGCAAACCACCCAAAGCTGTTGCTTTGTTCAAAGCAGTCACTGAGATCCAGACCCCTTCTAGCGTGCAGCTGTTCCCTAATAGTTTCAAGACAGCTGCTCCATCTCTAGGCATCACATTCAGTTTCCAGGAAAGGGAGCGGGAGGAAATAAAAAATAGTGCCCATTGAGGCTTAAAGTTTTTTTTATTATTTATTTTCGGCTGCATTGGGTCTTAGTTGCAGCATGTGGAATCTTTCATTGTGGTGCATGGGCTCCTCATTACCCATGGGCTCTAGAGATGCTGGGCTCAGTAGTTGCAGTGCATGAACTCAACTGTAGCATATGGGATCTTAGTTCCAGGACCAGGGATCAAACCCCGTATTGGAAGGCAGACTCTTAACCACTGGACAACCAGGGAAGTCCTGAGACTATCTTTTTTCATTAGTGAAGTTACAGCTTTTTCAAAATCTCCACCTAACAGACATCCACTGCCACCTTGTTCTCATTTGTTGCATTATTCATTACGTATTGACTTTTTTTTATTTCTTCTAGGTCCTTGTTAAACCTTTCTTGCATCTTCTCAATCCTTGTCTCCAGGCTATTTATCTGTGATTCCATTTTGATTTCAAGATTTTGGATCATTTTCACTATCATTATTTGGAATTCTTTATCAGGTAGATTCCCTATCTCTTCCTCTTTTGTTTGGTTTTGTGGGCATTTATCCTGTTTTTTACCTGCTTGGTATTCCTCTATCTCTTCATCTTGTTTATATTGCTGAGTTTGGGGTGTGCTTTCTGTATTCTGGCAGTTTGTGGAGTTCTCTTTATTGTGGAGTTTCCTTGCTGTGGGTGGGGCTGTACAGGTGGCTTGTCAAGGTTTCTTGGTTAGGGAAGCTTGTGTTGGTGTTTGGTGGGTGGAGCTGGATTTCTTCTCTCTGGAGTGCAATGAAGTGTCCAATAATGAGTTCTGAGATGTCAATGGTTTTGGAGTAACTTCGGACAGCCTGTATATTGGAGCTCAGGGCTGTGTTCCTGTGTTGCTGGAGAATTTGTGTGGTATGTCTTGCTCTGGAACTTGTTGGCCCTTGGGTGGTGCTTGGTTTCAGTGTAGGTGTGGAGGCATTTGATGAGCTCCTGTCAATTAATGTTCCCTGGAGTCAGGAGTTCTCTTGTGTTCTCAGGATTGGACTTAAGTCTCCTGATTCTGGTTTTCAGTCTTATTTTTTTCAGTAGTCTCAAGACTTCTTCTTCTATATAGCACCATTGATAAAACATCTAGGTTAAAGATGAAAAGTTTCTCCACAGTGAGGGACACCCAGAGAGGTTCATAGCATTACATGGAGAAGAGAAGAGGGAGGAGGGAGTTAGAGGTGACCCAAATGAGATGAGGTGGAATCAACAGAGGAGAGAGCAAGCTAGCCAGTAATCACTTCCTTATGTGCACTCCACAACTGGACCGCTCAGAGATGCTCACGGAGTTATACAGAGAAGAGAAGAGGGAGGAAGGAGACAGAGGTGGCCAGGAGGATAAAAGGGGGGGAATCAAAAGGAGAGAGACAGATCCAGCCAGTAAGCGTTCTCCACCATCTGGAACACACAGAAATTCACAGAGTTGGGTAGAGAAGAGAGGGGGTAGGGAGGAGACCCAGGCAACCTGGTGGAGAAACAGGAGAGTCCGAAGGGGGAGAGAGCAGTCAAGCCAGTAATCTTACTCCCAAGTAAAAATGGGTACTGAAGATTGGGTTTTTAAAGGTACAAAATTGATAACAAATACCAAAAAGCAAAGATTAAAAATCTAGAGTAGAGTTTGGAATTTCAAAAATATAATATTAAAGGAAAGAAGAAAAAAGAGAGGAAAAAAAGTCATAAAAATTATTAAGTATATATATATAAGTTTGCTTTAAAAAATAGGGTCTTTTTTTTTTTTTTGCAAAGTAATAGTAGGTTATAAAAGTGAAAATTAAAGGAGTAATAGAGGGCTTAAAAATTAAAAAAAATTAAAAAAAAAGAGAATGATTGTAAAAATAGTAAAAATATATCTAAGACTTTCTCTGGTGTTGTTCTGGGTATTGTGGGGTCAGTTCATTTCTGGATAGTTCCTTGGTCCAGCTTATATTTCTCAAGATGTATAGGCCCCTTCCTATGTAGTCAGTACTAATGAGAGGGTTTTAATCTATTGCACCTGTCACTTCCAAGGCAGATCTCTCTGTTTTTAGCTTCTTCTGTTTGCTGGTCTCTTCAGTGTCTGATTTCCACCCTGACTCAAAGGGGGCAGTGGTGGACACTTTTTTAGGCTCACTTGTTCAGTCATGCTGTGGGGAGGGAGGGATGCTTCAACCAAAAAACACTGGCGTGTGCTCGCAGTGTCTCAGCCACACTGGGCCTGCCCCCACTCATGGTGCGTGTGCCCTCCCTGCCCACACTGCTCAGGCTCTAGGTAGCTCCACCAGGAACCGTCCGAGGCCGGCCCTGGGCAGCATGCACCTCCCAGGTCTAAGCCACTCAGGTTCAGGCATTCGAGTAGTCCTCAGAGGCGCAGACTCGGTTGGGTCTGCGTTTTGTGCCCTTCCCAGGTCCAAGCAGCTCAGGTGATGAGGTGTTTGGCGAGCTCGGTCGCTAAGACTTATCACCTCCCCTGTCCCTGCCACTTGATTTTCTGGGTGTACAACCGGTGCACCTTCTCAGGTGGATGTTGACTGTCCAGAATCCCAAGAAGTTTTAGTTAGCAAAGAAGCCTGCTTACAGTTTTGTAGATAATGTCTCTCTGGGGCTGCGATTGCCCCCTTCCGGCTCTGGCTGCCTGTCACCGGAGGGGGATGGTCTGCAGCCGGCTAGCTCTGTTCAGTCCTTTGTTCTGTGCGCGGGCCTGGTGGTGTCTTAGGTTAGGGCTGGCTTTTCGCGTGGTGGTTATCCCACAATCTGGTTTGCTAGCCCAAGTTAGTTGGCTCAGATTGCCCTCGGGGCATTCAGGCCAGATCCTTACTCTAAGCAATGCAGCCCACGCCTCCCTGCCCAGTCCCCGCTTGCTACTGGCGGGTGCAGGCGTCTGCACTGCTTCTCCACTGGGGGAGTTACCCTTGGGCTCGTAATCTGTGGGGTTTAATTATTTATTTATTTATTTATCCTTCCTGTTATGTTGCCCTCTGTGCTTCCAAGGCTCGCCACAGACTCAGCAGTGAGAGTGTTTCCTGGTGTTTGGACACTTTTCTCTTTTTAAGACTCCCTTCCCGGGACAGAGCTCGGTCCTTACCTCTTTTGTTTCTTTTTTTGACTTTTATATTTTTTCCTACCTCCTTTAGAAGACAATGGGCTGCTTTTCTGGGTGCCTGATGTCCTCTGCCAGCATTCAGAAGTTGTTTTGTGGAATTTACTCAGCGTTTAAATGTTCTTTTGATGAATTTGTGGGGGAGAAAGTGGTCTCCCCATCCCGTTCCTCTGCCATCTTAGAACGGCCTCCACTGCCACCTTGTGAACCAGGTGCTATGGTGGCCACGTTGTCTGCCAAGAAGCCCAGGGAAATCAAATTTTGCAGCTGGGCAGCCAAAACTGGAATTCTACCAATAAGAAAAAAGAGTGAAAGGCTAGGTTCAGGCAACTCTCGGCCTTTGCCACTACACGTGTGACTTTTTTTTCCACACTGCCAAAAATGTCTTCAAGGAAGTAGTTTTGAAGAGAGTATAAAGGGAGGAAAGCAAGAGACGTGCTTTTTCAGGGAAGATGGAGGAGGACACGGGAGCAGATGGAGGGCTGAGGGAGAGCTCTCCGACTCCCTGGAGGGGCAGAGAAGGGGCAGGCACTGCCGCCTCCAGGTGTAGCACACGGACCTCCAAGTCCACGAGCGGAGCCTGCACCCCTGCTCCTCTCCTCCCCGTGTCCCCACTAAGCGGGAGTATCCCTGTGACGCCGGCACAGTCAGGGGCCCAGGACTCAGCCCTGAGACTGGGGAGACCCTCCTTTTGCACAGGACTCCCTGTGGGAGCCTGGACCTCCTGCCAGGAGCCCCCACACTTAAACAAGCAGTGCCCCAGGTCCCCCACTACCTGGGATGAGGATAAACCAGGTGCTTCAGTCCTGTTCTCATAGCCTCCCCGCCCCCCCACCTCGCCTGCACCACCAGGACATTCCCTCCATCTTCCTCTTCCTCCTGGGAGGCCTGGCAAAGCCTCAACAGAACGTGAGGACACTGGGCACCCTCTGCTCTCTGTTCCAGGTGCCAGAGACTGTCCAGAGGGCCGTGGGGTCTGTGTGGTCCTGGCCATGGCTGTGCGGTTTCCTGTCTGCAGAAACTGGAAGCTGGGGCGCGAGGACTCAATGGGCGATTTTTCGCAGCTCCCCAGACAGGACTACAAGGCCCTGAAGGAAAGGTGTCTGAGGGATGGCTGTCTCTTTGAGGACAAGAGCTTCCCGGCTGATCTGAGCTCCATCGGCAGCGGGCCCCTGCTGCGGAAGCTGCCGAGCTGCCTGCGGTGGAGGCGGCCTCCGGTAAGGGGCCTCCGGACCCCACGTGAGCAGTGTGTGCCCAGATCATCTTCCCAGGGTTCGGGGCTTACTCACTGTCATTGATCCCCATGTGAAGGGCTTCAGGGAAGTCCCCACATTCCCATTTTCCAGAGAAAATCCAGGGTGATCTTGAAAGGGGTCTAAGCAATCCCTTACCCTCTGCCCTGAAGTACACAACAGTCGCAGTCAGAAATATATCTCAGTGTACTGCTTGGCTCCATCTGACTGACCAATACCATCTATCAGAGAGGAAGTTTAATACTACCCTCCCCAAATCTGGCTCATGAAACACCTAGGTGAAGAAGCTACTAATCACTTTACAAAAGTCTTCTTCTCTTTGTGAAATGCATCAACAGTTCCTTTAAAAGGCAACTTCTTAATGTGTTGAAAGGCAACCCAGCTCCCCCAAACTTGGTTAACAACTTGAAGATGCCTGGTGAACAGAACAAAGTCACTCCGGACTGATAGGCTGTCCCCTATCAGCCAATCCCATCAGAGTCTGCAACCCCAAGACTTACCAAGTCCCTCTGTGTGTAAATCCCCCAGTAAATCTCCTACACTAGATGGTAGCCAAGACTCTCCTTCTCCTAGAGAATCTAGGGAACTGCTGAGGTAGTGAGTCTGTTATGCACCTGACCTTGTGGTGTGGTGCCCAGGTCTCCCATTTGCTGGGAGACCTTGTGGAATGGTGCCCAGGAAAAGACAGAGGGATTTAGGGTGTGCTGTGGAGCAGAGACAGTCTCCCCTTGAGACCCTCTGCCCCACTCTCCCCTTGACCCCACCCCTGCCTGCATCGCAGCATGGAAGCCAAAGAGACCCCTTAGACTGGGGGTTGGGGGTGGGAAGTAAGAGTAGCAGGGAGAATAATGGGAATGAGAATATCTCTAGGAAAAATGAGAACACCCCAGAAAATAGATGTTTCCATTTGTCACAGGTACTCCAAGAAAAGGCATTTTAGGGACAAGTGCTACTTCTCACTAACTACCCAGGGTTTTCTAGCACTCTGTCTTAATACAAGCAGCAAGAAAGAATGAGAAATACAGTGGGCAGAATCCTGAAATAGCCCTGATTTCACACATGTTCTGTATCTATGTGCCCAGAGGTCTAGTTCGGGCACATGGGAAACTATGGTCACGGTAGCTCCAGGGGCTTCTTTTTCCTCCATCACAAGGACATTTCTGTCTGTTCCTGCAGGAGCTGCACAGCAACCCTCTTTTCTATTCTGCCAAGGCCAAACGGCTGTATCTGTGCCAGGGATTGTTAGGTAAGTCTGCACAGCCCTGAGACACACCTGGTACCTGCCAGCCCAGCCCAGCCAAGGCAGAGTGGGGTGGGAAGGAGGGGGTTTGAGAGATCCCAAGAGAGGAAATGGCCACCCTGAGCTCCATCTTGACATGCTGTCATTTTCTGGGAAAACGATCACAACCAGTCCTCTGAGGATGCACGGGAACGCTACACCTTGCCTAACGATCCTCCTCCCTAACCAGTCTCCAGGTCTGGGTTTCATCTTGGGAAAATGGACTCACTCTACCATAGTTCCTGTAATGAGTCCTTCTTGGCATACCAGTCACTAGATGCTTTAGGATCCGAGCAGACTTATCTTCAACCCAACTTCCTTTTTAGAGGAAGAGGAAAAACCCTTGGCCATGAGGAAAGGCACATGTGTAGTCATACCCATTTCACAGACAGAGAAATGGAGTCCAGAAGGGTTGAAGTTTTCTCAGAAGTGCATAAATCAGTTACAGAAGTAGGATTTAGAAAAGTCTGGTTGGGTTTGGGTCCCAGTTCCTGACGTTGGGGTATATGGGAAGCTAAAAACTAGTCTAGGAATATGGTTCAGTTCTTGGTGTCAAGTCTGATTTCTACACAATTTTCCTACCCCTTGCTCTGCTCTGCTCTGCTCTGCTCTACCCATCTTTCTCTCTCCCTTCTCTTAAACTAGGCCACAAGTCCCGAGAGGATAGCAACTGGGCCCAGGCATTTCTTGCCTGCAGTTAGTCCTCAGTAGATTCACGTGGACACTGGTAGCTTGTGCAGGCCTGTACAGTACATCCACGCAGACACTTGCAGTCTTCACATGTGTGTCCAGCAGATTCATGTGGATTCCATGTGCTCTCTGGCTTAGGTGACTGCTGGTTCTTGGCGGCTTTGCAAGCTCTGAGTTTGCACCAGGACATCCTGAGTCGCGTTGTTCCCCTGAATCAGAGTTTCACAGAGAATTATGCTGGCATCTTCCAGTTCTGGGTGAGTGTTCTCTGGGTGCCCCAGCCTGGAGGAGGCCATAGGAAAGAGGGTTCTGGAAGAGTCATGTCTCTGCTCCCTGGGCTAACCATCCTCCATGGCCTTCTCTCCTTCCAGTTCTGGCATTTTGGAAAATGGGTTCCGGTTGTGGTGGATGACCGACTACCTGTGAATGAAGCTGGCCAGCTGGTCTTTGTCTCTTCCACCTACAAGAACTTGTTCTGGGGAGCTCTTCTGGAAAAGGCCTATGCTAAGTAAGACAACCGCACAAACCTTTCCCCCTTCCTCCCTGGCCCTTCCCTCCTCCTCTGTCTCTGTCTCTCTCTCATCAACATTGAGGGAGGGCCAGAGGAGGCAGGGGAAGTTCATCAAGTGAGGTACCGAGGCATAGCTCAGCAAATATAGAAGTGACACACCCAGGGTCTCTTTTGTAAGGGTCACCCCATCGGAACAACCTTTCTGGAGTCTTGCCTTTCCCTGATGGATGGACTTGTGTAGTAGGGATAGAAACTGAGTATATATTTCTTTTTTGCCCCTGGGATGGGAGGAAGGGATTGAAGACACATGCTCTAGGAATAACCAAGCAGGGGGTTCTTTAGACTTGTTTGGACTATCCTGTGTACAGTAGAAACACTCTTCCTTCTCTCACATCTGTTCCTTTCCTGGGCAGGCTCTCTGGCTCCTATGAAGACTTGCAGCGTGGACAGGTGTCTGAAGCCCTTGTGGACTTCACTGGAGGGGTGACAATGACCATCAACCTGGCAGAAGCCCCTGACAACCTCTGGGATGTCCTAACCCGAGCCACCTACAGCAGAACCCTGATTGGCTGCCAGACCCACTGCGGGGTGAGACTGGGCTGTGCCCTGGCAGGACAGTGTCCTCCCCCACTCCCCTTCCCTTCACCCACCAGCTGCTGTTCTTGCCTCAGTATATGCCCCAGACTCCCCCAATTCCTGCACCCAGAGTCCTGATGTTCAAACTAAATGAACAGAGCTGAGCCCCCGTGGCAGGCAAGAACCCCGTAGAATACACATGGTCTGCAGAGAAGGGAGCTAATACTTCTTGAGTGTCAACTACATGCAAGGCAGTTTACTGGCTCTGCTAGCTATCACTGATTTCATAACAAACAAGAACCTGGAACTGGAGTAGGAAGTCCTCAGTTTAGCCCCGCCTCCACTAATGACCATTGTGTCGCCTCACATGGCTTAGCAGCTCTGAGTTGAGTTGCCCTCTGGAATGCAGGGTGCTAATCACTGAAGAAAGGCCCCCTGACTTCTTCAAAGGCTCAAATGAGACTGTGGGTGCTGAAGAGCTTTGAAAACTGTAGGGAAAGACCACATAGGTCTCTCCCAACCCTCCCATAAACGCTTGCTCCAGCCAGCAGGCCCCCCGACTTCCAGGTTGGCTGTGCCCCACAGAGCACTGACAGGACTCCTCTATCTCTGCAGAAGGAGCGGGTGCTGGAGAATGGGTTGGTGGACGGCCATGCCTACACACTCACAGGCATCAGGAAGGTGAGCGGAACCTGGCCCCTCTGTCTCTCTTCCGCCTCTCCCTTCTCTCCAGGGCTTCTTCCCAGTGCCTTACCTCATCTTGGTGAATGTTACTACCTGTGCCCAGTCTAGGGGTCAGCTCTCTGGTGGGCCTGCCAAAGCAGGTGGTGGGCTCCCCAGACCTCTGTGCCACTTTTCTCAGGCGAAATGGTGGGTTCAGGCTTTGCCACCTCCCAGTATCATCCCAGCCTCTCTTGCCATGGGGCAGCCCTGGCCAATTGGCCATCTAGCCCTGATGGGTCAGCGGGCAAAAGAATCTGCCTGCAATGCAGAAGACACAGGAGCTGTGGGTTCGATCCCTGGGTAGGGAAGATCCCCTGGAGAGGGAAATGGCAACCCACTCCAGTACTCTTGTCTGGAAAATCCCGTGGACAGAGGAGCCTCATGGGCTACAGTCCATGGGACTGCAAAGAGTCGGATATGAGTGAGTGGCCAAGCATACACACAGCCCTCTTGTGTCTCGTAACCATATCTTGAGCTTCGCTTTGCCCTGGGCTGCTAGATGATAACTTTTCTATCTGGGGTTTCCCTTCAAATTCCTGCTTCTTTCCCACATGCTCCTTTTCAACAGTCTTCCAGCTTCCTTCCATTGCTCTCTACCTTTTGAGCTTTATTAAACATTGAGAGGAAGATGGACCAGACAGGGACCCGACCTCCAAAGAGTTTACCATCAAGTATGGAGACAAATCATATTTGAAATCTATAGGGAAGCAAAGTAGAAGCTGAAAGAAGGAAGCAATGATGAGAGTCTTCTGGGGTTTAGAGGTAGGAGAGAACATTTATCTGGCTGGGTTGGAGGGAAATCAGAAAAGGTTTTGTAAGGCAGGTGGCCTTGAGTTGGCCCTAAGAGACAGGTAGATTTGTGTCAGGGCAGAAGGGCCTTCCTAGTGGAGGGAGCTGAGGTCGCTAGGAGTCGGACACGACTGAGCGACTTCTCTTTCGCTTTTCACTTTCATGCACTGGAGAAGGAAATGGCAGCCCACTCCAGTGTTCTTGCCTGGAGAATTTTTTTTTTTGGTATAGACTTGGATTTGGAAGTTACAATCAATGTGCTTGCCTGTGTTCAGGTTGAATAGATACTTCAGAACAGTTTTCCAAACTGGTTTTTACCAGTATACACTTTCATCAACAGTGTGGGCAATTTCTGTAGATCTGTCTTTTAGCCACCTCTTGGATTGTCTGTGCTTTTTCCTTTAGTTATCCCGTGGGGTTTATAATGGTGTCCTATAATAGTTTCAGGAGAAGGCAATGGCACCCACTCCAGTACTCTTGCCTGGAAAATCCCATGGATGGAGGAGCCTGGTGGGCTACAGTCCATGGGGTGGCTAACAGTCAGACAGGACTGAGCGACTTACTTTCACTTTTCAGTTTCATGCATTGGAGAAGGAAATGGCAACCCACTCCAGTGTTCTTGCCTTGAGAATCCCAGGGACGAGGGAGCCTGATGGGCTGCCATCTATGGGGTCACACAGAGTCGGACACGACTGAAGCGACTTAGCGGTAGCAGCATCATGATAGTTTTAATGTGCATTATCTGATTACTAATGAAGTTAAGCACCTTTATATATATTTTGGGGGGGTTGGCTCATTTTCAAGGTGTGTATACAGTGTTCTCCCCATTTTTTCTAGTGAGTTATTGCCTTTATGTTTTATTTCTATAGTAACAGTTTATATATTCTGGATATCCATCTTTGATTTCAATTATTTTTTCTGTGATTGAATTTACTTTCTTAATGGTATGTTTTGATTAACAGATATTCCCAGTTTAATTATAATCATTTTTCCTGTGTGTGTTAGCATTATTGTTTATGTAATTTAATAGCTCTCTTCCTATGCAAAGGTCATAAGATGATCTCCTAGGTTTTTTTCTTGAATGTTTTCTTTTTACTTTTTCTCACTTATATTTGTTATCTATCTGAAATTGACTCTGTGTATGATATGTGAACTTACTTGAAAAGTAACACTTTCAAATTAGAAGCATCGTTTTAAGTAGCAGATGAACTCGGCAGTACTCATGCCTGCGTGTACTGCTCCATGGCACCGGGGGGTACACATCATACATGTGCAAGTTTTACAGATCAGGAAATTGATAATGAGGTGAAATAAGCAAATTGCTGTGAGTCTCCATGTTGGATCTGTCATTTGCCTGTAGTTCTTAGAGGTTAATAAAGCAGCCTGTGATGGTGATGTGGTGCTGCCAGGGGACAGAGTGGGCCTGGGGCAGTCACAGAGGGCCTTGTGACTCACAGAGCAGCAGATCCTGTGACCCTCTCCATCCCCTGGTGAGTGCTGCAGGTGCAGTAGGTTTGAGTGTCAGGTCAGGGACACACAGCTTGGGGAATCCCAAGCAGTAAGGAGTTTGGCTTGGTCCTGAGGAGAGCAGATTGCTGTCTGCAATCTCCATGCTATCTGTTTCACATATTGTAATGTAAGATTCCATGTCTGCAGTCTCCATGTCTGCAGTCTATATGCCCCAAGGAAAGAGTGTGGGTGCCTTGCATTCTCTGTCACCCAGCAGCACTGGGGTTACCTCTCTGAGTACATGGCCCCTTCATCCTGAGGAACCTGACCTTGTAATTCTTATTTCTGCTGCACCAGCCTGAATAATGGATATTTTTGTATGTGTTTAACCTATACCTTTTGTTAAGAACATGTGAAAAAAATGTGTTTGTAAAAATGTCAGTGAATACAATTAGTCATCCAGGTTGTATCTTGGCAAGTCTGGCCATTAGGGGAGAGACAAAGGTCACTGGGATCAGATGAAGGACTCTCACAGTATTACTGTGTCCAGTACTTTCCCTTTTTTGCTAAAGAAGAAAGAAATGTGTAGCTATTGTAACTTTCCTCTGCTGCTGCTGCTGCTGCTAGGTTGCTTCAGTCATGTCTGACTCTGTGCAACCCCATAAACGGCAGCCTACCAGGCTCCCCTGTCCCTGCAATCCTCCAGACAAGAATACTGGAGTGGGTTGCCATTTCCTTCTCCAATGCATGAAAGTGAAAAGTGAAAGTGAAGCACTCAGTCGTGTCCGACTCCTAGCGACCCCATGAACTGCAGCCTACCAGGCTCCTCCATCCATGGGATTTTCTAGGCAAGAGTACTGGAGTGGGTTGCCATTGCCTTCTCCACACATAACTAAACACTGATGTAATGCCCACTCCTAGTATAAAGGTGAAATAAAAGGAAAAGACTTTATAATGTAATACATGTTTCAATAAGCACGTGCTTAGACATGTATGTAGTCAGTGACTTAATGGAAAAAGGAGAAGCTTGTGCACACTTATCATGAACGTGTTTGTTTATATGTAACTTTTGGTTGGTGCAAAAGTAATTGCGAGTTTGCATTGTTGAACTTTGCTGTTTGATACTAGATTACATTCTTTTTTTATTTTTTATTGAAGGATAATTGCTTTACAGAATTTTGTTGTTTTCTGTCAAACCTCAGCATGAATCAGCCATAGGTATACGTATATCCCTGTCTCTTATACACATCTAGATGTGTATAAGAGACAGGTTCATGTGTAAATCAATTTAAGTTTTTTAAAAGGAACTGCTTATTGAAATACACCCACAGAAAGTATGCAGTTGCTGATTTGACAGTTCCCTGCATTTTCATGGAGGAAATGTACCCAGGTCAGTAGGTAAAACCCTGCCAGATTCCCTGAGGGCCCCTGTGCCCCTTCCCAGGTCAGCCTTCCTCTACCTCCAGGGTCATCACTATTCACACTCATAACAATTTAGATTAGTTTTGCTTTTATTTGCTTATATTTGAACTTCATATAAATAGGAGCTACTTTATCCAGGTATGCTACTGCTGCTGCTGCTAAGTTGCTTCAGTCGTGTCCGACTCTGTGCGACCCCATAGATGGCAGCCCTACTGTCTTAACTGCTTTACCAGTGTTAACTCAATGCTCACAACAGTCCTATGAGTAGGTACATTAGTAAGAAATTGGGAGATGTAAAGCAAGAGAAATGTCTTTTTCTCAGTGTTTTCTAAAGCCAGATGTATGAAATCCACGTGTCCTTAGTACCATCTTTCCTCTGATGGCTTGGGGAGAATCCTTCTGTACCTCCTCCCACGCAGGGCGTCTCCAGCTTTCCCTAGCTTCACATGCATAGCTCCAGTCTTTGCCTCCATCTTCCCATGCCCTTTCTCTTTTGTAAGGACATTTGTCACTGAATTTAGGACCCACACTAATTCAGGGTGATTTTGTCTCAAAATCCTCAACTTAATCATACCTGAAAAGACCCTTTTTACAGATTAGATCACATTGACAGATTCTCAGTAGACATGTCTTTGAATGTTCAACTCATGCAATAGACGTGATCATTAACTTCTTTTCACAGATCAGGAAGCAGACACAGAGAGGTTAAGTAACTTGCCTTAGGTCTCACAGCAAGTAAAACAGCAGAGCCATTTTCTCCTCTGCCAACTCCTAGGGCCTTTGATGGTTCATTTCAAGGTCTCAGCTGCAGGCGTGAATCTCACTCAGATATCTGCAGCATTTGCTCTTGGCCCTCAGCCCAGCCACCTGAACTGGTTCTCATTTTGTGCAGGTGACTGCCAGACATGGACCTGAGTATCTTGTCAGGCTCCGGAACCCCTGGGGGAAGATAGAGTGGAGAGGAGACTGGAGTGACAGGTGAACGTCTGAGGCTGGCTGGGAGGGGTGAGGATAGGGTAGGTGAAGGCTGCAAAGAAGTTTGTTGTTGGCACACAAACTCCAGTGCATGCTTTCAGTCTCAGGTTGAACCAGGAAAGCTTTTAGACTGTGTGGTTCAATTCCTCATGTTTATAATTATTATTATTTTAAATTGAATAATAGTTGATTTACAATGTTGTGTTAGCTTCAGGTGTACAGCAAAGTGATTTACACAGACACACACACATACATATACAATGCTTAAATATACAGACCAATCTGCTTGTAATGCAGGAGACCCAGGTTTGATTTCTGGGTGGAGAAGATCCCCTGGAGAAGGGCATGGCTACCTGCTCCAGTATTTTTGCCTGGAGAATCCCGTGGACAAAGGAGCCAGTGGGCTATAGTCCGTGGGATTGCAAAGAGTCAGACACAACTTAATGACTAACAATTTCACTTCATTCATTATAATAATTTAAGTTAATATTTATTGAGAGCTTGCCAGCATTGTGCTAAACCTTTTGAATTTTGATCATTTCACTGAGTCCTCCAAACAACCCTATTATAGGGTAGGTGATTTCGTCTCCATTTACTTATGAAGAAACTGATGCTTCATACACAACTTAATGACTAACAATTTCACTTCATTCATTATAATAATTTAAGTTAATATTTATTGAGAGCTTGCCAGCATTGTGCTAAACCTTTTGAATTTTGATCATTTCACTGAGTCCTCCAAACAACCCTCTTATAGGGTAGGTGATTTCGTCTCCATTTACTTATGAAGAAACTGATGCTTCAGTTCAGTTCAGTCGCTCAGTCATGTCTGACTCTTTGCGACCCCATGGACTGCAGCATACCAGGCTTCCCTGTCCATCACCAACTCTTGGAGCTTGCTCAAACTCATGTCCATCGAGTTGGTGATGCCACCCAACCATCTCATCCTCTGTTGTCCCCTTCTCCTCTCGCCTTCAATCTTTCCCAGCATCACGGTCTTTTCCAGTGAGTCAGTTCTTCGCATCAGGTGGCCAAAGTATTGGAGCTGCAGCTTCAGCATCAGTCCTTCCAGTGAATATTCAGGACTGATTTCCTTTAGGATGGACTGGTTTGATTAAGTGACTTCTTTAGGGTCTCACAGCATGACTCAAGCGAGGTCTTTGGCATCTAGTCCAGTGCTCTTTCTAGTCAGTGTACACTTGGACTTGTCGAGTCAGGCTCAGACAGATCAGGATTGGCCCCTATACTCTAATTACACTTAATGACCTCTGGGCATTCTGATTAGATGCCTACTTTTTGATTGTTTCTGCCTAAAATCAACCCTGTGGGCTTTACAGGCTACAGGCTGGCATAGAGCACAGGCAGAAAGGCAGACCAAGTGTTATAGTCCTTCCCCATCTGGCAATGAAGATTTATAATACTTAACTCTACATTTCACTTGGGGGCTTTCTTGATAGCTCAGTTGGTAAAGAATCTGCCTGCAGGAGACCCTGGTTCAATTCCTGGGTCAGGAAGATCCACTCTAGGAGGGATAGGCTACCCACTCCAGTATTCTTGAGCTTTTGCTGTGGCTCAGCTGGTTAAGAATCTGCCTGTAATGCAGGAGACCTGGGTTGGATCCCTGGGTTGGGAAGATCCCCTGGAGAAGAGAAAGGCTACCCAGTCCAGCATTCAGGCCTGGAGAATTCCATGGACTATATAGTCCATGGGGTAGCAAAGAGTCAGACACAACTGAGTAACTTTCACTTTCACATATCACTTAAGAGTACAGAAACATTTTCACATGTGCATTATCACTGAAGCATTTTTATGGGTGAAAAATTGAAGGCTCAGAAAAATGAGTGGAATTTTACTCCTGATAGGTTGTACTGCACTCTATTTATTATATTTTAATAAAAGGAATTGCCAGAGGGACTGGGTCGATGTAGAAAAATGGCATCCAAAGATATATATAAATTTTAAAATGTCACAGAAATATAGCATCATAATGTTGTTGCTAGTAGTTTGTTTAGGAAAACAAGTGCTTGTTTTGAGAAAAAATGATGAGTTAAATTAACTTTGTTAGCTGTGTGATCTTAAGCAATCTTCTTTGAGCCAGAAGTGTGATAAAGATTAAATAAAATGATGGGCTTTATTCCATAGTGTCTAATCTGCAGTTAGTCTCATCCAAAGTAGTTTTCATTTTAAATAAATATTTTTTAAATCTAGAGATACCATTTGAGAATATCTTTCACTTAGCTTTTCATTATGTCCATAGTTCCCTTTACATCTTTGGGAAAATGGAACATGGAACATATTTATAATAGGTGTTTCAATGTCCTTATTGACTAGTTCAATCATATTTCTCTTATTTCTAGGTCAGTTTTTATTCCTGGTCACGGATCACATTTTCTGCTTTTTCATACACCTAGTAATTTTTTATTAGATGCTGGACATTGTAAATTTAGTTGCTTAGGGATTAAAATGATACTTTGAAGTTTTCTTTTAGGACAGATCTAGGAAAAACTGTACTGAGGGGATAATTTGACCTCACTACTAAGGTGTAGAATCTTTGGGTTCTTTACTGAAGACCCCATGTATTCTGTAAGGTCTTTTAACCCTGGCTGGTGGGAATTCAAATGAGTGGAGTGGGTTGCCATTTCCTTCTCCAGGGGATCTTTCCGACCCAGGGGTCGAACCCAGGTCTGCCACATTCCAGGCTGATGCTTTAACCTCTGAGCCACCAGGGAAGCCCCAAATGATTTCCAATCTAGTGTCAACTCTGGGAATTGTTCTCAGTATAATCCAGTCTTGTGAGGTTTCATTTCATGTATGCACAGATTTTATTTTAGCCAAAGACTCAAGGGACCCCCTGTGAAGTTCTCTGGAGCTCCTTCCTTAAGTAGCCCTCTTCTCTTGGGCACTGTTTCCAGAAAATTCCAGCTGCCTTGTCCTCCCTGAACTTCAGACTCTGTCTCCTCCACTTAGCGAGACTGCCAGGCTCTTTCAGGGTCCATGCCCCTGCATCGCTGTCTGGGGAATTAGTTTCAAGCAGGAGTCTAGTCAGTGTTAGGGCTCACTTCATTTGTCTCCCTCCTCTTGAGGTCACAGTTCTGTGCTGCCTGCTGTTTGTGTCCAAAACATGCTGTCTGTTATTTCATGTATTTGTCCCATTTTTAGCTGTTTATAGTGGGGAAGTGATACATGAAAGCCTTACTCTTTTATGGCCAGAAATACAGTCCAAAATGACGGGTTGTGAAAAAAAGAAATAGCAATATAGATTCGGTGGTAGTTCTGACATTTAATAACTTTGTGGCTTCAAGCAAGTGACCTGATCTCTTTTAACCTCAATTTCCTTACCTCTAAAAATGACAGTGGGCTTCTCAGGTGGCGCTAGTGGTAAAGAACCCATCGGCCAGTGCAGGAGACACACGGGTTCGATTCTGGGTCGGGAAAATCCCCTGGAGGAGGGCATAGCAACCCTCTCCAGTATTCTTGCCTGGAGAGCCCCATGGACAGCGGAGCCTGGAGGGGTACAGTTCACAGAGATACAAAAGAGTGGGTCACAACTGAAGCGACTTAGCACGCACGCAAAAATGACAATAGAAATCCCTCGTCTGTAAAGTTGTTGTTATCCTTAAATAAATAAAACATGTCAAGAGCCTAGTCCAGAGCTTGGCTCAAGTGATGTGCCTAGACTGAGCGACTAAGCGCATTATAGAGCATTTACTGAAGAATTTCTTGCATGTCCTTTGTAATCCATTCCTCCCCCATGAAAACATTTCTTTTCTTTTCTGTTTTCAGCTCGAGTATGTGGGATCTACTGAGCCCCAAGGAGAAGATTCTGCTGCTGAGAAAAGATGATGATGGAGAATTCTGGTATTTGATGCAGGGACTCAGGGCACACGTGGCTTACATTAGGACATCCATTCAGCAGACGTTTATAGGGTGCCTCATATATGCCAGGCACTTTTAGGAGATCAGGAAGACCTTTTAGGGGCTCACAGCCTAGCCAGGCAATCCAACATCCACAGTCTCTGTGATAAGAGCAGAGACCTGTGGCATGGAGCTCAGTGGGTGCTCAGAGCAGAGCGTGCGGGTGGCCACCCCCTCCTCTCTCACTGCTGTTTCTTGCCAAACTGTAAGCTACTGCACCTGTGCCCTCCAGAGCAAAGCAGTACTACCCTACCCACCCCAAAGCCTTTCACCTCTTTTTGTGAATGGCTGCCAGATGCCCTGAGCTGATGCTGCTTCTGGGTGTCTGACATGAGACCCACCTGTTCCTTGTTTCCTCTGCATTTCACCTTCCTATTAATTTCCAACCTGTCCCACAGGCCCCTCTTCTCCCCTTACCAATCCTTTGCAGACTTATTCTTAAAGAGGTCATTGAACTCAAGAGCCCTGGAAACACTATTACTTCCTGTTACAGAGAGTAAACTGAGTATTTGCTGGTTCAGGTGGCATGCCTCGGGCCAAAACATTAGCCTGTAGGGGCAAAGATTTTTTTAGTCAACAGATGACTAGGAGCAGATCTGTGTGATTCTCACTGAGCACGTCTAAATCGATGGCCAGCTATGAATACCCCAATTCTGCTTTATCACCGCCATCAGTGGCACAGGATCATTGCCCTCAGGCAGCCATTGTTGGAGGCTGCTTTCAGCCACAGAGTAGGGTTTCTCCGTAGCACCTCTTGCTGCTGATGGACCCTCATGCTGCTCTAGCCAGCCCCACTCGCCGGGGTCTGTATGAGGGCATGGAGGATGGGGCCCGGGAACTGGAGAGGGCTGGGTGCCTGATCTTTAGTTGCAGCTTCCCCCTGGTCCTGATGACTGAATGTAATTTCCATGGGCTTCCCAGGTGGCTCAAAGGGTAAAGCATCTGCCTGTGATGCGGAAGACCCAGGTTTGATCCCTGGGTTGGGAAGATCCCCTGGAGAAGGAAATGGCAACCCACTCCAGTATTCTAGCCTGGAGAATCCCATGGACAGAGGAGCCTGGTGGGCTACAGCTCACAGGGTTGCAAAGAGTCGGATGCAACTGAGCGACTACACTTTCTTTTCTTTCTTTCATCCTCTGCACAGGATGTCACTGCGGGACTTTAAAGTACATTTCATGCTTCTGGTCATCTGTAAACTGAGCCCAGGCCTGCTGACTCAGGATGTGGGCCAGAAGTGGTCGTACACCATGCTGGAGGGGAGATGGGAGAACGGGAGCACTGCTGGTGGCCAGATGAAGTCGCCCCGAGGTGAGTCTGCATATGGAAGCTGGAGGCTTTTGCGGCCAGGCAAAGGCAGGGCTGTGGGCAAAGCCATTGCCCAGGGCACCTGGCTGAGGAGGTAGGGGGCTTTGCTGGCCGAGCTCTGTGTGCTGGCCCTGGACTTTGTCCAGCGGGAAGATGGGACACTTTTGTCCTAATTTGCACAGAGGTGTTGAACTCTGTCAAGCAGCCCATCTGTTGGGGTTGCAGCTTTCTAGAGGGTGGGTTCTCTTTTCCAACCAGCAGCAGGAGGCCACAGGTGCACATGCATCATAGAAAAGTTACATCTTTCTGTGGTTTTCGGACAAGGCCTTTGATATGATGAAGTAACAACCCAGTAACAGCGAGGATTGAAATTAGTATTTATATTGTATGTATCAGGCCTTCCTTACTTGGAGTTTGATAGAAAAACAAAGTCAAGGATTCCCAGGTCATCAAGTACAAGAGATGAACATATATACATTCTCCAACTGGAATGGTTTGGGGACAGCATCCCTTTCTCCACAGTGGAGGTACTGAGCCATCTCCACGGCAGGAAAGATTGGAAGGGTAGGATCTCAGCAAGGTCACAGTGGTCTTAGCTCTGACTTTCTCTCCCCCTCAGCTCTGACTTTCTCTCCACTTCAGTGTCCCCCAAGGGCTGAAGCTGCGCTCAGTCGCGTCCGACTCTTTGCGACCCCATGAATCGCAGCACGCCAGGCCTCCCTGTCCATCACCATGCTCTGTCCAGGTGGCGCTGGAGTGGGAATCCCAGGCAGGTGCCCTGGATCTGTGCCCCTCCTTGTGGTTTGGTGAGCAGGATGCTAGGGAAACCTGTCTCACCTTGCTGTGTTTTGCCCCAGACACGTTTTGGAAGAACCCGCAGTTCCTGCTGTCCATCTGGAGGCCCCAGGGGGACAGGAGGTCTCAGTCGCTCTGCAGCGTGCTGCTGTCCCTGCTCCAGAAGCCCAGACACAGACACCGCAACCAGAAGCCTCACCTCGCCATTGGCTTCTACCTCTTCAGGGTCAGTAGGCCTCTCGTGGGGTCTTATCCTTTCTTCCTGTTCCCTGTCCTCTTTGCCATCTGCCTCTCTGTCTGCCCGCCTCCTTTGTCTGCCAGGGGTGCAAATCCTGTCTCTGTCCCTTGGGAATACGTGATCTAGAACAAGCCCCCTCCTTGCATTTGAACATGTTTCTCCATCTGTTAAAATGGGGACGATAATAATTATGCAAAGGGTGGAGCAGAAGAAAATCCTGTGCTTAGGCTAGTGCTTAGCACTGTACCTGGCGCACAGCTGATACAGTACATTCTGGTTCCCTTTGCCTCTTCCCAAGCCAAGCTTACCTTGCCTCACCCTTTTCCAGAATTTCTAATGATGGATTAAAATGTCACTGGCTAGAACAACAGGTCTTTTGGGAGGGGTAGTGGCCTCTGGGTAGAGCCTTCTTGTAAGTCAGCCTCTATTAGAATTTGTGCTTGTGAAAGAACTGGATTCAGCACCTCATGAGGCCTCTTTTTTTGTTTGTTTTTCAGATGAGCCAGGTGAGTCGCACACTTGCCCGCTGGCCCTGGTTGGGAGTGGTGTCCCCTGTGGCCGGGGTCACTGTGACTGCAGGAGCCTTATGTAAGGAGCTCGGAAAGGGCTGGCAATAATGCCAACCGCCTGTGTGTGTGAGTTCAGAACATCTGCTGTTCTTTTGTTACCCAAGGACCCCCCCTAAAGTCCTTATGCCTCCGCAGAGAGGTCTGAGCCTGATGCAGAACCAATAAATTTTAGAATTCATTAAATCTCTACATAAATACCTAGGGCAAATATTTCAGACTGTCACAGCAGAGGAAGAATGATAAATCACAATCTTGCCTGAGTTATGAAGCCCATCATAAAATAGATCTATAACAGAGGGGACAACAGGAGAGCAGGCAACCCACCGCCTAGGAATCAGGGATGAAGGCTTGGGAAAACCAAATAGAAAATGCAGGCAGAGGACAAGGAGAGCTCTGTGTTTCAGCTGCAGTGGCAGCTTAGAGGGATCAGTTAAGAAGGCCTGAGCTCTCCTGGCCTCTGAAGGGGGTCAGCTATTATTTTGTTTCCCAAAGAAAATAGGAGTTAAAAACTTAATTTTCTCAGATTAGACTAGAGTAAAAGGATTTTTATAAAGAAACCATTTTGCGTTGGGTGTCTTAGTTCGGTTTGGGCTTTTTTTTTTTTTTTTCTTCTCTCCCAAGGGAATACTGTGTGCTCCCAAAGTTACCTATTAATTTAAAAAGAAAACTTTATTTATATCAGGTCTATTCCTAAATAGAATTTAGGCCAACCTACAATAAAAAGTGTAAACAGAGCAAAACCATGAACCAGTTATAGAATTCAACTGACGAGAAAAATGTTATAAATGGACAAGGGAGAAGGAAGCAATTGATTCTACCAGGAACACTGTACATAGGATAGCTACTACAATTGATTGAGAAAGTGAGTTCTGAGATTCCTGGAAACCAGGGCAGAGAGAGCAATGGACTGATTCTCTAGTTCTTTGTCTCAATAAGAAAGCAAGCGTGACCAGGAGATACATTTTGTTTCTCCAGCCCCGAGTGGAATCTGGGAAACGTCTCTATGTGGTAGGCAGTGTCTTTCTCAGCAGATGTATGCCTCCCCATGTGGACCACCCCTCCCTCCATAGCCCTGCATGAGAGCCAAGGGAAGCGGAAGTGAGAGAGACAAATAGGGCCAGAAGGGGAAATAAAAGAGGGAGGGAGAGAGAAAAAAAAATGTGTTGTAAAAATAAAACACAAACCAGACCTCTGATTGTGTCTTCTGGATTTTGGCCAGTCCTCTTTCCCTTTTATGAGACTATATTCCCTGAGATGGTATGGAATGTCCAGGTGATCAGTATGGAGGCAGATGGCTGGTGGTATGTGTGTACCTGTGACCATAATCATGTCATAATCAACCTTGAAACTATACTGCATACCTAGAGGTAGCATCAGGAAGGATCTAGAACATGGGCACTGGGGCTTAGCTGCCGTGAATTCCTGTCCTGGCAGAGACTCTTACCTGCTAGGTAGCTCTGTGCAGATGACCTAACTTATCTGAGCCTCAGCCCCTCAACTATAACGTGGACGTGTAGACATGGTGACCTTCCTCACCTCATTCTATGCGTGATGTTTTAACATAAAGTTAAATCAAATGACCTGTGTATTCAGCCTCATGTAAGGTTCCAGCAGAGGTGCCTGCTCAGGACATGTCCTGGTGCTTTCTCTCCCCTCCTCACCCCTCCACTGGGGGAGGTGGCATTTGGCAAACCAGAGGCCACTTTAGTCCTGGCTCCTGGACAAGGTGCCCAGGCCTGACGACAAGCCATGGATGACCACCTCACCTGTTGCCCTTTGTCCTCCACTTATAGAGCTTCGATGCCCAGAAGAAACTGCCCTCTGAGTTCTTCTGGAAAAATGCTTCCCTGAGTTGCCCCGCGACATTTCTCACAGAGAAGGAAGTGAGCCAGGAACTGTGGCTGGAGCCAGGGACGTACGTGATCGTACCCTGCACATCTAAGGCCCGTCAGGAGTCCGAGTTCGTCCTCAGAGTCTTCTCCAGGAAGCACGTCTTCTAGTAAGGGCCAGGCCTCTCCTGGACATTGGGGTCCACTTGGGCCAAGGGAGGGAGAGCAAGGGGAAAGTGGTGGAGGATGGGGTCTCTGTGACCACACAGAAGAGAGACAGGGCAAGGCCGACAGCAGGACAGCTCTCTGCATGGAGACGCCTTCACTTTTCCCTCCCTACTCTCCTAACAAATGAACACTCTGCTAAAGAAAAAGCTAGAACATGCCTGTGCCTGCCCTCCAGGAGCTCAGTCTGGAAAGGACATAGATATGTGAGCAGTTATTTATGTTACACTTTGTCTGGGGCAAGTGTTTATTTGCCCTGGGTCTTAGGAGAACATCAAGGAGGAGCATCTGAGCCAACTTCCCATGGTCCTAGGGGAAGCAGGGGTGGCTTCATGGAGGTGGTGATTCCTATAGGAGGCACTGGGATTGTTCAGATGAGGGAGGCTGTCATCAACTATCAGGCTCAGACAATTCAATATACACACACCCCAGCCAAACTTATAACAGGCTTATCTTAGGTTTAGTTCCAGACCACTACAATAAAGCTAATACTTCATTAAAGAGAGTCACAGGGGTTTTTGGTTTTCCAGTGCATATAAAAATTATGTTTATACTGTATTATAGTATTGTGCAATAGCATTGTGTCAAAAAAAACCCAAACAAAACCCAATGTGCATACCTTAAGGAAAAAATACTTGATTGCTAAAAAATGGCAACTATTGTCTGAGCATTTAAGGAGTTAGAATCTTTTTGCAATAATAACAACACGGATCACAGATCACCATAACAAATAAAACAATAATGAAAAGTTTGAAATATTGTGAGAATTACCAAAATGTGACAGAGACACGCAGTGAGCAAATACTGTTGGAAAAATGGCTCCCATAGACTTACTCGACACAGGGTTGCCACCAACCTTTAATCTGTTTAAAATACAATAAAGCGAAGCACAGTGAAATGAGGTAGGCCTGTATTTTGCCAAGGATTGTTTTGACATGACTGCCCTTCAGTACTTAGGACCTAGTTCTTTTTCCTTCATGTTTTGGGCGTAGGTAGTTTAACTTGGTCCTGGGTCTCACTGCCTTGTGAGACTTCTGAATCTTAACGTGTGAGTAGAAGTAGTTAGATGAGGGCGGGGCTGGGGGGAGGAAAGGGCACATGGGATCGGGGTAGAGGGCTCATCCTGAACAAATGCAGGGGGTGAGAGCGCAGGGCAGGTGGAGAAGTACAGCCAAGTGCTGAGCTGTGTGCCAAACTGCACACTTCAAGGGCAGGTGGGGCATGAGGTGGAGCCGGGCAAGGCTCGCATGGTGCATTAGCTAAGGAGCTGGGAAGATGAGGGAGGGTATTGGCCAAAAGGCTCCCAGGCTATCCCCAAGAAGTAAGTCTGTCTTTTCTCCCCTCTCAGTGAAATCGGCAGCAATTCCAGTGTCATCTTCTCTAAGGTGAGTTTTCAGGTGTATTTGCATGTGACCGGATCTGTTCACAAAGCTGTGGGGGTGGGTAGGCTTCTCCCCTCACATTTAGGATTCAGGGGAGAGGTCAACAGGTCCTGCAGGCCCCACTCTATGCTGCACGTGTGCGTGCTCAGTTGCTTCAGTTGTGTCCGACTCTTTGCGACCCTATGGACGCAGCCTCTGTCCATGGAATTCTCCAGGCAGGAATACTGTAGCGGGTTGTCATTTCCTCCTCCAGGGGATCTTCCCAACCCAGGGATAGAACTGGAGTCTCCTTGTCTCCTGCATTGCTGGCAGATTCTTTACTGCTGAGCCACTGGGGAAGCCCTCTATGGCACATATATTGTGTTATCTATCATGCCCTAAAAGTCCTCAGATTCTGCTGTTTTTGTGCCAGGAGAACTGCCCTTCTGATCAGGTCCTTGGTCTTGAAGGCCCAGAGCCCTTGCGCATGAATTACACATCCATGCTCTTATTTCTCTCTACCTGGTGTTTCTTCTGCCCCTTTCATGGTTTGCTACTTCCCCCAAGCCACTGAGAGTTAGAGAAACAAGGGATGTATGTGAAGGCTATGGCAGAAAATTTACAGCAGTGCTCAAGGTCAAATTTGTAGATTTAAGAGGCCTGGGGACCATGACCCATTAGTGTATGCATGACAGTCCATTTGTCCAGGGACTGACCTTGTCCTTCTGTATGTCTATTTATATAGGAAATTGTAGACCAAAGTGAAAGGAAGGATGAATTCTTCACCAAACTCTTTGAAAAGGTAAGTTGACTAGGGGAGGTAGTGAGGAGCAGGGGACACTGCAGACACAAACCCAGTTAGGAACAGGGCAAGAAATCTGGGTCTGACATCTGAGAGATGTCATTAAAACTGGAAGAACACGAACTTCCTGCATTAGTAACACTTCTAATTTAATTCACAACTTGCCTGCCTTCTCATCTTATCTCATTTTCACACTGACATTTGCTTAGTATAGTCAGAGAGGCTACATCAAAATCTTCTGTGTATTGTTTTTAAGAATTTTCCTCCTTGCCAGGGGTTTCCAAACATTTTCTGCTGCAGTCCTTTTATCAAATGGAATCTAGAGAATCCTAAGATATATAAAAATCCAGATACATATAAAGGTATCATATCCATTTTATAAGTTCAAATTTATGGTACTTACATTTCATTAACATGTTTTAAAGTCAAATGTCCATGTAAAGAGTGGCTTCTGATGAAGTCTAGAATGGAAATCTGGATTCTTGGCTAAGGATAGTTAAATAAGAATAAAATTGAAACTCAATTGCTAAACTTTTGCAGCATCTCTATAGAACCCAGTTTGAGAAACATCTCTATTAGTCTACCTCTGAAGAGTCTTGCCCTGCTGGGGCACTCTGAATTTGACACCCAGTTAAATTGTTGTTGAAGTTCTTATGAAATTTTGGATTTAATTTTACGTCTAGTCACGTCCTTATGTATAAGAAAACGGTGTCACTTATTCTGCCCAGAAATGGCATATGTGCTGTGCTAAGCAGATGTGGGAGAGGCCTTTTCCAGCCCTGTTTATCTGTGGGTTCTATATCTAATGAGCCTTCAGGAATGATGATTTTCTCCTGACCCTCTGCTTCCACTTCAGTATCCAGAAATAAATGCGATCCAACTGCAGAATATCCTGAACCACATGCCCTGGTCAGGTGAGTATTTCAGTCATTCCTGTTGGACTCAGGGGACACGACTTTCCTGAACTCTGGATCTGCTTCTCTTTCTCCTGGTGGGCCGTATGAATGCCCACTGGTCTCCCCAGCAGCTATGTCCTACACCAGGGTGGGTCATGTGGTCTGACAGAGGTAGAGGAATTTATGCAGCTTGGGAAAATAGCTCTTTTTTTTTTTTTTGCTTAGTTGGGTGTGTAGAGATACATGGTAGAAAAAATAAAGATTTCTGCTAGTTTGCGAAGAATAGCTGAGTATTCTTTTTTGGTTTAGAAAATCCTTGTGGATGAATAGCACTCATTTCTTCAACTCAGCAAATAAATAATTAAGTATTGAGTAGCTTACCAGGGAGATCTCTGATGAGCTCATATTTAAATTGATTAACCTACAGAAATCTGATAGAAGGGAGCACATCATATAGGAGAACTTCTGATGTGGATGCCTTTGTGTGAAGCCTGGCATAAATCATCAGGAAAGCTTAAAGCCCATCTGAAAGTATTTTATATGTAGATTTTGAAAGAGAAGAACATAATTTCTCCAGGCAAGAGAAAGAACCTCAAAATGAAAAAAACCAAACAATTGAAGGGTATTTGATTGCTTCTCTTTTATATGAAGCCAAGATTTCAAACCCAAACAAACACAGAAACTGCATAACTTTCAGATGGTTTCTCAAAGCCACACTTGAATATCATAAAAGAGCCAGAAGGCGAGGCTCTAGAAATGATAGAATATAAGATGCGCCCCCTCCCTACCCCTCATCAAAAAAAAAAAAAATTCTATGGAAATTATCTAAAAGAGATGGCTTCTGCATATTTAAATTTTTAAAAGAATTGATGGACACATTGCTTTCATTTATTCCTATGAGAGGATTTCTGGTGGACAGATCAAAGAGCTACTATAGATTTTGGCAAAATAGTTGGTAAAGTCTCTCATAACAAGTGATGAAGTGGGGGCTGGAAAGTAGCAATATGATTAAAAATTTTAGCGTCAATCCCAAGAGTTATATAAATATGAAACCAGAGGAATAATTCTATGTTATGGATCAGAGTCTACATGTTTAGATACTTAGATGAATCTCTATTCTGCCCTTGGCCCCCCTACATGTCCTCAGCTTTTATCAACGTCTTGGAGGAAGACAAGACACGAAGGCTTATCAGATCTGCAGATGGCACAGAGCTGAGAGGAATCATTAATAGACAACGGAATTGAAATTCAGAATGTTCACCACAAGCTGTGCCCAAGCCAAAAAGATGAAACGCAGTCAGGGTGATAATTAAAAACTGCCATTTTGTAATTTTAAAAAAATTGGTTGCACAAGTTCATAACAGAAGAGATCTCATCTTTGTGGCAGTTTATTTGAAAGATATCTGGTTAATTTAGTTGACCTTGAGCTTAACATGTGCTAATAGTTTTAAGTTGTTGCTAAATAAGCTAATCGAAATTCAGGCAGTATTTAATGGAAGCTTTAGATGTGTGTTTTTGAAATCGTGTTCCAAGAAATGTTAGAAACCAAAAGGTTTTAGTGAGTGTTCCATTAAATAAAAAGGGTTAGGTTCTATAGTCAATTGTGCTTAGGAAATTAGGTTTTAGTGAGTGTTCCATGAAATAAAAGGGGTTACGTTCTATGGTCAACTGAACTTAGGTAATTCTGCGTTAAACAAAATTTCAGTGTTGACTCCTCTATACCAACCACGTGCTAAGGTACATGATAATGGAGAAAAGGCTTGTAGATACAAAATATTTCAAATGTATTTGAACTCAAAACCCTTTCTCTGCAAAACATGTCCCTTGGGACCGAATTTGGGAAATGCAGACTGAAAATTTTAGAAGTGACAGACCCACTGTACTCCGCTTAATCCAACTGCAGCTGCAGGCATGTGTTCCCGTCTTGGTATCACATTTTAGGGAGATGCTGGCAAAGCATAGATCATGGAAGAGGGAGGTGAGGTTTTAGAAACCATGTCATCTGGGGAAGTGTTGGAGAAATGTTTAGATATTTAGAATGGAGGGGAGATGTCGAGGAGGGGACAGATAGTTACTTATGCTTTTCTGAAGGTAAAACTAGGACTAGTGAATGAATGAGAAAAGAGGTTCCTTTGGAATTAAATGAGAAATTTCTCCTGACTTGGAGCTATGGATTCACGTGAAAAAGAGAGGTCCCGTCGCTGACAGGAGCACTGTCAAGATGTCTGAGGGTGTCTCCCAGTCTAGGTGGGAGCTTGAACAAGTTGCTCTTTCAGGCTGGTAATTTGTGGCAAGCTGGCTACCTGCCTCTGCCATTCCCCCAGGTACAAAATGTCACCCTTCTGCCACTCCACCAGGTGCGAAGGGCCATGTTCATCTGTCCCACTGTGTAAGCCAGAATGTTCTCTGCAGAGTTTTACTGTTTTCCCTGGGGGTAGGAATCACCCCCTGCGCCCCCACCCACCAAGCCTTCCCTCTCTGTCTCCACTGCTGTTAGTCTCCCCACCCTCAACATAAATGATGCTCCTTGGAACCTCCAGAGGGTCTAGACAGCACTGCCTCTCCCTACAGTCCCAGGGCCACTCCCATGCAGACTCTTTCTGTTCCTTCACAGGTCTAGGAAGCAAACAGCCTCTCTTCAGCCTTGAGGCCTGTCAGGGTATCCTGGCCCTGCTGGATGTATCCTTCCAGGTTTGTGGGTAGATGCATTCTGCTGTTGGAGAGCTTTGCCCTGGAGCCAGACTGCCTGGGGTTGACTGCCTGGGGTTGAAACCCAGCCCTAGCACTTAACTAGGGCTCTAAGGAGTGACAGAGTCCTCACGTGTAGCCTGGGGGTAGTGCTAAAGCCTATTCTGTATGACTGGTATGCAAATAAGATAAAGTGCCAAGGACAGAACTGTCACTGAGTCATTGAATAAGTGATCAATATCCTAGTGGCTCAGACATAAAGAATCTGCCTGTAATGCAGGATACCCAGGTTTGATCCCTGGGTCAGGAAGATCCCCTGGAGAGGGCATGGCAATGCAATCTAGGATTCTTTCCTGGAGAATCCCATGGACAGAGGAGCCTGGCAGGCTATAGGCCATAGCGTCTCACAGAGTCGGGCATGACTGAAATGACTTTGTTATTAGTAACAATAAGTTTATTTCCAAAGAGTGAGGATGAGGCAGCTGCTGCAGGGTGGTGGATAGTAATACTTCTCTGGGTGACAAGAAGCTTTTAAAGGAGCCTCACGTTCTGAGTTTTCCTTTTGCTGATGGGGCAGCAGCTGCCCCCATTTATAGATCAGGAAACCAGAGCTTGGAGTTCAGTGCTGAGAACTCAGTTTCCCTCATTCTCAACCCTGTGATTTTTCTAGCAGACCTTCTGATTTTCTAAGTGGACAAGTTAAGTGAAAGTGAAGTCACTCAGTTGAGTCCGACTCTTTGCGACCCCATGGACTGTATGTAGCCTACCAGGCTCCTCGTCTGTGGGATTCTCCAGGCAAGAGTACTGGAGTGGGTTGCCATTTCCTTCTCCAGGGGATCTTCCCAACNCTTCTGATTTTCTAAGTGGACAAGTTAAGTGAAAGTGAAGTCACTCAGTTGAGTCCGACTCTTTGCGACCCCATGGACTGTATGTAGCCTACCAGGCTCCTCGTCTGTGGGATTCTCCAGGCAAGAGTACTGGAGTGGGTTGCCATTTCCTTCTCCAGGGGATCTTCCCAACACAGGGATCAAACCCGGGTCTCCCACATTGCAGGCAGACACTTTACCCTCTGAGCCACTAGGGAAATGGACAAGTTAACTGGAGTTTAATTACCCACACTACAGAGAGGCACATAGAATGGAGAGTGTAAAGAGGGTTGCAAATACAAAGAATCTTGTTAGCAACTTTGCAGAGGCCAGGGGCGATGGGGGATGGCAGTCAGGTGTGCAGGCTTTGGGGCAGGTCCCAGCCTTGTCACCACGTGTATGGACTTGGACGAGATCATACTTGCTGAGCTCTCATCTCATCATTCAGAGCAGGGGGAAGTTAGTACTTACCCCAACTGCTAGGTGAAAATGAAGTTTCATAGGTCAAGTGTGTAGCTCAGCGCTAGGCCTACCATCGGGGCTCCAATAGAGCTGGTGTGTGGTGGTATTTTTGACCCAGTCTCTCTGATGTGGGGGGACTTGGACATGGTCTACAGAGCCAACCATTCAACTGTTAACTTCTCGCAAAATGACTAAATATAAAAGTCCTCCTCATCCACCCTTGTGCCTGAATCCATCCATAATTTAGTTTTAACAACAGTAATAAAATATTTACTATGTTTTATTTAAACTGTATCAAATCGGCCACATCAGGACACCCTGTTTCACTAAACGGAAGCTGTTATCACCACCATCATCCCCACCTCTCCTCCCAGCGATTCTGTGTTCCAGCTCATTCTGTCCTTTCCTAGCAAGGGCCAGGAGCCCTGGGCTGGACAGACCAGTCAGGGGAGGCCAACTAGGGATGTCCAGCATTGACTGTGGGGTCCCAAGTTGCCCGCGGCTCTGTGAAGGGCCCATCACTGCCTCCAGAGGTGGGCATGAAACTCCTGTGGTGGCTTTGACCTTAACCCTGCTGCTATCAGCTTAACGCATCTGGCACTGTGAGTATCCAGGAATTCAGGGACCTGTGGAAGCAGCTGATGTTCTATCAGGTGAGAACACGTGTCTAGCCTGCCTCTGGCAGGACGGTGCAGAAAGGGCAGTTCTGCAAAACTTGTAAAAGACCTCTCTCCCTTTCAGCCCTTTCTACTGTTAGGTAGTTAGAATAGGAAACAAGAGTCCAGAATGGTGGTGGCTAAAAGACAATGAAGGGGAAAGCCTGTGAAAACAGAACAAAGAAAGGTCCGAGGGTTGGAGTGAGGACTTCGAGTAAAACAAACAGCACTCCTGGCTAGCCCAGTTTACAGAGGGCAGGCCCAGGGGGGAGGAGAAAACATAAAAAGAGGAGCCAAAGAGTCGGGTCTCCCCCTCTCTTCGCTTTGCGTCTTTGGGTCGGCATGCCCTCACCCCTCAAGGATGTATTTTCCTGCTATTTTCTTAAATAAAATTGAGCTGTAACACTGATCTGTCTAAGAACTATAACACAGTCTGTTCAAGACCTGAGAGCTGTAACATGGTCTGTCCCAGACCCGAGAGCTATAGCACGGTCTGTCCGAGAGCTATGACACGCCGAGGGCCCTAACGTCCATCGCTTCCAATTTTCCTGGAGACGCGACAGAATGCCCTCGCCTGACGCTACCCAGCCACTCACCCAGTCTTCCCAAATGTCCTTCTACTGTTTCTTCCTTTCTCTTCCAAACCCAGAGAGCCTGTTGCGATAGTCTTCTGGATTTTGAAAGTGACATCTGATCGTGTTGCCTCCTTCCTTACCTAACTAAAAGGAAGAGACTCTCTGTGGCCTTCAGATCAAGTTCACACCCCTTAGCATGGCATTTAGAGTCCTTCATAAATTGGCTCCCGCCTACTTTTCCAGTCGTTGCTCACAATCCTCCTCCTGTCTCCTGAGTCATCAGGTTGGAAGCCCTCCAACATTTGGATGATTCGCTTAGATTAAGCATGGTTATCTGTATCCTGAGTTTCCATCCCTCATGACGGAAAGACTGCCACCTCATACAGCCTAAAGGACAACTGGGACGGGGGTGGGATCCCGGGCGGGAGACCCCAGCCTGTTCTTGTCTGGGCAGCTAGGCCCGAACATGGAGCCTCACACTTACTAGCAGTCCTGCAGGCTTGACACTGGGGTGCAAGGGGCTCTCAGGGGGTGCTTGGAGATGGCTGGCTTCCTCAGCCTTTGCTTTGTGTTCTTCCCAGGAGGTTTTCTACAAGCAAGACACTAACCAGTCAGGATCCCTGAATTGGGCCCAACTGCAGGCTGCCATGAGGGAGGCAGGTAGGCACACAGCAGGCCCGGAGTGGGGCTGGGGGGGGGGGCAAGGGTGGGGCTGGGATGCATGACGTCCTGCTGGTGGTTTAGTCGCGAAGTCGTGTCCGACTCTTGTGACCCCATGGACTGCAGCCTGCCAGGCTCCTCTGTCCATGGGATTTTCCAGACAAGCGTACCGGAGTAGGTCACCGTTTCCTTCCCCAGGGGATCTTCCTGACCCAGGAATCAAACCCGGGTCTACCTGCATTGCAGGCAGATTCTTTACCAGCTGAACCACTAGGGAAGCCTAACAGTCGTTCTAAAGAGCAGAGTTACTCCCTAAGTTCAGAGGCCCAAAGATGCGGATCTGTGATTAACTAGAACATGGATTATCAGTATGTTCACAGCTAACATTTACCGAGGGCTGGCACACACCCACACTTTAGTCTTCGCCAACACCCTGTCATAATCCCCACTTTACAGAGGAAGAAATAGCAGCTCAGATAAGTCACCTGGGGCTTACCTCCGGGACTCCCAGACTCCAAAACAGGTTGTCCTGACCACTAAGCAGACTGCCTCCTGCCCGGAAGGCCAGCAACCCGCTTAATCAAGAAATCCTCCTGGTTGCCTAGGGGACAGGGACAGAGAATGAGAGAAGATAAGATTAGTAATTAATTCACAATGCACCCTGTCAAAGAAGACCCCGGGCTATTAGAATTCAGGTCCCGGAGGTGGAGGGACAATTTAGGGGTGTCAGGTAGCAGGGGAGCTAGGTGTGAGGTCCCAGCACCCACGGCCTGTGTTCCACGCAGGAATCGTGCTCAGTGATGGCGTCTGCCAACTGATGCTTATCCGCTACGGTGGCCCCGACTTCCAGATGAACTTCGTCAGCTTTGTCCACTTGATGCTGCGTGTGGAGAACATGGAGGGTGAGCTGGGGAAGGAGGGTGGACCCGGGCTTCCTCTGCTCTCTCCATGGATTGCCCACCCGTCCCTAGTTCAAGTGAAAAGAGGACGCTGCCAGTGCAGGGAACTCTGGGGAACGCTGGCTCTGTTTCTGTGAAACCTGGCTGCATCTCCCCAAATTCACGGATGTCTTGCCTGTTCTAGGGCAGAGGTGTGGGTGGCTTGCTTAGAACAGGTGTGGCACATGTGGTTGCACCAAGGCCAAAATTGGGTTCCTGGGTGAGGGGATGTATGGGAGGAGCTAGTCCCTTATGTTTCCAACACACACACACACACACACACTCACACACAACTGTATTCCTTTCTGCTGCATTTTCACAGATGTCTTCCAAAACTTGACCCAAGACGGCAAAGGGATATACCTCCAGAAGCCAGAGGTAAGACCTTCTCCACGGGATTGAGTCTCATTATCTTGGGGAGTGGTGGCCAGTGCGGGTTCAGGGTCTTGTGAAGGAGAAGGGTGCTGGGGACCCTTCATTCTGCTGAGTTCAGGAGGCAGCACTGCATTCATTCATTCAGGCATTGTTTTGATGGGGCACCTGCTGTGTGCCAGGGAAGGTACAAGTATTTGTTGAATGACTGAAGTGATATGCTGAGGGGAAAACAACACTGTGTCTGACACTGATTATCTTCCCTGATGACTCAGGTTGCATGGATTTACTGAGCACCTTCTATGGGCCAGATGTGGTGTTAGACAGTGTTTGCTGCATAGACATTGGAGTCTGGAGTTGGATCACCTGCCCTTTCTTTCTCAAACGTTCTCTGGGACTTCCCTGGCAGGCCAGTGGTTAAGACTCTGTGCTTCTACTACAGGGGTGCAGGTTCAATCCCTGGTCGGAGAACTAAGATACTGCATGCAGGGTGGCCAAAAAAATAAAACACATTCTCTGTTTGAGCTGCTTAGGAAGGGACTGATAAAAGCTGGGGTTTCTCTCTTGACCCCAGATGTCCATTTTATGGAATAACCTTCTAAGATATAGAAGGTTCCCTGGTGGCTCAGCTGGTAAAGAATCTGCCTGCAAGGTGGGAGACCTGGGTTTGATCTCTGGGTTGAAAAGATCCCTGGAGAAGGGAAAGGCTACTCCCCACTCCAGTGTTCTGGCCTGGAGAATTCCATGGACTGTATAGTCCATGGGGTCGCAAAGAGTTGAACACGATTGAGTGACTTTCACTTTCTAAGATATAGGGACCCACAGTGTGTCTACCCTCAATCACTCCCATGTTTGAATGTGAAGGCGGGATGCAGCTAGAGAGGCAATGGTTTTAGAACTCCTGAGCCCATCCCCAAGCAAAGGTCCCCAAGACCCCATCCTGATCTCAAGCAGTCCTTCCATAGCGGCAGAGTCAGCACTGAGAGAACAGGACGATGTCACACAGGATAGCCCACAGCTTGAGGAGGCTTCTAGAAAGCAATGTGCTATCACCACAAGAGAATGGGCTGTTACAAGCCACAGCACCCTTGTTACCATCTGTGGGCAAACCGTGGTGCACCTCTGGGCCTCAGCTTCCCAATATGTGAGATGAACTGGCTAAGCGAGGTGGTCTTGAAGAGTCTCTACAGCCCTGACCATCTCTGGTTCCTTAAGGAGATCCTCAAGGTCATTCAAGGAGCTTTGAAGGGAGTAGCAGCCAACTTGTCAGGATTTCACTCTGGGGTTTTCTCTGATCCCTTTGGCAACGTCACCATTATCACCTTCATCATCACCAGCATCAGCATCACCCGTTTTATGTAATTGGCCCGGGGTGTGGCCTCTCCAGAGATCCCCACTGTGTGAGTTAGAGGGACCATTCATTACACACACATAAAACTGTCAGACCAATGGGCTCGTAAATGTAAACATGTAGAATATGCTCTAATGGATCTCTGCTGCCCAGTCGGTCCACACACCTGCGCACTGCTATCAGGAGCATGCCAAATTGGATTCGTGGGGGAAAATTGCATGGCGAATTGAACAGAGAATCAACCAGCATCTCTGGCTGTCATCATTCACAGGCACCAGGAGAAGTCAAGGTTGATTATATTTCAGGTTGATTTATACTCACCACCGGATGGTGTGGTCCCTCTGGCTAAGCCATCCATTAATGTCCTGTCTCCGTGGCTTCCCAGGAGTGAGGGGGAGGAGGCCCCAAGTCCAGTCCCCAGGTGACTGAGAGATGAAGCATCCTTAACTGAATGTCAGAGATGGCTCTGAATGGACTGTAACTTGCTTCCCCATTATTCCAGTGGCTAATGATGGCTCTGTACTGCTGAGAAGGCTGGAAGCTCACTGATCCTCACTGAGGACTCTGCATATGGACCAAGGGTGGCCTTTAGCTGAGACCAACTCATGTTCAACCCACCTACACTTCTTCAGGACCATGTCTCCAGCTGTCACCTTCTCATCTGGGACGATGGGCAGCATACAAAAAGAGAAGTGAGGGAGTAAAGATTGCCTTGGGGTTGTCAAGACCAGCTCTTTTCCCCAGTGACCACAACCACAAGCAGAGACATGGCCTGAGCTGACTCTGGGTTGGTGCGCTTATCTTTGTATGATACTGCCTCCATGGGTTGTATGATACTGCCTCCATGGGAGTCCAACTTAAATGACCTTAGACATGCTATGTCATCATATTTGGGGTAAGCGTCTAGGTTTCAAGATCTGAAGAGGGAATGATATGTTTATAGACATATGTAAATTGGCATCTATAAACTGGTAGCAGCATAGGCTAAGTTTTAACTGTCTGGGGGTGGAGTAGACCCATATTGCACTTTCAAGAGTGCAGAAAATAATAGAATTGGCAAGGTTTGGGGGGATGGGCTGGCCCTGGCCTCTGAGGTCACTGAGTGATCTTCTGCTAACAATATCTCCAGATAGTTGGATTTGGTGTGTACTGGTAGATTTGAAACACCCAGCTTCTTAAAGGGCTTTCTGCATATGATGGGTGTCAGTCTGTTTACCTGACCTATGGGCTATCCGGTCTACTTCAAAGAAAAATCCATGCTACATCATAGAGTTAATCAGTAAATGGTCAGTATATCTGTTTTTTTTTTTTTTTTAACTATGTTCATACCTCATTTTCATGGGATCCCTACCAACCCAGAACCCAGATGGAAAACCAGAGCACTGGCCATTTTCCAAGGCCATACATTCTATTTATAAGTTAGCAACCTAGAGCCATTCGTTAAAATTCTATTTATTATTCATTTACAAACTGTTCTAACCATCGTGGCTGCCTGGTTTCCAGGCCCATAGCAGACTAAAGGAGGAGGCTGAAAGGTGGGGGATCAAAGGGTGTCTTTTGGCAGAACTAAAGGAAATTTGACAGCCTGGTAGATGGGCAGTATGGGAGAAGGAGGGAGCACTTTCAAAGTATGGCTCAGGGAGTAGAAAAGCATTTTATTTAGAAAAACCTTTATTTATCCCAAATGATGAAAAATACAACAGTTTGTCATAAAGTGCCATGTATACTACTACTTGAGGTATTATTGATTTTATAAATAGTGATCCTGTATTTATATTCTTTTAAAGAATTTTATGTTTGTTTATTTATCAATATCTCTTTCTTTAGATTCTGCCACTGTAAATATCTGGTTTAATTAAAATGTTGTTGCTTTGTACCACGAAGGCAATTTTGCAGATTTTTTGGTAAGGTTTCATGACATGTGGATTGCAGAGTGATGGTTTTGCTGGTGCAGATGGAATCAACGCTGAAATGATTTCTGATAGAGTCGCTCTTTCAGCTTCTTGGTGATGGTCTGAGATGGGGTCCTGTCACTCATGTATAACCTCCACTCCCCTGAATTTACTTATCACTGTGTTCTGTGGTGACTCATAGATGCCCTGGGCCCTGCTGACCTCCACCCCCAATGATTCCCTCTGTGCCCCCCAAAGCTGAGTACTGGAAATGAGGGGCAAAGCCACATCGCTACCCACATAACCCCTTCCCACCTGGTGTCACCCAGGGCGTGGGAGCAAGTAAAGCTCTAGGGCAGGATAGACTGTTGAAGGTCAGGATGAAGTCACACTGAAGATCTGAGTGCTGGACATCAGCAATTTCCAAAAGTCAAAAGCCCAAGCTTGTCATAACAGGTGGAAAGTGTGCAATCCAGAAGTCCAGCAATGAAGGAGCAAGGAGCCAGTCCTCAGGTGTTAGGTGAGGATAGGAGTCCAAAGGGTTGGGTTGTCCAGAAGACCAGCCCAAGTAGGCAGAGCATGCCAAGAGAGCCTGTCCTAAGCTTTCATATCTCAGGGGGAAAAAAAAGGATTCTTACTGATAAAAGAAAAGGGACTAAAGTAGCTACCCTGTTTATTTCTTTATTCTGGTTTTTCTTTTCTCCTTTTTCTCATGGTTTGTATAAAAGTTCAGTCGCTGACTGGGAGCTCAACCCAATGCTCTGTGACAGCCTAGTGGGATGGGGTGGGAGATGGGAGGGAGGTCCGGGAGGGAGGTCCAAGAGGGGGGAGATATATATATACTTGTGGCTGATTCATGTTGATGCATGGCAGAAATCAGCATAATATTATAAAGCAATTATCCTCTAATGAAAATTCAGTCACCACAAAGAACCTTCCAGATTCCAGTTAAGGCCCAGGGGAGGGTGGTCAGTTGCCAACTGTACAGAGCATTGCTTTCCTACTCTTGTTACTCTGGATTAGAGAAATGATTTTAGCCTCTAGGATTTCCAAGCTGATGTTTTCCCAATGGAATATAAGTTTTTATATTTAGTGAAAAAAGGCAAAAATGAGTTCCGTGGGCCCTAGGTAGGTAAGAGGAGGCCAGCTCTGCCTGGCTTGTGGATGAGCAAGCTGTGTGTCCAGCTCTTGGGGAGTTCTGGTAAGACGGCCTTTTGGGGTCATCTTGCTGGCCTTAGTGTGCGAGTTACCCTCTCTCTCAGGGTTCTGAAGATTGAGGGGGTACAAAGTCCAGCAGCAATGAAAATGGGGAGGGGTTGGGCAGGAAGAGTCTAGCTGTATGACCTTGGACCTCAGGTTACCATTTGTAAAATGGAGCCCAAAATGTCTACATTACTGGGTGATTATGAAGACTAAATAATGCCGGTATGCTATAGGCACTCAGTAAATGAAGCTCCTCTTTTTTTCTTAGGCAGTACAGATTTTTTCTTACAACTATTATTTATTTTTTAAAATAAATAATGTATTTATTAAATATAAAAAATATATAAAACATAAAAAAGCATGTCGTATGTTTTTAAGACATGGTCACTTATAACAACCACTCTCCTGAAACGCCCAAGGTTTCACAGCCCATTTTTACTTTCCTCCTCCTCTACATCTCCTCTCGGAATGTGTTGATTGTGATTATGATTTTGACTGTTAGTCACTCAGTAGTGTCCGACTCTTTGCCATCCCATGGACTGTTTGTAGCCCGCCAGGCTCCTCTGTTCATGGAATTCTCCAGCAAGAATACTGGAGTGGGTTGCCATTCCCTTCTCCAGGGGAACTTCTCAACCCAGAGATCGAACCTGCGTCTCCTGAATGTGTTACTTCTTCCTTGAGGTGTGGTCCCAGGAGGTCCAGCCCAGTCTCCAATGCCAGGGGTCCAACTCCAGGCACCTCTGAGAAAGGGGCCCTCTTGTAATGAAAGCTCCTCTCAAGTCAAACAGACGTAGGTGCTGCCTTCTGCTCCCCTTGAACTTCGGGAAGCAGGAGAAAGTTTACTCATCAGAACCCCAGGTTTTTAGCGAGGGGTTTTCTGGACCACAGACCAAGCAATTTCTGGAGACCAGGCTTACCAGCAATTGTCCCAGCACTTGAAAAATACAAGCTCACAGACTTAGGGAACAGACTTACAGTTGCCGAGGGGAAGGATGAGGGGGAAGGGATAGGTAGGCAGTTTGGAATGGAAATGTACACAATGCTAAGTTTAAAACGGATAACCAACAAGGACCTACTGTATAGCACATGGAACTCTGCTCAATGCTATGTGGCAGAGGGGAGTTTGGGGGAGAATGGATACATGTATATGTATGGCTGGCTTCCCAGGTGGCTCAGGGTTAAAGAATTCACCCGTCCATGCAGGAGATGCAGGTTTGATCCCTGGGTCAGGAAAATCCCCTGGAGGAGGAAACGGCAACTCACGCCAGTATTTTTGCCTTGAAAAAATCCTGTGGACCGAGGAGACTGGCAGGGGCTACAGTCCTTGGGGTCACAAAGAGTCAGGCATGACAGCAACTGAACACACACACACACACACACACACACACACACACACACGTATGGCTGGGCCCCTTCGCTGTTCACCTGAAGCTATGACAACATTGTTAAATGTCTGTATCTCAATACAAAATAAAAAA